>CM062516.1:12499174-13097715 GCA_031439585.1 Pterocarpus macrocarpus | reverse complement strand
AGAGTAAAATATGCCGATCAAATAGCCTAAATTCAGACGTGAGAAATTCATTTAATACTCATTCCCAACTCTCTCAATTCTATAACCATGAAAAGTAAACCCCAAATTATTGACGATTCTGTTGGCATAAGTGGTATTTCATTAAGTCCTCGTCCTTGATGAATAAAAACATTCTTGTTTCATTCTGCACGAACTTGAGATAACTGGCTCAATGAGAATGCTGTTTTTCAGCTTTTATAAGCTAGACTTTACATTATTGCATATGTAAGATACTGCATATTAAATATAGCATACATGTTATTGGTGAAGTTGTTGTGCGCGATGCCCTGCCCTTGCTCACGTTTAACAGCCTTGCAGTTTAATGATAATGCAGGCTTTATAGATATGCAGTTTTTATTCCTTTATTAACCTGACTTCAATTATTGCATGTGTAAGATGCAGCATATTGAATATCGCATAAACTTGAATGCTAAACTTGCCATGCTCAATGCTCTTACATTTGTTTAATAGCCTTGCACTTTACACAGGTAAGGAGTGGAGGCGAAGGCAAATAAGGAAGATTACAGATCGAGTCTTTGATGCTGTAAAGAACGAGTCAGGAAGAGCTAATTTGAAATTTGAAGATCTGTATATTGCTGTTTTAATTGTGTACAAGTGAGATATCTGCTTCATAATTGTCTTCAACATTTTAGCTTAGTTGATAAGATTTTTTAAAATGATGAATAGACATGAATAATTCTTCTAAAAGTGGCTGTTTCTATGTTTTAGTGATATCAATAAGCTTTTGCCTGGTCCACATTTTGATCCTCCATCAAAAGACAAAGTCAAAGAAATCATGGAGGTACTTTACTGTTTCACAATGAGAGCAAACTATGTGTTATGCTTACTTATATGAAAATTTCACCCTGTGGAAATGAATGTAGGCACTTCTGCTTTCTATTACTATAATCATGTAATGAAGTATACAGATTTCTTAATTTTTTAATAATTGTTGACCTATTGATTTAATTATTTTAATAATGGAGCATTTTAACCTGAAAAGGTACACTGCTCCATCTATTCAATTATTTATAGTAAAGAGTTTTGGTAAATTTGAGTGATGGCTGAGTAAAAGATGTATTTAGGATTGTGTAATTGGAAAAAATGACAACTAGAGGATTTGAAAATGAGGAATGGAAGTTATCGATGTATTAAAGCATGTTTTACAGGTAATAACAACTTAAAGTTTTAATAGACATATCAAAAGAATGAGTCAACTGGTGAATCTTAGTTTACAATTTAAGTATCTTGGTTCCATCATTCAAAAATGATGGAGAAATATAGAGAGACGTAAATCATAGGATTCAAGTTGGGTGGATGAAACGAAGGAGTGCTTCGGGGGTTATTTGTGGTAAAAAAGTTCAACTCAAGTTTAGGGGAAAATTTTACAACACAGCTATAAGAATGGGAATGTTTTATGGGACTAAATGTTAGGTGGTAAAAAGCCAACAAGAAAATAAGATCAATGTTGCAGAGATGAGGATTTTTGTTGGATGAGTAGACATGGTAGCCAAGATAGATTTAGAAATGAATTCATTAGAGACAAAGTTAGTGTAGCACCTATTACGGAAAAGATGGTAGAATCTTGTCTTAGGTGGGTTGAGCATGTGTAAAGAAGGCCTATAGAAACCCTAGAAAGAAAAGTAGGTCGGATGGACAATAGCCCAATAGCTAGAGATAGAAGAGATGAAGAAAAACTGTAGCCAGGGCCATTAAAAAAAAAAATTCAATTTTAATAGTTTGGTGGCTGCCTGGTTTACGATCATCAATGTAGCTCACCACACCTAGTGGGGCAGCACTTGGTTGTTGTTGTTGTATCAGCGTATAATTTTTGAGGACTTATATTGGGAAGTTTTAGGACCTAAGATTTGGAGATAAGGATGAGATGAATATGACTTGGCTGGCTGCGTCCTTTGCAGCATATCAATTTATTATCTTCACATGATCTCAAAGTACAAATGTTTTACATTAAGTTTTTAAAATCGTTATAGCTAAAGTTGAATGAACAAGTTAACTCCAGTTGAGGATAAGCTGAATTTTCCTGTCCATCTCCACAAAAATTCCAATATTCTTTAGATATCCAAGTTCAGTAAGGTGATGTCAGACCTTTGAAAGTGGAATATTTTTATGTCCTGCTTTTGCTATTTTTTGAATTACTAACTAATTGATTAGGGCTTTTTCTAAGTTGAACTAGACGTGAGAACACAATAAGTGGCTGCATAGAAGTAAGAGGTGGATAGGGAAAAGGAGGAGAGAAAAGAAATTGATGAAGATATGAGTGAAAAAATATTATGAAAGTGCTTAGAGCATGGGGGAAATAATTATTTAATATGATTTATTATATTTTATATTTCCATTTGTTAGTGTATATATATTTTTTCGTTTTATTTGGAAAACATGTAAATAAAGTTCTTATAAAAACTTCATCGATGAAAAGTGAAGATGGAAAGCTGCCTCCTTGTATTGGAGGATATATTGTAAGCTGTACTAAGTCAAGCAATTATTATAAACAGAACAGAATACGAGTAAATTGACTACTTTTACTGTCTGATCTATTCGGTAAATTAAGCAGCATCATAGCATTGCTGCTGCTGCAGCAACATCACAGCCAAACTCAGTAAACTAGCTGTTAATGTTTGTTAGAGTTAGTTAGGTCTGACATGACAGCCGACACCTACCTGTCTGGCTAGGACCTAGGGCTATGTCTAGGATCTATGTTGGAACTCTCTAGAATCTACCATGTAAACTAGTATAGATATCTCTCTCTGATGTAAATCCATCATTCTATTCATATTAATAAAAAGTAATTTAAAAAAAAAAAAAGAGGAAGAGAGTAAAAGGGAAAGAAAGTCTAAGAGGAATTCAGTAGGAGAGAATCAGGCACTGTTGAACCAGCCTGGGACTAACAAAAGGCCATAATATATGTCCACGGGGACAACAGAGGTAACTTCAAGATGTGGCATATCTTAACATTAAAGTAGTTCATTACTCAGTAAATTTTTCACTCTTAAAACAACTTCTGGTTGCACTTCAACAATTAACAGATTTGAGTCACAAGGGCTATTTCTAGTGTCAGCACAAATGTTTTGCTCTTCCATTATCTCAAACTGTGAAGAAATAATATGTTAGAACTGGTAATCAGATAGGGGAAGAACTAACAAAGAACTGTTTATTGCTATGGGGTTGATGGCAATATGCCAAGAACCCTAGAAAGATTTCACTAATGTGAGGAAGAGTTAGAGCTCCTCAACTCTCAAGACTTACCAACAAATGATCATAGACTCCTAACTAATCCCCTCTTCCCTTTATTTATAACCAACTAACTCCCCCAACTAACGCCTAACTAACAGGGTCCTAACATAATATTTTGCATCTTGAATTTATTTGATCAAACTTCACTGTAATGGTTTGTGGAGAAACTTTATGTTTCTGGATTCCTAGAGGGTTTGTGAGGCAGTGATCAAGGGTTGGTAACAGAGCATTTTTTCATTGGTTCAAATTGTCACCGCCCTGGCTTGTTTGGGGACATGTTGGGGAGTGTAACTGGCCAACAATCGGAGGGAAGAACCTACCTCTTTGATTCAAAGCCCAAGGTTTTTGACATGATTGTAGTTGTGTACTAGTTAAAATTAGTTGCTCTTGGAACAATGGTAAGTTTTTGAGTCCAACAAAGAAGTTCATAAATGTTATACAAGATTAAGAAAAAAATTTAATGACAGGCTAGCACAGAAATAGATTACAAAAAATATACTACAGTGCTGCAAGGGAAAGGTCTTAAAAGTATCGTGTTCAAACATTTTCAGAGGGTTTATAATTTTGGGAATGAAATTTTTTATTTGTAGAACATCATTATGCTAAAAAGGTACTGTTAAGAAGCTTATCAGTGTGGGACTACTCCTTAGGGAGAAAGCAGTAAGACCTTTGTTGCATCAGTATTAGTTGACGTCACTTCTCAAGCTTTTCTTTACTGTAAGTGGATTATGTTACTGAAAAGTCCTGTTTAGTTATCAGCATGTGGATGATGCTATCTTTTTCAAGAAATGCTTCAGGCTACTCATATTTAGTGGACATCATATTCGAAAGATACATTCATGAAATCAAGAGTGATTCCACCCTGCTATTGGATAATTTGGATACAATGATGACAGTTGAAATGTAAATTGCTGGGAATTTGGATGTTCAAATTCTGTTATTTTGTAGAAATTGCATGGTACTTGTTGGCATGTGTAGTTGTGAGGTGCAAAACTAGACTGGCCATGCCTTTGTATAGTCAAGAGGTGTTCTTTACTATAAGTTAGAGCGTACATCTATTTTCAACAAGCTAACTGCTGTGATTTATGTGAGAAGCTTTATTGTGTATTTTAATCAGAATCAACATGAAAATCTTTGATCAAGTACCAGGACTTAAAAGAGACACAGTTTGCTCAAGATCAGCTTTCTCTCCATGCTTAACTATGGTTAAACATTATATCTCCTAAAATAAGTTAAATGTACTACTTTGTTTGGACTAAATGATAATTTATCAATTGCTTCAACTAAAATGAACAAGTTTTCCTTCCTGTATATTGTAATTGTTGGTATATTGAATTTGTTGTGATTCATATAACAATGTGCAGAATTGTGATATCAACTTGGATGGGGAAATTGATCGTGAAGAATTTTACACTTTCATCAAGCAGATGACAGCTGATACTTTCACCGTCGTTAGTCAACGACTTATTATCACATTGGCTGTAGCACCAACAGTTGCGGTGGCAACAAAGAGAGCCACAGAAAGAGTCCCCGGTGTTGGGAAGGTGGTGCAAAAGTTACCCAATTCAGTTTATGCTTCACTTGTGACACTTGCAGTTGTGTGGTTCCAAAAGTTGGGACAGGATCCAGTGTACTAGTCACTGCTCGTAATGTTTTTTAAGCAGATTGGTGTAATTTTCATGATTGTATATGTAGGATTACTTACAGTTTGCATGTTAGTTATAAAACTGCAGCTGATGAAAGATGCACTCTTGATTTTACTTTCAAAGGTTATGCATGTAAATAAACTGTCTTCAATAAAATTATGCACAACTATTATCATGGACATTGATAGTTCTGATTCCTACTTTTTTTCCCCCCTTTCCTTTTCCTCTCTTATTCATGTCTTATTTCCATAATGAGTTTGATCTAGCTTATATAGGTAAGAATGAAGCCTTACAATCTAGGTCAAATATTTAATTTTTGGAGTTGTATTCACTTGTGTGAGCAGCAAAAAGAAATAATATTTTGCTATTGAAAAGAAACAGTTAGTTATTGCACTATTTTATAATTGAAGCATACTACGTAGCATAACTGGTTACGCTACACAAGCATTATAGCTTAGGAGAATTATTAAAGTATTGAATGAGAAGCAAAGCTCTCACAGAACAATATTTTCTAAAATTCTGTCTTTCATTATACTATGCCACCAATCTTTTATAGAAGATTCAAGCATATAGATATTCAATTCTATAGATTGGAGAATTGATAGTTGAGAAAAAAATGTGTCAATTGGTTACTGTTTTATTGAAGAACAAATTATATATATTTTTACAAAGCTATTACAGATTAAGTTGTATTACAAATTGAAGAAAATATTTAGAATGACTTATTTTACAGCTTGGTTTAAGGGAAATAATGTTAAAATAAACTTAAAAATAAATATCAAAATCTTGCCCTAAAAACTTAATATGAATACACCTAAACCACTTAGTGCATGTTTGGGAACCATGGAAAAAAGCTTTCTTTTTTCAAATGATAGAAATCGATTATAATTAAAAGGTAATAATTTTAAGTTGAAATATAGCTTATAATCATAAGCAATTTTTTGAAATATTTGATTATATACAAAAGCTAATTATTTCAAAATTGTTATATTTTTATCAAAATGGTCTTAAGTATCAAATATTATATAATATAAATAATTATTTCATATATTTTTTAATAATTTTACTATATAAGAGCAATTTTTTTCATATAATTCTAACACAACAAATTATTATAAAATCACTTTTTAAATGAAGTATCCATACATAAATTAATTCTTATATAATCAATTATATAAAAAATTAATTATATAAATAAGTGATTATTAAAATAATTTTAATCTTATAGCTTTCTCAAACACATATTAATATATTGATGGCAAATACACCTATTTCATTATTATTATTTTTTTGACTTTTTTGTTTTAAGGGTAGCAGGCCAATAAAAACATAACGCATAATGGTTTTCCTTATTTAGACAATTCACATTTATAATCAAGTACCATCTTCCTTTAACTAAATCAAGTGAGCTCAGTGTTTCACATATCACATGCCACTAGTTATACCGATCAACTTTTGCTTGCAGCACTATATAAGATTTTTGTACAAAATCTATTAGTGTTTGAAACTTTTTTCAAACAAGATGAAATGAGTTGAACTTAATTTATTTGGTTATGGATTTTTTGGTATACATGCCTATGTTTTGTCCTTGTATTATTAAAATTGATTGTAATGCATATTTTCAACAAAATATAATGTAAATAATCCATCATTTAGTTAATAATCAGAGTAAAAGAATTGATATAATTACAATGTTATAGCTCAAAATGAAAAAGAAAAGCCCGTATTTAATTTCAATTTAGGGTAGGTAAATTATAAATGATATTTCTTACTTTAAAATAATTAAATATTGAATTTTTTTTTTAATAATCCCATAAGCAGTCAAATTGAAAACAAGGTTTTTGAATTGTTGATTTTAGCATAGCAATTATAACAGATATTATGTGTGTGTGCGATATAGATATTTTAATCCAAAATAATTATCGACAACGCAAGAAAGGAAAAGTAATGATGAATTATTTACTTTAATTGAATTATTTAAGAATTAAAACTAAAATTAACTAATTTTACAAGAAAAAAAAAACATATTTAACCCTAAAATGTAATATCAACATGAGAACAGGTTCATAGAAAAAAAAATCTAGAAAAAAAAAAAAACCAAAATAAGAGTTATGTTGTACATACTTATTTTATACGAGACATTATAACAAGTCACATCCTATCTATTGTTAAATAGCGCTTAAATTGGGACCAAATCTCGTCTAAACATCCCACGCAAAAGCGAGTACAAAAATGTATTTTTCATAAAATAATGACTTGGCCAAAGTAAGAAAATTGAAATTGAAATGCCGACATAGGTTTCATTTACATGGACTCTCGCGTCTAACCGGCTCCCCTCGCCGGCGGCCTCTACATAGTGAACAAATTAAGCATTGCTCCAACACACAATGGTTCAATCCTCACAAGAAGCAACGAAGTCGCCAACTTCGACATGAAATAAACTTCATAGGCTTGTGAGAAACAAAAGCCAGAGAAGCATCATTTTATGACCAACAATGGTTAAAGCAGAATGATTTTATTCGATTTGTGCAACTACAATGCAATGACCTCCCAAGTTAATGGGCACACCAGCCCTTCTACCACACTCCTGGAGGAAGGATTTTTCTTCCTCCATGGAGCATCTCCACCCTTCGGATCACTTTTTTTATGTTTTTTTGCTCTTTACTCCTTCTTACTTTTCAGCATTTGATGGTCGAGGCACACATGAGAGAAAGAAAAGGTTCTTGCTCCAGCTGTATATAAGAACTTTTCCTTGAGGATGCACCTTGAGCTGAGTAACGAAAAAGCTTTGATTCAGAAACCCAGCCAACATTTTATTCCTTATCTCCACGCCACTTCAATCCCAAGTGTTAAAACCTTCATAGCCACAGTGAGCATTCTTGGCTGGTTGGTGTCATGGGACAAGTCTTACACAAGTTACGGGGTAATGCAAATGCAAATGCTTCACTTCTCAATTTTTTTTTTTTCCTTTTCAATTTAATGCATTTTATTGTTAGTTTCTGAATTCTGCTCCGTACCATTATCTGATTTTTCAGTTTCTGCAGCTTATTCTTTTTCTGCAGTTCTTTAATTAGTTTGTTGGTTACTTATTATTATTATTATTATTATTTTCTGTTCTTTTGTGCTGAGAAAAAAATAGTTTGAAACCAAAGAGGTGAAACATATAATTATTTTCCTTTAAATCCACCCTTTTACCTAAGGAGATTCTTTTTAATTGCAAGGTTCACAATTGATCTCTTTGATGCGTTGATTTTTCATGTTCTGAATAAATACATTCAAACATGTACAGATACTTAATTTCTTAGTTGTTCGCAGACATAGACAGATACTTATGTTATACCAATCTATCCAAACTCGATTTTTTGTTGTTTTAGACCCAAAGATAAACCAGTCATCACCTACTTGTACTGGGCTTGAAAAGTGGGAGGGTTTACCTTTCTACTCGCTGGTTTTTGAGACATTTTATAGGCTGTTCTGTGATTGAATTTATCATGTTGTGCATGAAAATTATGAAATCTAGGGAGCTTGGAATTTCATGTTGCATCAAATATGTTTCTTAACCAAGGTTTGCAGCTGAAATTGTTATGGTTTTTGGTTTTATGTCGAGTATGGATTAAATTTGATTGCGATAACTGAAGTGGAGTAGCAGTAAGAGAACTAATCAATTATTATGTCTGGTTCCCGCTGGAAATTAAACTGTGACATTTTTTTCTTTTTCTCTCTTTTTTTTTTTTTTTTTTTTGAACTGGACAGTTGCATAAATCCCTTTACATGATTTTTTTTTTTTTTTTAATAATCTTCTGGATTTGTTGGATAGTGTGCTTTTGAGTCCAAACTTGTGCTATTTTTAGATAAATTATGGGGATTATTATCATTTTGTTCAATGTATATAGTGGAGCTCACAGTGGGGACAGACCAACTATTTGGCTTTGGTTATGTGACCCAACTTGAGATGTAGGATAGAAGGAGAACCAATTAAAGAGAGAAAAAGAAGAAAGAATGATTGATGGGAATTGCAAAAAAGGGATAGGAAGGAGAATGTATGAGAGCAAAATAGTTGCAATGATTTCAGTATTCACTGCCTAGATTTCACTGAGTAATTGGTTGCAAATAGGTTCTAGACAGGCAAACTTTGACTTTTGTTAGAATAAAATATGCTAATCAAATAGCCTAAATTCAGATGTAAGATGCAGCATACTAAATATTGCATGAACTTGAATGGTATAGTTGTTGTGCTCAATGCTCTTACATCTGTTTAATAGCCTTGCACTTTACACAGCTGATGAGTGGATGCAAAGGCAAATAAGGAAGGTTACAGATCGAGTTTTTGACGCCATAAAGAATGAGTCAGGAAGAGCTAATTTGAAATTTGAAGATCTATATATTGCTGTTTTAATTGTGTACAAGTGAGATGTTTGCTTCATAACTGTCTTCAACATTTTAGCTTAGTTGATAAGAATTTTTTTTTTTTTTTGGGGTTTAAATAATGAGTACACCTGAATAATTCTTCTAAAAGTGGCTGTTTCTATGTTTTAGTGATCTCAATAAGCATTTGCCTGGTCCACATGCTGATCCTCCATCAAAAGGCAAAGTCAAAGAAATCATGAAGGTACTTTATTGTTTCACAAGGAGAGCAATGAGAGCAAACTATGTGTTCCGCATACTTGTATGAAAATTTCACCCATGCAAATGAATCTTTGCTCTTGTGCTTTCTGTTATAACCATGTATTGAAGTTTATGCGTTTCTTATTCTTTTAATAGTTGTTGACCTACCTATTTATTTTAATAATGGAGCATTTTAACTTGAGAAGATATCCTGCTCCATCTGTTCAATTATTTATAGTAGAGAGTTTTGGTTCACTTGAGTGATTGCTGAGTCAAAGATGTATATAGGATTGTGCAGTTGGAAAAAATGAACTAGAAGATTTGAAAATGAGGAATGAAAGTTATTGATGTAGTTAAGCATGTTTTAATTAAGTCATGATATATTGCTAATTTCCTCTCCTCCGGTTCAATTCCAACCATTCTCTCTTCAACTAAGAATAACTTAAAGTTTTAATAGGCATATGAAAAGAATGAATCAACTGGTGAATCTTAGTTTACAATTTAAGTATCTTGGGCCCATCATCCAAAATGATGGAGAAATAGAGGAAGATGTAGATCATAGGGTTCAAGCTGAGTGGATGAAATGAAGGAGTGCTTTGGGAGTTATTTGTGATAAAAAGTTCCACTCAAGTTTAGGGAAAATTTTAGCGCACAACATAGGAGTTAATTAATGACCATTGGGTTTTAGCATGTGCTTAATGTGTGGCATTGGAAAGCTATAGACTCTTAGGAAATAGCTAATCACTAGTTCTTGAAACTATGCATGTAATTTATTGTCTAATGCCTATATATGGTGCTGCTAGATATTTAGCACCTATTGGTCTGAACTACTTCAGCCACACTATCCTCTTATATATTCCTATAAATTCAATACCATCCACCATGAGCTGTACTGCCCTCTTTTCACTATTGAGTTCCTAAACAGATATGGAACTCCATAAATCTGAACTCTGAGAGTCAAAATCTCTTGAGTAATACATAACTTCAAGCCATAAAAGTCCTTGTTCTTTTCTAGTGGTTTCGGTGCTTCATTCCCGTGCTTACCATAGTGGCTCTACGTGCTGCTCCATTTCTGGCAAGCTACCTACTGCCAGCAACTCAATTCATTTGAAGACTCCACCACTGCGCCTATTCCAATGGCTTCTTTCTTGGAGAACTGCACTTTGCTTATTCCAGTGCTTCTTTCTAGGAGAACCATACTGTGCTTACTCTAATGCTTCATTACTGGCGAGCTTACCCACTGCCGGCAACCATCTCCTACCTGCTCAGAGGGTGTGTTTGTGAGTTTTGATTTTAGAGTGGAAGAGAGGCAAGGGAAGGGATTTGAAGAGTAAGGGATTTGAAGAGTAAAATGGACTCACAGCTGCTCTTCAAAATCCTTCCCTTCCCCCATTTTCCCTCCAAAATAAAAATCATAAACACACCCAGAAGGTCCTGAATGGCTGTTCCACCGCCGACCCACCGCTGTCTGCCTCTGGAAATGTTCTTCCAGCTTGTCTTTCACTCGCCGGTGCGTCCAGGCGCGTGCGTTATCCTCTGGCGATGCATTTTCATCGTTGACTGCCGTCTGCTCATCTCAAACTTTCCTTCGGCTCATAACTTCCAGCTAGCTTTGTTTTATTGAGTCTATGTTTTCTTTCTCTTATGTTCAAACTCCATTACAACAAGCTTAAAGTTTAGTAAACTTTAGCTTGTGGGTGAGTGTTAAGAATAATGAATGACTGTTGGGTTTTAGCTTGTGCTTAATGTGTGGTGTTGGAAACCTACAGAATTTTAAGAAATAGCTAAGCATTAATTAATAATTACTAGTTCTTGAAACTATGCATGTATTTATTATCTAATGGCAATATAAAATGCTGCTAGGTATTTACCTAAACACCTATTGATACTAGACTACCTCGGCCACACTATTGTTCCACGCTTTTCCCCTTCTCCATACAAATTCAACAATTATAAACAGGGCAGACTACTAGCAAATTGACTAACGTTACTGCCTGATCTGTTCGGTAAATTGAGCAGAATCATAGCATTGCTGTTGCTGTAGAAACATCACAGCCAGACTCGCTAAACTTGCCATTAATATTTGTTAGAGTTAGTTGGGTCTGACATGACAGCTAAAACCTACTTAGCTACTTAGAACCTAGGACTTTGTCCAGCATCTATGTCTACACTCTATCTAGAATCTACCATTGTATGCTAGTATAAATATCTCTATCTGATGTAAATTCACCAATCTTTTCATTTTTTTCAAAAAAAGAAAAGGGGAAAAGAGAAAAGGGAAGGAAAGTCAGAGGAATTCGGTATGAGAAAGCCAGGCACTTTTGAACTTACCTGGGATGGGACTAACAAAAGGCCATAGCATCTGTTTCCGGGAACAAAAGAGGTTACTTCAAGATGTGGCATATCTTAGCATTGAGGTAGTTTGTTACTCAATAAAGTTTTCACTCATGAACACTTCTGGTTGCACTTCAACAATTAATAGAATTGAGTCACGGGGGCTATTTTCTAATGTCGACACAAACATTTTTGCTCTTCCATTATCTCAAACTGTGAAGAAATAATATTTTGCATCTTGAATTTATATGAACAAATTCACAGTAATGGTTTTTGTGGAGAAACTTATGTTTCTGGATTCCTAGAGGGTTGGTGAGGCTGTGGTCGAGGGTTGGTAACAAAGCATATTATCATTGGTTCAAATTGCCACCACATTAGCTTGTTGGGGACATGTTGGAGAGTGTGACTGGCCAACAATCAGAGGGAAGAACTGACTTCTTTGATTCAAAGCCCAAGGTTTTTGACAAGGTTTTTAGTTTTGTACTAGCTAAAATCTATAGCTCTTGGAATAGTGGTAAGTTTTTGAATCCAACAAAGAAGTTCATAAATGTTATTCAAGATTATAAAAAAGGTTAATGACAGGTTAGCACAGAAATAGATTACAAAAAATTAACTACAATGCTGCAAGGGAGAAGTCCTAAAAGTTGATGTGTTCAAACATTTTCAGGGCGTATAATTTTGGAATGAAATTTTGATACCATTATTTTGCTATAAAGGTGCTTTTAAGAAGCTTATCAGTGTGGGACTACTCCTTAGGGAGAAAGCAGTAAGATCCTTTGTTGCATTGGTATCAGTTGACTTCTCTTCTAGTGCTTTTCTTTACTGTAAAAGGTCCTGTTCAGTTATCAGCATGTGGATGATGCTATGTTTCTCAAGAAATGCCTTTGGCAACTGATATTTGGTGGACATCATATTCGAAAGATACATTCAAGAAATCAAGAGTAATTCTGCACTGCTATTGGATAATTTTGATACAATGATGATGGTTGGAATGTAAATTAAACTTTTGGGAATTTGGATGTTCAAATTCTGTTATTTTTGTAGAAATTGCACAGTACATCTTGGAATGTGTAGTTGTTAGATGCAAAACTAGACTGGCAATGCCTTTGTATAGCCAAAAGTGTTATTTAGCATAAGTTAGAGTGTACATCTATTTTCGCCAATGGGATTGGCTCACCTGGTTGGTCTTCCACTAGGGTTCGATTCCACAGTTCTCTTGTATTTGTAAGTATCTCTATAAGAGTGTGTTTGGATTAACTAAATTTTGGAATTGATTTGATTTAAATTGAATTGATTTGATTTATAAATTAAATTGTATGTTTGGAATGATTGTGTACAAATAGGATTTGAATTGATTTAGAAATCAATTCTTATGTTAATAATATATTAGATTGTGTTTGGAATGATTAAGAATAGAATTGATTTGATTTGATTTGATTTGTACTTAAATTTTAAAATCAAATCAATTCCCATCAAATCCTTTCAATTTTGATAGGATTTCAAATAGAAAGTAGTTAAATTCCATGGTAATTAGAAATCACTTCATTTCTTATTTTTAAAACACCCAAACACAAGATTTGATTTCTAAATCAAATCATTTCCATTTTTTTAACATTCCAAACACACTCTAAGTGTTCGATGAATCCAAAGGCATGCCCTGACTTTAAACTGAGGCGAGCGTTTCTCTTAACCTAAACTTTATGTTAAGAAGCTTAATCATGTTCTTAATCAGAATCAACATGAAAATCTTTGATCAAGTACCAGGACTTAAGAGACAGTTTGCACAAGGTCATCTCTCTCCATGCTTAACTATGTTTAAACATTGAATCTCCTAAAGTAAATTAAATGTACAACTTTGTTTGGACTAATGAGAATTTGTCAATTGCTTTAACTACAATGAACAAGTTTCCCTTCCCTGTATATTGTAATTGTTGGTGTATTGGAATCTATTGTGGTTCATATATCAATGTGCAGAATTGTGATATGAACTCTGATGGGGAAATTGATCGTGATGAATTTTGTCGTTTCATCATGAAGATGACCGTTGATACTTTCACTGTTGTTAGTCAACGACTTATTTTCACTTTGGCTGTAGCACCAACAGTTGCCACAGTTGCAGTGGCAAAAAAGAGAGCCACTGAAAGGGTCCCAGGTATTGGCAAAGTGGTGCAAATTTTACCCAATCCAGTTTATGCTTCACTTGTGACACTTGCAGTTGTGTGGTTCCTAAGATTGGGAAAGGATTCACAGAAGTAGTCATTGCTCATCATGTGTTTTTAGAGAATGCTACAGTTTTCGTGATTGTATATGTAGTATTACTTGCTGTTTGCATGTTACTTCTAAAATAGCAGCTGATGAAAAAAATGGTTAAGTTTGGCATTTTGGACAAAAAGATGCATTCTTGATTTTAATTTCAAAGGTTATGCATGTAGATTAAACCGTCTTCCATAAAATTATGTACAATTATTATCTTGGACATTGATAGTTCTGATTTCTACCTTTTTCCCCTTTCCTTTTCTTCTTTTACTCATGTCTTCCTGATTTCTATCATGAGTTTTGATCTGACTTACATATATGTAAGAATGAAGCCTTACTATCTGGGTCAAATATTTAATTTTTGGCGTTGGATGCACTTGTGTGAGCAGGAAAAAAAATATTTTATTCTTGAAAGAAACAATAAGTTATTGCACTCTCTATAATTGAAGTGTACTACATAGCAATAACTAGTTGCTCCACAAAAGCATTACAGCTTAGGAGAATTATTGAAGTATCGAATGAGAAGGAAAATTCTCTCACAACAATATTTTGTTAAAATATATCTATCATTGCAGTATGCAACCATCTTTGTCGTAAAAGATCTAAGCACATGGATATTTAACTCCACAATATTTGAGAATTGATAGCTGAAAAGTATCAATTGGTTACTTTCATATTGAAGAAGAAATTATAGATATTTTTACAAAGCTATTATAGATTAAGTTGCATTTCAAATTGAAGAAAATATTTAGAATGACTAACTTCACAGCTTGATTTAAGGGAGTTAATGTTTATTTAAAAAACACTTAAAATTAAATATCAAAACCTTAATTTAAAAATTTAATATCAAAATACTGAAACCACTCACATTGATTGTTAGGTATACCTATTCGCTTTTTTGAAAAAGTTTTTTTGTTTGAACAGCTCTTTAGTAGAGTAAGTGTGTGTTTGGGAAAATTGTGAGATCAAAATTATTTTAACAATCATTTATTTGTATAATTGCTTTTTTATATAATCGTTTATATGAAAATCAATTTATATTTGGATGTTTTAGCTGAAAAGTAATTTTAAGATAATCTGTTTTATTTGGGTTGTATGAGAAAAGTTACTTTTATATGGTAAAATTACTAAAAATAATATAAAATGATTGTTTATATTATATAATATTTTTTTTTTGGGTCAATTTAGTGTGTGTTTGGGAAAGCTGTGAGATTAAAATTATTTCAACAATCACTTATTTGTATAATTGCTTTTTTATATAATTGTTTATATAAAAATCAATTTATGTTTGGATGGTTTAGCTGAAAATTAGTTTTAAGATAATTTGTTTTATTTGGGTTGTATGAAAAAAGTTATTTTTATATAGTAAATTTACTAAAAAGGGTATGAAATGATTATTTATATTATATAATATTTGTTATTTAAGATCAATTTAGTAAAAACATAATAATTCTGAAATAATTAGCTTCTGCTTATAATTATAAGTTCTAAAAAATTACTTATGCTTATAAGCTATTTTTTAGCTTAAAATTATCAACTTTAAATTGTAATCTATTTTCACTTTTTAAACTAAACATAATTAATTTTTTAAAATAATTTTTTTTCAAAGGTACCCAAACATACACTTAGTAAAAATATAGTAATTCTGAAATAATCAGCTTCTGCTTATAATTATAAGCTCCAAAAAATTGCTTATACTTATAAATTATTTTTCAGCTTAAAATTATCAATTTTAAATTATAATCTATTTTTATTTTTTGAACCAAACATGATTAATTTTTTAAAATAACTTTTTTTCAAAAAAAGAAACTATTTTACAAAGTACCCAAACATGCACTAAGAAAACGAGAAAGGGAAAGATGTGGAGACTAAATTCTCAATTGGTCCAGTACCACAAACATAGGAAGAATAAATGTTCATTTTACTTTTTAAAATTGTAGATGAGCTTTATTTTAACCTTAAAATTACAAAATTAATGATTTAATTTTTGAAAATGTGAAAAGTAATTTAAATTAGTCTTTTTGATAATTCAAATTAATTTCTATAAATATTACTTTAAAAATTAATTTAAATTATCTTTTATAATTTTAGATATTAAATTTTTAATTTTTAATTTTAATGACCAAAATAAAACTATGCATACCTCATAAAAAATAAAATAAAATAAAAATAAAGCATGCATATAATTTGAGAGATTAAAAACACTGGATTTAAATCATTTAAAGTAAGCAAATTTGTAAAATAAAACAAATAATAAATTAATCCCTCTTAAATCAATTAGTAAGTTCCATATATTATTATATAATAAAAATTATTAACTCTAACCTTAATCTCTCACTTCACAAACTTACTGAGCTCAGACATCGAAATCCAAAATCAACATTCATCGTAGAGGAAAGATGTCATTTAACTTCCCCTTCCTGCTTCGGTTACGGCAGTTTCTATGGTGGGCTATCTCCAATTTTGGTCTAAATTGGTAATGGATAAATATTGTGAAAAAAGTAGTAAATGGGGCAAAATTTTAATTTTAAAAATAAAGTTAATAATTTTTAATTAACTTATAACTAATATCTAAAAAATTACATGGATATTCAATAAAATTTTGAGCCATTAATATATATATTAATTTTTTTTTAAAAATGTATATTTTTTTTAAAATCAATATGCTAATTATATCAAATAAAAAATCTCATCAAACATATTAAATTTATTTGATTGAAAATATATTTAATTTTTTTAAAAAATAAATAAATAAATTTGATTTCTAGCCAAAAATATTTTGTAAAGACATAAATTATTTTTAAATTAAAAATTTTTATTTTGAAAAAGGAAAATAGCTACTAATAAACGAGTAGAAAAATTTAAAATTGGTTGCATAATTATTTAATGCAAGTATTGAAAAAAGATAAAAATAAAAAATATTAAATTAAAATATTAAATTGATACTTTTAATATTAAGAATATGAAAAATTATAATATTATTTTAAGATATAAATATATGATATGATATGATATAATAGTCATTTTAGTCTATTTTCAATAATATTAAGTCATTAATTCTATCTATTTAAATTAAAATAAGATCATAATATAATTTTATAATTTTAAATATAAAATTTCTATAAATATAAAATAAAATTCTAAATATTATTAAAAATATAAAATTTTATCCATAAAATCAAAATTTAATAACATAAATTTAATATCAATGGACTATAGCTAAAGATGGTCCACCACAGCTCGCGCCTTCGGTTACGAGCTCTGATGCCAGAAACTCACCTTTCGCCTAACTTCTCCCATAGCACACGTAACATTCATCACAGCAGGCCGCTACGACAACAGCTCCTCTCGACCCTGCTGCCATGCCAGATGCCACCGCAGGCCACTCCAACTTCAAACCCTTCACTCCTTCAGCATCCCATTCCCATTCACCTCGAGTCTGACACTCCTTCATCGTGATGCCGACAACCTAGGATATCGCACGCATGGGCCCGCCCCGACATAGCATCCTAATAACGTCTTTATATTTCGCTCTGGAACTCCAAAACCATGGTTCGCGCAAAAGTTAGGTTTGGATCTTCCCAAACAAAGAACCCAAACATGCTGTAAGTCGAGGATTCGCCCACCCGGCTGGGCCCCGTTGAGATCGACGGCCATCACTTCGCGGTGACACGTGCCGGAGAAGAACTTTTTCTTCCTCCATGGAGCATCTCCACCCTTGAATCACTTCTTCGTTGTTGCTCTCTCTCTTTCTTACTTTTCGGCATTTGATGGTTGAGAGGAAGAAAAAGTTTTTCTTCGGGGTGCATGTAAGTATTTTTTTTTTTACCCCTGTAGTAATGCACCTAAGGTGAGTGATGTAAAAAGCTGTGATTCTGAAGCCCAACCAATGTTATACCTTATCTCCACGCCACTTCAATACCAAGTGTAAAACACCTTCAGAGCCGCAGTGTGATGGGAAAAGTCTTAGACAAGTTACTGGGTAATGCAAATGCAAATGCACCACTTCTCATTTTTTTTTTTCTCCTTTTCGATTTAACGCATTTGTTGTTAGTTTCTTAATTCTGCTCCGAACCATTTTCTGATTTTCAGTTTCCGGTTCTTTAAATTGCTGGTTACTTAGCGTTTTTCGTGCTGAGAAATCAGGGTCCGCTGTGTAGAGGATATATATATATATATATATATATATATATATATATATATATATATATATATATATATATAACGTAGTTTGAAAAACCGAAGACGTGAGACATATAATTATTTTCATTTGAATCCCCCCTTTTATCTAAGGAGCTTCTTTTAATTGCAAGGTTAGCAATTGATCTTTTGATGCGTTGATTTTTTCGTGATTTAGATTTTTATATTAAAAAATAGAGATTAATTTCTATGCATTGATAGTATAGAATAACTTTACACTATTAGTTAATAAAATTTAAGAAAATTGACAAATTATGGTGAGTAGTTACAATGGTGGATAGTTACTCATCATGACTTGGCATTTTCCTCAAGTTCTATTGGTTGGTAATATACAATTATTTTACACCAACAGTGCATAAAAATTAAATCCCTATTATACTGATACTTAATTTCTTAGTTGTTCGCAGACATAGACAGATACTTATAACGATATATTTTTAGTCCCAAAGAAAAACCAGTCATCACCTACTTGGCTTGAAAAGTGGGAAGGTTTACCTTTCTATTTGCTAGTGGTTCAGATATTTTACTGGCTGTTCTGTGATTGAATTGATCATGTTGTGGATGAAAATTATGAAATCTAGGGAAGTAGGAACTTGGAATTTCATGTTGCATCACATATGTTTCTCAACCAAAGTTTTTAACCGAAATTATTATGGTTTTAGTGGAGTATGGATTAAATTTGAATGTGGTAACTCTCGTGAAGTAGCAATAAGAGAACTGCTTAACTGTTATTTTTGGTTTCTGCTGGAAATTTAACTGAGTTTCTTTTCAAATTGAACAGTTTGCATAGATCCCTTTGCAGGGTTTATTTTTTATCTTCTTGATTAGTTGGATAGTGTGCTTTGGAATTCCAAACGAATGTCATTTTGAGATAAATTATGGCCAGTATCATCATCTGTGCAGTCTAGCTTGCAGTGTGGGCAGACCAAATATCTGGATTTGGTTATGTCAACCAACTTGAAATGTAGGATAGAAGGAAAACAGATTAAAGAAGAACAAAGACAGAGAATGACAAATGAGAATCATGAAAAAAGGATAGGAAACAAAAGGTATGAGAGCAAAAACAGCTGCAATGATTTCAGTATTCACTAGCCAAGATTTGACTGTAATTGATTATATAGAGGTTTTAGACTGGCAAACCAAAGATATTTTGACTTCTACCAGAATAAAATATGCTAATCAAATAGCCTAAATTCAGACACGAGAAATTCATTTAATACTAATTCCTAAATCTCTCAATTTTGTAATCAGGAAAACTAACCCCAAATTATTGATGATTCTGTTGGGCATAATTGGTATTTCAATAATCCTCGTCTTTGTTGACTGAATTATAAAAACACTCTTGTTTCATTCTGCATGAACTTGAGATAACTGGCCTTAATGATATTGCAGTTTTCAAGCTTTTATTAGCCAGACATTACATTATTTCATATGTAAGACACTGCATATTAAATATAGCATACATGCTATTGTTAAAGTTGTTGTGCTCAATTGCCTTGCTTGTGTTTAACAGCCTTGCACTTTAATGATAATGTAGGCTTTATAGATATGCGGGTTTGATGCCTTTATTAACCTGACTTTAATTATTACATGTGTAAGATTCAGTATATTAAATATCGCATAAACCATAAACTTGACTGGTAAAGTTGTTGTGCCCAGTGCTCTTTGCTTATGTTTAATAGTGTTGCACTTTACACAGGTAAGGAGTGGATGGGAAGGCAAATAAGGAACATTACAGATCGAGTTTTTGATGCTGTAAAGAATGAGTCAGGAAGAGCTAATTTGAAATTTGAAGATCTGTATATTGCTGTTTTAATTGTGTACAAGTGAGATGTCTGCTTCGTAATGTCTTCAAAGTTTTAGCTTACTTGATTAGTTTTTTTTGCCCCCTCCGAAAAAAAAAAAATGAATACACTTGAATAATTCTTCTAAAAGTGAGTTGTTTCTATGTTGTAGTGATATCAATAAGCTTTTGCCTATTACACATGTTGATCCTCCATCAAAAGACAGAGTCAAAGAAATCATGAAGGTATTTTATTGTTTCACAATGAGAGCAAACTATGTGTTCTGCTTACTTATACATATCAAAATTTGACCCTCTGGAAATGAATCTATGGTCTTGTGCTTTCTATTATAACCATTTAATGAAGTATATGCATTTCTTAATCTTTTATTAATTGTTGACCTATTCATTTATTTAATTATTTTAAATTTTAATAATGGAATGTTTTAACCTGAGATGGTGCCCTCCTCCATCTGTTCAATTATTTATATAGTAGAGGGTTTGGTTCATTTGAGTGATTGCTGAGTCAAAGATGTATTTAGGGATTGTGTACTTAGAAAAAGCGACAATTAAAGGATTTGAAAATGAGAATGGAAGTTATCGATGTATTAATTTAAAGCATGTTTTAAGAATTGGTTTGAACTGCCACCGCCTTAGTTTGTTGAGGGACATGTTGGAGAGTGTGACCGGCCAACAATTGGAGGGGAGAACTGTCTTCTTTGGTTCATAGACCAAGGTTTTTGAGAAGATTTTAGTTGTGTACTAGTTAAAATCTATAGCTGTTGGAACATTGGTAGTTTTTGAATCCAACAAAGAAGTTCATAAATGTTACTACAAGATTGAAAAGTCAATGGCAAAAAATTATCTACAATGCCGCAAGGTATTAAAAGTTGATGTATTCAAACATTTTCAGGGCTTATAATTTTTCGAATGAAGTTCTTGACTTGTAGACCACCATTATGCTAGAAAGGTATTGTTAAGAAGCTTATCAGTGTGGGACTACTCCTTAGGGAGAAAGCAATAAGATCCTTTGTTGTATCGGTATTAGTTGACATTACTTCTTCCGACTTTTCTTTACCGATAGTGAATTGCATTACTGAAAAGTCCTGTCCAGTTGCCAGCATGTGGATAATGCTATCTTTCTTAGGAAATGCCTCAGGCAACTCATGTTCGGTGGACATCATATTCGAAAGATACATTCGAGAAATCAAGAGTGATTCTGCACGGCTATTGGATAATTTTGATACAATGATGATGGTCGAAATGTAAATTAAACTTTTGGGAATTTGGATATTCAACTTCTGCTATTTTTGTAGAAATTGCACGGTACATGTTGGAATGTGTAGTTGTTAGGCGCAAAAGTAGACTGGCCATGCCTTGTATAGCCAGAGGCATTATTTACTTTAAGTTAGAGCCTAAAGCTATTTTCGTCGGGGGTTGGCTCACCTGGTTGATCTTCCACTTATACATCACCATGATTTGGGTTTGATTCCTTAGTTCCCTTGTATCTATAAGTACCTCTGTAAACACTCAATGAATGCAGATGCAATGCCCTAACCCTATACTGGGGTAAGCATTCCCCTCAATCTAAACTTTTTGTACACCCACAAAAAAAAAAAAAAAAGAGCATACATCTATTTCCAACAAGCTAACTACTTGATTTATGTTAAGAAGCTTAACTTTGTTCTTAATCAGAATCAACATGAAAATCTTTGTTCAAGTACCAGGACTTAAGAGACACAGTGTGCACAAGATCATCTTTCTCTCCATGCTTGACTATGTTTAAACATTGAATCTCCTAAAGCAAATTAAATGTACAACTTTGTTTGGACTAGTGAGAATTTGTCAATTGCTTCAACTACAATGAACAGGTTTTCCTTCCTATATATTTTAATTGTTGGTATATTGGAATTTGTAATGATTCATATATCAATGTGCAGAATAGCGATACCAACTTTGATGGGGAAATTGATCGTAACGAATTTTTTGGTTTCATCATGAAGATGACAGCTGATACGTTCACTGTTGTTAGTAAACGACTTATTCTCAGTTTGGCTGTAGCACCATCATTTGCCGTGGCAACAAAGAGAGCCACTGAAAGAGTCCCACATGTTGGGAAGGTGGTGCAAAGGTTACCCAATTCAGTTTATGCTTCATTTGTGACATTTGCAGTTTTGTGGTTCCAAAAATCGCGAAAGGATTCAAGGCACTAGTCATTGCTCACAATGTCTTTTAAGCTGAATGGTATAACTTTCATTATTGTATATGTGAGATTACTTATGTTTGCGTGTTAGTTATAAAATAGCAGTTGATGAAAAAAATGATAAGGTTGGAAATAAACTGTCCAATAAATTTATGTATAATTATCATCATGGACATTGATAGTTCTGAATTCTGATTTCTACTTTATTCCCCTTTCCTTTCTTCTCTTACTCATGTCTTCCTGATTTCTAATTCTATCATGAGCTTGATCCGACTTATATATATGTAAGAATGGAGCCTTACAATCTGGGTAATTTCTCTTTGATTTCCTTCTTAGGATCTCAACTGAGTGATGACCGCCTTCTGAAGATTTTTCATATAAGCATTTGATTAACATGCATCAGGAAACATAGTTATTTGGTACTTATCTATCAATGGAATTACAATCAAGGTGCCCCATGTTTGATACATGGATGAGATTATCATTGGGCATATGATGCCCTATCAAATCTATGAGAATCTTGAATGCCGGGATATACGGTTTAGTTACTTCATTATGCTAATTTTGCCTTCTGTATTCCCTTTCCCTTGAACAGTAGCCATTTTA
Source organism: Pterocarpus macrocarpus (assembly GCA_031439585.1). Taxonomy (NCBI): domain Eukaryota; kingdom Viridiplantae; phylum Streptophyta; class Magnoliopsida; order Fabales; family Fabaceae; genus Pterocarpus; species Pterocarpus macrocarpus. Next base: position 13,074,791 of record CM062516.1, on the reverse strand, counting down.
AGTTCAATTGTTTGGAATTTCCTTAGTATGGAAGGCGAAACAGACTCTAAAATTCACGTAATATTTTCTTGCTTCTTGCAGGCCTCAATTTTGGATCCCAATACCCATTTTTGCTTTCAACTTTATTTGCAATCTGATTTGCCATCGTCTGACATCTGACAGAATTTTTTTCTTATATTTTAGTGAAAGTTGACTGACATAACTAAAATACTTAAATTATATATAGTTAGTAGGGAAGAAAGCCTTAGTGTTGCATGTTTTTATGAAATTGATTCTAGTAATGTAGTATTTGATGATGTTTATTCAAATAGTCTCTGATTTTGAGCCTGAAAAGTATGAACTTAATTCGCATGGGTCTAGCAGTAATGACGAGAGGCTTTATATGGACAAAGCATACAATGTAAATAGTTTTAAGCCTAACAATTGATAAGGATTAAATTTGAACGAGGTATGCTATTTGGGTATGATGACATTGTTAGTGATGCACTTAAAAAAGTATACCTTGAAGCATGAGTACTCGTTTCAAGCCCGAGTGTACGTACGAGTGCATATTGAGTATAGGTGCGTGTCGAGTACAACTAGATACATACTTTTTTTTTTATAATATTTGGGTACGACTAGATATAATGTGGGTATGGTTAGGTATGGTTGAATACGATTTGGGTATAGCTCTACCTAAAGCATAATAATGTTGGTCTTAACTTGAAATCTATCTCTATTTTCTTCTTTCATTCTTGTTACACCATTAGAGGATGAGCAACAACCACTCAAAGTTTGAACCTTCCCAACACCATTAGAACAGCTTCTCCAACAAACACTAGCCAATCATCAATGAGCAACAATTAGTGATAACAAGCAACGATAGGCGAGTTCATTCGAATGACCACACGTAGTAGCTCTCCAGAAATGACGGTGTGCAACATTGGCGATGGATTAACAATAAGGATATCTATTTTTTGGCTTCCTTTTCTTCACGTCTCAATTTTTTCTGTGTTATTTTGGTTTCATTCATTCTCTGTTATTCCTGATAATTGTTTTTAAATTTGTGTGTTCTCTCTATTATTATTATTATTATTATTACATACATGTACCCTAAAATAATACCCCATATGAGTAATGTACCCATTCCTATGCAACCTAAAAAGTATGTGATATAAGAAGGTTTTAAAATTGTTAGAAATAAAAATGACATCCATAGGATCTCGATGTCCTAATTTTGAAGATAGTTTTGATGCTGAGATGAATTCATACTTTCAAATTATTATCTAGGTATAATTTATTTCAAATTACATAATATGACATAATTTGCTTTTAACCTATTGGATTTCCATTGAAGTTGAATTTATGGTTTTATTTGTATCTCGCTACAATTCTATGCATTGTTTTATGATGAGGAAAATTAGTGTATTTAGTTTCTAGAAAGAGATAATTAATTGGATTTTGTTTAGATTTTCTTTATATTCTAGTTTTACTGTTGTGCTTGAGTAAATTGAGTAATTTTTAAGTTGAGAAGTATTGAATGTATTTTCTTGTACAAAAATGATATGAAAAGAGGGTTATGTTTTTGTTTAATAAAACTTAACAAGTTATTTAAATTTTATTTGACTACATTTTTTTATACAAGTTAATTGTTAGATTTAGTTAGAATTTTTTTTTTGGGTGCTAAGTTAATAGTTTAATTATAGTCAATTTTTATATTTAATATTAATTAGTATGATTATTTAATATAAGTTTGGAATATGAGATTGGCATTAAATAAGAATTTAAAATAATTTTTAATCTCAAAAATTAAAAAATAAAAAACACCTAATTTAAGATATTAATTTTATTTTAAAATTATTAAATTACAAATAGTTATTTTTATTTAATATTAATTAATATAATCATTAAATATAATTTAGAGAATAATAGTGACAATAGACAAATATTACACCCAACTTTTGATGAAGGATATTTTAGAAATTTAAAAATAAAAGCAATAGAAAAGGGTGTGGCATTAGACAAAAATGAGTGGCTAATGCCACACACTATAAGATTTAGCAACTTACAATCGTCGGTATAGTCATAGCATTTATCACAAAATCTCATGTGGTCAACATGGTCAGGGATTCAAGGAGAGGGGGAATGGGGATGGCTGTGAGGCCCTCGGACATCAAACTTGTCCCCTCAACTTTCTAAACTCACAAAAAAAAAAGTACACATAAGGTTATAGTCGAATTAACAAAGACGGTTGGTGCCTAGTTATAATGCACCCAGATAGTAGATAGGAGCATGTTCAACTCCCAGGGAGCTAGGCCCCCATGTCCCTCCCCTTTCGCTAAGATGGGGCCGCCCCCCACCCTTAGGAGGAAAAAAAAAAAAAAAAGAGGATTGCATAAAAGCTAACTAATGTAGTAGACGAGGCATTGGCTTGTTGATAGTATAGTTCATAGCTTTGTAGAAGAGCTAATACTCACTTTTATCCTTAATTTTTCACGCATGAATTATTTTGGTCTCTGACTTTATGAAATTATCAAAATAGTCCATAACTTTGTAAAATGTGAGTCACTTTAGTCCCGTCATTAGTCAATCATTATTGTTTATTTTGGTACGATCTTGGTTTGGATTAGAATGTGTTAATAATTAACTAGTTCAAGAGTGTTCCTAAAGGCCGTGTTTGTAACTAAATAATAATTAAGATTTGTCAGTATGAAGCATTCTTTTAAGAGTATTGTTATTCCTATTGAGATATTAGAGTTAGATTATTTTTATTCTTGCATAGGAATATGATCCCATTCATTTATATGAAAAATCAAACATGTGTGAGCCACTAAGAACTAAAAGTATAAAATTTTGATTACGTATGTTAAAAAAAGTATAAAAGAATTATTTCCTTTTAAAGACAAGTGAAAAAGGTCATCGATTTTAATTTGTAATTGTAATATATATAACATATACGAATCCCTATTTGAAAAATAAAATTAGAGTTAAAAGCACACATAAGTTAAACTGAAAATTATATCCTATTATTTAGTTGCAAAATATGTACATTAGTATATTAATACAATTGTCAGAAGAGAATGTGTCGGACTGAATTTGCTGCGAGGATATTTATATTAATTATTGCATCTTGTTATCTCATTTTTATACATTCTATTCCTTTTATTTTATGTAAGGAGGATATGGTCTAGGTAAGTGTGAAAATGGGATAGAAATTAATAGGTTTAAGAAAGATTGAGGATTTAGAGTTTATGAAGGTGAAGATGATAGATTTTCAGATTTGGGACTTTTTTGACGCATTTTAGAGGTTTTAGGGATTTTTTTGACTCATTTGAAATTTTAGAGACTTTTTTTTTTTAACTTATTTTAGATATTTCAGGGACTAATTTGAATCTATATAAAATTGCATCACGTCAGATGGCGTGTGGCACTAATATAACATGTGATATGTCACTTATTTCTTAACGTGATAATAAACAAAATAGTAACGGTTGACTAATCGAGAGACTAAAGTAACTTACATTTTACAAAGTCATGGACTAATTTGATAATTTCATAAAGTTAGGGACCAAAATAATTCATGCGTAAAAAATCAAGGATCAAAGTGAGTATTAGCTCTTCTACTAAGCTGTGAACTATACTATCAATAAGTCAATGCCTCCTCTGTTGTATTAGTTAGCTTTTATTCAATACCTTTTTTTTTTTTTTGGTCCTGGGGTGGGGGGGCGGTCCCATCTTAGCAAGAGGGGAGGGGAGGGGAGGGACATGGGGGCCTAACTCCTTGAAAGTTGAACATGCTCCCATCTACTATTCGAGTGCATTATAGCTAGGCACCAACCATCTTTGCCAATTTGACTATAACCTTATGTGTATTTTTTTGTTTTTTTTGAGAGTTTAGAAAGTTGCGGGTAGAGGCTAGAGATAAATAAGCCCAATGATGCTGCATGGACCTTAGATATTCTGGGTCCCACACTAAAAGGAAGAATCCAAGATGCTACTATTATTTCCAAAATTTACAATATTCTGATTTTTTTTTTTTTTGACAACAATTTTTTTCTTTTAACTTTCTAGTAATTGAGTACATATAAAATTCCTAAAAATATTACTTGTAGCATATATTGCTCTCTAGGTATTTTGGGGTTTTGGTATTACAATTTATTTGTTTATAGCAACTTTTGAAAAATAACTAGTTGGAAATGATTCCACTTAAAAAAAAAAATTTACGGAATAATTCTATTGATTTTCTTTATTTATTTAATCTAATACCGAGTATTTAATTAATACAATATTTTAGAAACTCCATCTTAGTTATTATTTCCTTTCTTGTTATCTCATCTTCCATGAAAAAAAAAATTACGCGACATTTACTTCGGTTATCAATAATATTATGGGTGCCTTTACTTGAAAAAAAAGTATTTTTAAGGCACAAATTCATTATAGAGTCTTATTTTAAAATTTAATTTTTCTAATTTATAAAAAAATAAAAACTTTTTTAAAGTTTTAAAAAGTTTAAAATAATTTATTTAGTTATTTTAAATTTTTAAATATCTAAAAGTAATTAATTGTTAAAAACTGAAATATCACTTCAAGAAAACTTTATCCATAATATCAATAATTTAAATTTTGAAGTTGCTGTTTTGAAAAAGTAATTTTAGTATTATTCTCATCATTCTCCCCAAAATTGTGCGAACATGGCTGATACTAAAATGAAATTTCACATGTATTTTTTTTTTTGTTAATACTAATTTTTAGTCCCTATATACATGATCTAGATTTTAATTTTACTTTCTTCACTAAAATAATTTTGATTTAAGTTCCTATACATTAAAAAAATTTTGACTTAAATTCCTACACACTAAAAAACTTTTAGTTTAGGTTTTTATAATATTATTGAGTTAGTCCTTGTGATTAAAAAGTTATTAAATAGTATTAATTTTTACTGATATAGTTAATGGAAGTTGATATAGAACATAGTGAAATTTGGTTGTGGTTGTTTCGGTTAAAGAAAAATTTGTTTGACACTGTTTTGATCATTTTTCTATTTTTGAAAATGTTCATTTCAAGCCTAAAAAAAACCTAAAAAAAATTATTTTGGACCCACATTAACAATATATTATATTTATATCAGATCCTATTAACGGTTTCTTTAAAAACTAACCTAGTTCAATCTACTAATCTACTATTGAAATATCTTTTATTCTTTTTATTTGAGCCACACAAAAAATTTTTAAATTAATTTAAATAAAATTCAAATTTTATTATTTAATTTACATTTAATGTAATTGGCCACTACTAAAATCTCTCTCTCTCTCTCTCTCTCTCTATCATTTCATTTAAACGACACAAAAATTTATTAATTTTCTTTAATGTAATCTCTATGATTATAATATTTTTTTTATTAAATTTCATAATTTCTCTTTTTTATGTATATTCAAGAATATCATTATCCAAAATCACAAATCATATGTTATTAATTACCTTATTTATAAATTTTAAAATTTTATTTACACTTTAAATATTATTTAAGATGTAATTATTTAGAGTATAAAAAAATGTAATTATTTGGTCTCACTCCTTCAATATCATTGAAGTTATATATTATTTTTTATTGATTCTCATATATGTATATTACTACTTTTTTTTACGAGATCGTATAATATTAAATGTTGACAGATATTGGTACAAATTTGTCAAATTTGAAAAAATTATTATCATAATTTACTCCAGATAAACTAGTATCATAAATTATTGAAGAAAAAAAATATACAAATGTCATCAATTAACATAGGTAATATAATTATTAAATAATTATTATCTTAACTTATTTCGATAGTAATTTATAATTTGAAGACAATGAGTAACAATGTGATTTTAACAATGCTTTTAATAATTCTTTTATATTTGTCTAATATAATTAAAATTTTAATCAAATTGTATAAATTTTTTTACTCTTTTTATAGAATTTAGATTTTAAAATTAAATTGAAATTGAAAAATTGCCAACTACTTTGTAAGATGGCATGTTCTTTAAAATTATTTAACTATAAGGTAAAAGAAAATGAAAGAGTAGACGAAAGAAACTAATTTAATTTTTAGTTATTTAATCTTTACTAAAAATTATAAGAATTCTTATCAAGTAAATTATATTTTTAATATTGAAGTATGAGATTAATTTTTATGTACTAATAATGTAAAATAATTTTATACTATCAATTATTACTTAAAAATTGAAAATAGTTATCCTTATAAATGGATTATATTTTTAATAATGTGTTGTTATATCATTTTTTTATTTTTTCAAAATTACTTTACTAGATACCCGAAAAAAGATGGATAACAATTAAATAATTTTTTTTAGTTGTTCTGTCCTCATTAAAAAAATATAAGGCAGTATCTTTATAAAATAAATTATATTTTCAATAATAAGTTACACAAAATACTACTGTAAAATATCTTCATTAAAATTATTTGATTACTAGTTTAAAATTAGTATTTTATTTTGTTATTTATTCCTCACTTAAAAGAAAAAATTCCCTTTAAATTAATTAAAAGATTAGAGATAAATTCCAATATAGGACGATTGTAATTACTAAATAATATAAATCATATATACCATATAATTTATATCTATACATGTGAAATATCTTCATTAAAATTATTTTACTACGAGTTTAAAATTAGTATTTAATTTTGTTATTTATTCCTCATTTAAAAAAAAATTCCTTTAAATCAAGTAAAAGATTAGAGATAGATTCCAATATAGGAGGATTATGATTACTAAAAAATATAAATCATATATACCATATAATTTATATCTATACATTGTACAGGTCATATACATTAATAATTTATTAATAACAAGCACTAACTCTTAACGAAAAATTATTGTAGAGACTATTTATATGTATATTGTATATTATTGTTCAAAGATAAATACTTCCCTCACCAAGAATCGAACCAAGCTTAGTTGCTACAATTTAATGCGCATTTAATATACATTTAGGGATTACTTGTCTTCAAAAAATTTACCCCGCACTCTAGGGAGCACTGCTATTACCGTGTCACTGGTATCAGTATCACAAACTCACAATTCACAATAGAAGTGAAACCGTAGCAGCGACAATCAAACATAGAAACCCCCTTGCCCCTTGAACCAAACCTTGATTCCGCTTAATGTTGTAGCAACAAAGGGTATGATTTATTGGCATATCTATCATCAGTTATATATGGCACCACATTGGCACATTTCATAATTAAAGTTTTGGAGTCGTGTGGGTTATGATTAAGTTTATCTGCAATTCAAACCAAGTGAGCCCATAATGTTTTCCCTTTTTTGCTTTCCTGCAATTTCTTGCAAACGTATGTGTTGGTAAGTAAATTTTTTTATGGTCATTGTGAAGGCCTGTCTAAGGACTGTTTATAGCGTGTTCAAAGGCCCGTTGATGATCCAAAATGGCAGACAAGACAGCTGGGAAGCGTAAACACCGCAGGTACATGGCCGGGTTTTAAGGATGCATGCCGCCACGCTCGAAGATATACCTGTTAATGGCTGGTGGAGTTGCTGTCTTTGTTGACACTAACTTGGGCACTCGCATTGCTTTCAATGCCCATCAAGACATTACAGCTGGAGCACTCAAAAGTAAGATTCAATCTTCTTATTCTTTTTTTTTTCTTTTCTTTTCCTTTTGGGTCTATAAATTTTAGATTTTTGGTTCAGATAGATTACACTCTTTTGAATAGTTTGGTGATTGTGTTATTATAAGTTGTATCTTATGACCTGTGTCGCTTTAGCATATGAGAGATTAATTTTGGTGTATTGTGTAAACACTATCTATCATATCTTATTAATATGTGAATTTTAATGTAGTAATTGTGACAGTGAAACAAGTTTGGTGAATCTTTTATGTTGATAATCTTTTGCACATGCTAAGAATCTTCTCTTCATAGATTTGTATTTCGTTAACATTATTTTAATTTTTATTTTCTGGGTTCTAATCTTACTTCATACCCTCATTCAAGCATTTATGAGCATATCATGTGCAGTGTGTAGAAATAAAACTTCGCTCAATTTCCTCTTTCACCTTAGTTAGAGACAGTATTATCAAATCAAATTGTTCTCTCAACCGTCATGGCCAAGCTGAAGGATGAGAACATTGACTTTCAGCTCCATATCTAGCAGGTTGGAAAGATGGAAGAAAAATAAAAAGATGACAATGAGTCTGACTTAATATAACATTATAGTGGAGAAAGCCTAGCATTTGGATCAACGAGTCTATATTTGGAATTTGGATGTACTTTGAAGATTAGCACTATTGCCTGACTGTTCTATTTTTAGCAAACTTTTGGTGGTGATGAACTGATGATGATAGTGTCAGCTCATACATGGTTCTTTTTTTCCTGTTTTCTTAGATCAAATAATGAACTCTCTCCTGGGGCTGGAAACCATTCTTGCTGGGTATATTCGCAACTTCCCGCTTCTCAATTCTGTCACTTGCAGAGCTGGCTGCTTCTAGTTTGGTGAGCATTCACCTTTCAATTTTGGGTAGTTTCTTATGGCATGTTCTACCCTTATACCACAAAGCTTGGGCTTCAGGTGGCATGCTCAAGATCTAGTGTTCTCTGAGTTTTAGTCTTTCTAGTTAATGCTTAGCCTCCAATTCAGGTTAGTTATTGTGCATAGTTTACAGTGTGGAAGTGGAACATGTTGAATCTTGATACATTGACATTATCCATGAACTTTAGAAAAGAAAAGAGCAGTGCATTGATGAAATTGCAGTACGACGTAGAGTATATTAGGTTCTGACATGGAAAAATAATTGGTGTGATGATTGTTCTGCAGGAAACGTTGAGAGTGCACTTCAGATGCTTACCAGATATAGGAGAAATCCAAGTTAATGGGTTAATGGTAAGTACTTTCTGTCTTAGTATCTTTGTATTTTTTATGAACTTTGGCAATGAGTTTGTGCTAAACAAATTACTGCATACACTGCTAGGTCAAGCGAAAATCCTCCTTCTACTGCCTGCATGATTCCCTGCTTATAAAGCATGCTTTCCCTGAGATGAGAAGAACATGGTTCCTTCACGTGGAAGTGTGGCATTTAAAGTGTTTGTGTATTCCATTTTCACCTCATGACGCAGTCATTCTTTCTAAACCTCAGGGCCTGATGACCTCAAATGGTGAGGATAAGGCTAGATGCAAAAGTGACGAAAAAAGAATAGAAGGGTTCCATGAAAATCATGTGCAAAACGCAGACAATAGAATGCAAGAAGAAGACAAACCTCCTGGTATGACAAATAAGAGCCAATACTCGATGCCGGAGAATAAAGTTGAAAATCTTGTTGAGTTGCATGCTAACTCAATCCAAGGCAGTCTCAGTAAGATGTCAACACAAGTGATATCTGTCACTGGTATAATCAATAAATATTTTTCAGTTTTCAACGGGATAGACAATTGTTCATAGTGAGATTGAAGTTCAATAAAAAACTAGACCACACAGTTGCTCAAAGAGACAAATTGATTCCTTGCCACAGTTAATTGCCAAAACACCTCCACAAGTTTTGCATCTACCATTGCATGTTGACTTGGTTTCGAAAAATTCTGGGGACAAAAAGAGAGGATCCAAAGTTGGGAAACACCTTCTTGTTGCTTCTAGAAGTCTTTGGGTTTCTCCCATTAAGCATAGTCCTGCACTTTCCTTTTGTAAATTTAAAGATAGAAATGTACTAGAGTACAAGTCTCAAATCAATGGTTCAATATTTTCTATCAGTGACAGTGATAATTGACATTATAGTGTAGACTATCAAAAGGGTGTAAATATGAAGTGAAAAATTGTATTTTGATCTACTTATGTGGGCAACAGCTTTTTATATTAGACTTTTGATTTAGTATTTTCATGGGGGGAATTTCTGGTAAAATGTTTAAAATTTATTGTAGATGAGAAGAAAGCAAATAGATGTGCTGTTAACTAGCAGTTTGTTACTGCTGAGAGCTTGAGATTTTGTTAGAAAGATGTTACAGCTTTTTTGGTGAGAAGTATCCTATTAAGTTTGGCATATTTGAGCCGTTCATGAGACTAACTCTCATCTGAATGTGGGAGCACAAAATTTATGCAATTTTTTCACAAGAGTTGTTTGTTTAAAATTTGAACTCACGAATTTTTCGAGGTTAAAGTTGTTTACCATTTCAACTGACCCTTTACAAGTAAATGCTAGAGCTAATAATCGTTCCTGAATGCTAGTCTCAACAAGCAGCCCTTTAGCTAGCTTACAAGTCTTGATGCAAAAGAATGAGGCAAAGGGTGTGTCAAATAGTTATCAGTTTTTGTAGGATTGTTAAGTCAATCCACCATGGCACTATGTAAAATTCAAGTCATCTATCGAACACTTATTCTTTGTCCTTTGTCTGTGTAAAAATAACGTTAAAAAATTTACTTTGTGTTTTGTCTCTTGTATATGTATACTTTCCGTAAATGTGATTGAGGAATTATATTATTAATCACATTTTCCTCAATCACATTTATTGCTGTTATTAACTGCAACCAATTCGTCATCAGGAATTTAAAAAAAAAAAAAAAAAAAAACGTATAATGTGTGTTTGGATAAGCTTATATTTTTTAAGTTCATAATAGTTCATAATTAAAAGTTTTTTGGAAAAAAAAAAGGAAAAAAAGAAAAGAATCATATCCTAAAATTAAGTTGTTATTATCGAATAGACATACCATATACTATAATCCAAACACACCAACTCCATGCTAAAAATTCTTGAATTGCTGTCATGAAAAATCTCAAAGTTAGGGGTTTTGTACTGCCGCAGCTACATGGTTCAGGTTTACAATATCTCTTCCTTTTGAAGTAAGATCAAATTTGATCAAATGCCAGAACTTATTTAATAAAAAAGTACTTCATGTGACAATGACATTTGGAATAACCTTCATATTCTTTTCTACCTTCTTAACTTTATGCAACTGCACGGATAACTTCATGAATCATGAATAATAACCTCCCTTCTGACGGCTCTCGTACAAAAAGGTGTGGTACCAAAATATAGTAATTTTTCTTTGAAGGATTCCCATTTTTTCCATGCTTCTGTAATGTTTATTTCATTATAACTTTTAAGCACGAAGAACCATGAACACTCCTAAGCACGAAGAAGTATATAAACCCAAACGAACAATTTTCCTTCAGGTTATACCCGAATGAACAATTTAACAATCGTTTTGTGTATGAAATATGTAGGTTAAAGTCGCAAACATTTTTCATATCGATGATAAGCATGTAATGGATGATTAATGTGTAAATGTAATGATAAAAAATAACAGTGATGGGATATCACTATTGCAATTTAAATGGCATGACAAATATGATTATATAACGTGCAGGGTAAAAAGATTAGTGCATATTTTGGTGTACATATATATAAAAAGATTAGATCGACATTATAATAGACTCAATACCAAGTGTGGTACGCACCAAATGAAAAACCAAAAACCCGTCCTTTATCTCAAAACGAAAGAAATCAAAAGCTTTGGAGTTTGGAATGAATTACTGCCCAAATTTCAAAATAAACACAAAGAGAGAAAGTTAAAGCAGGGATAAAAAAACAAGAAAGAATGGCAGGTGCCAATTACATCCTCCATGGGAGAGAAAACGTAAAGTTTCGTAGGTAAGACAAAAGAAATGACTCAGTGGGAAAAAGTGGGAAAAAGAAAATTCCAAAGGAGATTAATAACCACTAGATCAAGAAAGTATAATCAACGATAGGTAGTAGATTACCAAAGTCGAAATCCAAGCCGTTAATGGGGATAAATCCAACGGCTAGAGGAAAAGAAGCATTTGAGCGGCGATTTTGTTATTTGAAAATTTGTTTGAGATTTTTTTTTTCAAAAAAAAAATCTATCCCTCACTCTTTTTTGGTCAATTCTATCCCTCATTTGGTAGTTGGTCGAGATTGACCGCAGACCTAAATTTTCTATAATAATTTCATAATGACCCTACAGTTTTATGGAAAATGCATATGATCCTAGTTATAAAAGTATTTCGTTGTATAATGCAAGAAAAATTAAAAAAAATACAACTCAATCAATGTGAGTTGTTAGCTTCAAAATTGAAGAATGTGTAATTTCCTTCTAAACCGTAAATAATCTAGTTTTGTGTAATTGCTTTTTTATTTTTTTGGGTGTGCAAGAAATAAAAAGCCAATTGCTTCAAGTGTAATTGTTGAAGTTAAAAATAGTTTCTTTGGGCTTTAAGTCCCGGTGTATATAAAAAAATATTTTTATGATATAACTTATTTAAAAAACTCTTTAGAAATTAATTTTTTAATTTATACAAATTATTTACTATTTTTAAAATTATAGTTTCTTAATTTAACTTAATTATTTTAATTTAGAACAAACTTACCCTTAAGGAAGAGGCAAAAAAAAATTTTTTTTTTGATGCATTATTAATGTTAAAGAGTTTTATGTTGTCATCTAATTACATGCTTTTATTTATAAGATTTTTAAAATAATGAATGATTGAGTCAAATACTTTTCTTAATATGATAATACGTAATTAAATGCCTATATAAAATTTTTTTATACTGACATTACATTAAAATTAGATTCAAAATGAAAAAAATAATAATAAGGAAAGAAAAAAAGAGAAAAGCTATGAAGTTTTTTGGCACATTCATGACATTAAAATTTGAATATAAAATTTCATACAAACTATCCAAATTTTTCGCCATTATTACTCGGCCACTCCTAGTGCCCTCTTTTTTTTTTTTTTTTTTTTGGATGTATCCCACTCTTAGTGACTTGAGGAGTTACAGGTTTCCTTGATTGATATCTTATGGTGCAAAAAAATAAAAAAAAAAAGGAAAGAGAAAGAAAAAAACTTCAATTCCTTTATTAACATATTTGAAAAAGATAATCTGATGGCGTCTAACATGGTCATTGTAGATTAGTGAGTATGATGGAGGGCTTTTCGTTTCTTTTTTTTTTTTTATGGTGTTATGGTGATATAATCATCACAATGTAGATTATTTTGGTTATTTATGTTAATGTGCATTTAGGGTTTCTTAATCCACCCAATGGTAAGTAGGATTACAAAATTTTTTAACTCACCCGAGTTCCTACCCAGTGTTTGGCGGATTTTGAAAAAAAAATAATTGAAAAGCAATTGAAAAGCAAGACTCTACCAGTAGTATGGCGAATTCTGTGACACTACTATTGCAGGAATATCTGTGACACTAGTGTTGCACGGCTTCTAAAAAGTTGATCGAGATCCGACCAACTCTTGGGCAGATTTGGGGTACAGGACATGACAAGGAATCTCTACACGGACAAGACATAACGTGGCATAGCGCAGAGAATCTCTTCAACTTTGACTAAAATGCTACCCTTGCTTGGGCGGATTTTGAATCGTTGGGATTACTATTCACTTGCGTGCGAGCTCCTCATGCTGGAGTATATATACAGGGAGTCACTTGTAAGCCATCGTGGAAATGTTATATAGAGTCTCTGAGAAGAGAAATTTTGAGGATGCAAAAGTGAGAAGAGCTAGTGTGAGGGTGTGAGTTAGTCAGTGTACAGTGAACGAAAAAAGAAAAGGTTTGAAGAAGAAAAAAAAAGGATTTAGTGTAATGGAAGGGGAAAAAAAAAAGTTCTGCAGCAATGCCGCGATAAAGGAGAAATTATACAACAATAGATCTAAGTCGTCATATTTCTGATCAAATTCGTCGTGACAATGTAATGTACTTTTTGTTAGAGAGCCTTGGTTGGGAATTTACTGTAAAATATTATTGTGTAAACTACTTTTCCTTTAATAAAATAAAAGAAGCTTTCTTTACTATGGAATAGATTAGATTGTCTTTGTATTACATCACTAATTTTTTTTCTTTTAACTACTTGTACTAGATTTATTTTGGTTTTTTTACCATTTTTTCACTTTAATTTCTTTTTTGATATTATGATTTTTTTATTTTGGCAAAAAAATGACCAATAATAATAACACAAAACTAAGTTTTGAATACATAATTTAGAATTTAGAATTTTAATTTCTAAAATATTTTATAAAAGATAACATAAAGATTAAAAATAACATATCTGTTAAAATCCATCCACTAAAGATTTTATATTTTATAATAAAAAATTTATTTTTTGAGTATATATTTTGAACATATATAGCTTTTTTTTTTTGTTGCAACAAATTATAGTAATATATTTATATATACATATTTGTAATTTGTTATAATAAAAAAATTTATAAACTGTAAATTCATTAAATAGTATATATATTATAATGTAATTTGTTTGTGAAATTTTGTAATGGTAATTTTGTTATTTCTTATTTAAATTAATGCATTTATTGTATATGCAATTTCATGCATTAAGGACTATTGGTAATAATCAAATAAAACTAAGCAATAACGATAATTTCCTAATCTAATAATCAATAATTATTTCAATTTATTCATGATAAATTAGTTTTGGTTAAAAGGCATTTTCTCGTATGAATAAAAGATAGTATATTTATGGATAATTGAGTTAGAATAATTTGATTAATGGAAGAATAAAAGAATTATACTTTACCAGTATATAGGAAATTTTTTGTAGTTTATGAAAGTTAGAAAAGTGAGAAAATTTTGCTAATGTAATGTATTTATTTTTAGAAATTATATTTGTTATATTATGTTTGAGATTTTGTAGTGATATGGTGTATGACATTAGTTTTAGTGTTATGCCAAAGAGTTGCATAAATTATATTATTGCTAATATATGGAATAATTTTATCTGATTCATTCTTTTATAATGTAATAGGAGAGGACAACTATGCATGGTCGACACAGAAATTCGGAGCAATCGTCACATATGATAGACAGGATCTTACAGGAGGCGAAATTATATGACATAGACCATATTGTGCTAGTTCACATAAATCAAGAACTTGTCAGTGCTTTGGTTGAATAGTGGAGACCGGAGTGTCATGCATTTTATTTTCCATACAAGGAGTGTATGGTGACGCTGGAAGATGTCGCATTACACCTTGGACTCCCTATAAATGGTGATGCTGTTACTGGAGGCATGGATTTCAATATTCCAATGTTGCAAGACATGCATCAGCAGCTGCTTTGGAGACAGCTTGACCTTAGAGATTTTGATAGTTGTGCAATCAGTCTGAGTTGGCTAGGGCGTAATTTCACAAATCTCAAACAGAATGCCGACAAGCACATGATATAGTGCTATGCTTGTGCTTATATACTGCACCTACTAGGCCATAAAATAATGCTAGATAATACATTGGCCTCAATGCATTCTACGTATCTTCCATTACTTATTCAACTGGAGCAAGTCGGCAAGTATAGTTGGCGGTCAACATGCCTCACAATGCTATATCGAGGCTTATGTTGAGCTTCACATAGCAATACATGGGGGGTGAGTAGTTGCATGAATCTGCTATAGTCGTGGGTATGATATCACCTCCTATTTTTGTGTCTTGTATAGGACAAACCATGCCAATTTCCCATGGCAGTGGGATAAAAATCCATCACACATTTATGTGAATTTTTTTATTTTCTTACTCTGAAGCTTACATCTAATCTAGTTAATATAATATTCAGTAGAAGGGAGCATGTAGAATACCCACGAAATTTTGATTACAATAGCGTTAGCAATATACGAATGGGTTTGGATCGTATTGGTTTGGATAATCAGGCAGCAATTAAAATATTTTATCCATAGTTATTAAACTCTCGAGTTAACTCTTAAACTCTTACAAGTTTATGATCCTACCATATAAAAATGAGTTAATTCATGCATAAACTTTTTTTTGGTCAAACTCTCACTAGTTTAAGTAAATTCTAACAAAATTGGTAAACTCTCGATTCAACAAAGGAGTTTACAAGTCTAAAATTATACTTAATTTTGCTCTCTAAATGTAAAATATTGGTCTTTGTGCTGTGTACTTTGGTTTACTTGTTTATTTCATGTAATATTTATTGATTTTATTCAATTAATTTTATCAATTTGTTATTATTTAATTATGTTTTGTCAATCTACAAAATAATATATATATGGAAAAAAGTATGGTATATAAATGAAGTTATATATTGAGCTATATTTTATGATTTCTTTTTCATTTATGTTGTTATAAAGTTACAATTGTTCAATATTAATCATAAAAATGTCATTTAATTATATTTAATTACTAAAATACATTTTTTAAGTAATATTTTTAAATATGTAAACTCTTACAAGTCAACGAGTCGAGTTTACGATTCGAGTTTTCTAAAACTTTACAAGTTTACCTAAACTCTCGAGTTTGATGACCGTGATTGTAGCAATTCATATAATTTAGTAGTCAATATTATATGTATATCTCATTTTGTAATTTTATAATATAGACACAATTTTTGTGGTGGTTGTATGAGATTCCTCCTATTGCTACCTTGATTCCACTCCTTATGTGGAACGAACATGTAGTGAACTAAGCTATCACTGCACTTATATGCTTCAAGGTAGTTGACTAGCACTTGAGTGACTAGGTCATGCGTTAATTCGGCCTTTATCAGATGGTTCCATCCAAGTCCTCAGACTAGTAGAGTCTCATAACTAGGACTTAAGGGGGGAAGTCCAAATGGAATTGGATGGTTATGCATGGATAATGGATCGAGACATAGGTTAGGCATTCCGAGAACATACTGCATGGGGATGTCATTGTTAATTACACGCTTTCCTCAAAATATTTGCGATGGTATAGGCAGCACTCTATACTAGGAGTAGGTGGTTATCTAGAGATTCCTGCTTGTAAGATCCATGCCAGTTGGGAATTCCTCAAATGCACCAACAATATGGCCATATGTCGCCCTCCAATAGCCAATCTATATGGACCCACCAAGATACTCCATTGGTCTTGGATTATTTCATGCTAATGCTGGGCGTAGTCAGCAGAATCTCTATCAATTGAGATGTATGTCTATCAATTCATCTAGCATGTTATTGAATGTCGGAAACTTTCATGCAGATTATCATGTTCAACTCAGGGCCTACACAACGAGGCTAAAGTCAGCTCAGTGGATAGCCCCCATCCGCATTCCTATGTTCTTTGATCTAAATGAGCCAGTGGACCCAATTATACAAATTAGCAGATGCAATTATGGATGAGCGAGTGAACGAGGTAGCAGACCACCATATGGAGGAGGCAACAAACCACCTTATGGAAAATGCAGCAAACCATCTAATGGACTCACATACAGAGTCAAGTGATGATGTGAACATTCCAATTAATGATCTTATGGGGACACCACCTTCGACTTCTCAAGTTGCAGCTGCTATTGCAGACTGAGATTATGATTGTGATATTCATGCAGGAGGTTTGGAACCTTGGTTTCAGGCCTATAACCATCCACCCAGGGTTGTGGCTTTGGCCAACTATCCACCCAAGAGGCGGTGCCGGCTCTTATTAGGGGTGAGGAGTGGCGGCGATGATGGAGTAGTAGAACAAGGTGTAGGGTTCCAAGGAATATGAGGAGGATTGAACTAAGGAGGAGGGAGCTGAGGAGGGTGAGGGTGGTGACGGAGTTGAGGTTGGTGGGGTTGGTGAGGGTGGTGAAGGTAGTGGGGGTGGTGGGGGAAGAGAACAAAGAGGATGAGGGAGGTTCAGTCTATGCAGTCTTATTAGATTTCCTGACATATTTATGGTTTCATTGATAAAAAGGAAAAAGAAGAGTGAAGGGCATGCATAGTTTAGTTTTTGCATAGTTTGTTTGTTTGCATACTTTTTGTGTATATTTAAATAATCTTTCATAATCTATTATTTTGTGTATATTTAAATCATCTCTCATACTTTAGTGTTTAAATCATAAACTCTATATTTAAATCATTCACCAAAGTAGATTTTTGGGGAAAAAAAATGTTGTCTCAAAATCCTATCAACATATGGTAGGCTTTTGAGACAATATTTTTTTTCTCTCAAAATCCTATTCCATTTTGGGCAGATTGACTAACAAATCTTGTCCCAAATTTTATTATTTCCTCCAGTCACAATCATACTCATAGTTAGGCAGATTGTGTAACAAATTTCCCCCTTCCCAAATTTCTACCTTTTATGTGGTGGAATCTCTAAATAAAAACCATAACTCTGTGATAACTTCCAAATTTTATTTCAAATTATTGTTCCACCACACTATCACACCTCCCTCAAAGACAATAGTTAGCTCTGTTGCACTTCCCAGACACCACTACTAGTTGTAGCTCTAATTCCTTCTAACACCACCCACCAGCGGCGACAGCAGTGCTTTAACAATAGCGCCCAACAATAGCTTCTTCTCCAGCGGTGATGAAGGGTGGGATGTTGGCAGTGAAGTCTGGTTCTGAATCTAAGTTTTTTTTGGAGGAGGGTGAAGATGATTAAAGTTACTTCCTTTTGATCCTGGGGTGTTGACATTTTGTCTCTTTTTTTTTTTTTCCTGAGACCTTGATATGGTTCTTTTGGTTTCTTCATTATCTTATTTTTATTTCTTTGGTTGAATCTTTTGTGCATGAAGCTTGTAGGCAGCAGTTGTCACAGACAATATTCTGCCAGCAGCAGAGGATAAAGGAGGAAAGGGTTAAGCAATTCTAATTATTTTTTTAATATCCACAATGAAGTCTAGCTCAACATGGACCATGTTAGGAGACCATGATAAATGAAAATTTGGAAGGTAATATCAAAAAATCTTTGTCCCCCTCTTTATTCCCTTTTTCCCTTTCCATCTCTCAAGGAAGGGATCAATCTTTTAGGAGCCACCAGCCACATATAGTGTCGCACTCACACTCACATTGAGACAGAGTACAGTCACTTCAATTTTTAACTCCTTTCCCCTTTCCACTAATTAAACTCACACCAAACAGCCCCTTATTCTACTCCATTAGTGCTTGCTAAATGAACTATTCCTAGTGTTAGTGTAAGCAAGCAACACCACCATCAGTGTTGTAACACCCTTGGTGTAATTTCAAGCTTTTTTGTGTTAATCGTGTTTAATTGATGTGTCTAATCCGTTTAGGAGGGAATTTAGTTGGTATATGATGATCTTGGGTGTTGGATGTCTTTTGGAATCAAGGGACCATGTTTTGGGATGTTATAATCGATTACCGTGAGGCTGGTAATCAATTACGGGGCTCTCTGTATGTCCTTGGGTTAAAAATTTTCACATCGTAATCGATTACCAAATATGGTAATCGATTACCAATTCTGGGTTCATGGTAATCGATTACCACCACCGATTACCAGCTCTTGGTAATCGATTACCAGCCATTTGTTCATGGTAATTGATTTCCAGCCCGTGGTAATCAATTACCACAGGCCAATATATATACGGAGACGTGTCCCACACCCTCATTTTTCGATTTTTCTTCTCTCTTTAACCCCAAAATCTCTCCCTTCTCTCTAGAATTCTTTCTTCCACCCTCCCTTATGTCTATCAACTCCATTATATCATTTTCAACTAAATCAACAACAACAACACTCGATTCATTCCATTAAACACAATTAACCACACACATTATTCCTCCTTTTTCATTCTTGCTTGGGTGGATTTAAAGTGGGAGCTCACCTCTATTCTTCCCTTCATTCCAATTCTAGAGGTAATTTCTATATATTATTCTTTCCTTTCCCAAGCAATTCCAATTTCTTTGATCTTTAGATGAATTCTTGGAACCCTAGGATTTTAAGACTAGAGAACTTATGGTATGGATAATATTAGTGATCCAAAATTGATGCAAGTGTCCTGTTGTGATGTTATATATTCCCAAGGAACTTCTCTCTAACCTTGTGGATCCAGAGACTTAAGATTTTTCTTTGACCGGTGATCTGTGAGTAAATAGCATGCTTTTGAGTTTATTCTGTTTTAAATTTATAATTGTTTATTTACTTTAAGAAATGCTACTCATGAGTCAATGATGAATGGAATTTGAATATGATATGAGATTTATGATTTATGAATATGAAAGAATTGGAAAGTTTGTGACAGGATCTATTTGCTAACAACAGTAGACGTTAGCCTTGGTGCACCTTGGGCTATGATATTACATGGCCACCTAAGGAGGTGGTGCGTGACGGATATTTCATGGCCACCTAAGGGGGTGGTGCGTGACGGATATTTCATGGCCATACATATAGTGTGGTGCGTGCCTGTACTTCACGGCCTCTGAAAAGGAGGGTGCATGCCTGATTTTGGGATCTACACAAAGGAACGGCTACCTAAGTGTGAATCTTGCCTGCTTATCCTGTTAGATATTTCCGCCGTTTTCCTCATTGAATGAAATTGTTTTAAACTTATATACACATTAACTCATGAGGTTTAAAAGAATCCTATCTCTCACTGAGTTTCTCAAACTCATCCCGTGGTTATTATATTCCTTTTAGATACAGGTTCAGACTTGGGAGCCGATCCTTCTGCTCGACATCAGTAGATCCCTTTTGGGGTGAGCCCTATATAGTAAGGGCCTTGGTTTGTACTCTATTTTATTGTAATTCTTAGTTGTAGCTCCATAGTACTACAAGCAGGGTCCGACCCTTGCTAGTGTATTAAGTTATGTTCAGAGGTTGTTTAGACTAAGTGGATTGACTATTGTATATTAATTTGATTAATGGATTATATTGGATTTGATTATAAATTGAACCTGGATATGTAAATGTGAATTGTATGAGTATGTATGTTTATATATATGTGTGTTGCATGCTGAGGGGTGCATTTTGTGAATGCCTAGATCCTCGATGGAAATGTGTATTTGGTGATATGCAGGATAAGTACTCTTATTTGGAAAAAGTCCTAAATATTGAGGAAACTCTGCCCAAATTTCGTGAAAATCTTGTTGTGTAAGGCTTGTTAGGGAGCGTGCTCTCTAAGCACTAGTCATGGCCTTGATTGGGTTGTGACAAGTGCCAAGTGCCGCTTCTCCACGTTACTAAGAGAGGGCTTTTTTACTATTTTAAAATAAACAAATTTATTTACATATATACGCTTTTTTAAGATTGTTCTTCAAAATGTCTTAGTTTTTTGGATTATAGTGAATTTGATTCAAGTTAGATCGAATTCATTACAGGGAAAATTTAACAGGCATGGATTTCGATCTAACTCAGATCGAATTCAATACTATTCATATGAATAGTATTGAATTCAATTTAACATAGATCATATTCAATACCATTGGGCCCAAATTATTAGGTGGAGTTTAGGGTGGACTCCAAAATTTTGGGTCCATGATGGACCTAATGTGGTTAAGTAACCAAAATATATAATTAATTACTATACATTTGTGGCTAATTACCGCACAAGGTGTGGCAAAACATTGAGTCCATGGTGGATTGGAGTCTATCATAAAATATGGCAATTACTAAACTTTACTCTTTATTAAGGCTATAACTAAATAGATGAAGACAATGTCTAGATCAGTTGTTGGAGGCTTAAAAACTACAATATTTAATATTTAAAAAATTTATACTTATTATTCCTATATATGTGACTGTGAGTGCATATATATTCTCTCGCTATATCTAAAGTCAATATTTTTTTATATTTATATTGCACCAATAACGAATTCGATTTAAGTTGGATTGAGTTCGTCACTATTCACTCGAAAGAAAAACATATAAACTTGTGATATTTCTTAATTAATTATCATTACAATAAATTAACCAAACTAAATTACTATTTAAGAATATCAACCAAGTTAATATACTCTAAACTAATTTAACGGCAACTTAAATATCTAAACTTATTTGATTATAAAAATAAAGTAGATACTAAAATATTAAAATTAACTAATAGCTAAATTAAATTAATAAAGATAAATACTTGTAATGTTTCTTAATTCAAGTTAATAAAGATAATTATAGGCATTTATCTTTATTAATTTAATTTAGCTATTAGTTAATTTTATTATTTAAAATGTCTAATTTATTTCTATAGTCAAATAAGTTTAGATATTTGAATTGCTGTTAAATTAATTTAGAGTATTAATATACTTAAGTAGTAATTTAGTTTAGTTAATTTATTGTAATGATAATTAATTAAGAAGTATTATATGTTTATATTTTTTCCTTCATATGAATAGCGATATATTTGATTCAATTTAGATCCAATTCATCACTAATGCAATATATATATATATATATATATATATATATTAAGTTTAAATATAGCAAAAGAATATATATACACTCATAGTCGCATACATAGGACTAATAAGTATAGATTTTTTAAATATCAAATGTGGCTCTTAAGCCCCAACAACTAATATGGACATCGTCCTCATCTAATTGGTTATAGCCTTAATAAATAATAAGGTCTAATAGTTGTCATATTTTAGGATGGACCTCAGTCCATCATGGATCCGACATTTTGCTCACCTTGTGTGGCAATTAGCCACACTTATATGATAATTAACCACACTTTTTGGTTATTTAACTACATTAGATCCACCATGGACCCAAAATTTTAGAATCCACCCTAAACTCCACCCTAATATGGATCTAGTGGTGTTGAATATGATTTATGTTAGATCGAATTCCATGCTTATGGTGTTAAATTTGCCTTGTAATAAATTCGATCTAACTTGAATCAAATTCACTATTATACAAAAGGGGATGTTTTAAAAAATAATCTTAAAAGTGTCAGGCCTTAGGATTTGATATAATCTTTTAGATTAGTATTTTTGTGCATTTAGAAGTTATTGGATTAGATATATGTTTAGAAATGTATGTGAAATTTTAAAAAAAAAAATTTGAGTGCGGTGCCTAGCGCCCGACTTTGGCGCCCAGCCCTTTGTAAGCACAATTGAAGGCGTTTCAGGTTGTTGGGCGCCTGACCGCCTAGGCATCTATTGTCCGACTTTTTTAGTGAGTTTTGGCTCTTTCTCCCTCATTTTCACTCAAACTCTCTTTCTCTTGGGTTCCTCTCTCTAAAAAACCCTCCACTCTCACATACCTCATTAATCCATCATCTTTCCCTTTGGATTTCCTCACAAATCTATCCTCTCACATCTTCTTCTTCATCATCACCATCACCATCATCTTTCTTGAGCTCTCTCCCTCTACCTTCTTGAAGTGAGAGAAAGAGGAAGGTGGAGAAGACTCAAAACTCCTCCCTTGCCCCACTCCTTCTTCCAAGGCTTTAAGGTAAATTATCAATACTCTCTATCTCCTTTTAGCCATAGATTGGTTATTTTTTGTTGCTTGGAGTGGAGTATGGGTTTTGGGGTGAAGAAGGTTAGGGTTCAAATTGGGGATTTTATGTTTGGGTATTGATTGGGGTTGAGTTTAATTTCTAGAAGCTTATTATGTTAGTTTTATATGTTTTGTAGCTTTGAACTCTTCTAGGGAGACTCCGGTTAGCTCAGAGGCACCACCCACTTAAGCTCTTGATTTGGGATCTTGGTAGTGAGTGAATAGTATAATCATAGTTAAATTTTTATATGAAGTTTTACATGTATGATACCAGTTCATGTTGCTAACCACTTTGAAAAATGATTCAAATTTATATTGTTTTTGGTTTGGAATTTAATTCTTTATGAAACTATGTTAAACTCTAGTTTACTAAATTAGAATTTACATTCAGCGGATATTAAATGTTATGAGTATGAGACAAGACTTAAGAATTACATGTGTTAGAATGTGGAAGTTTTTTGAATTTTCATTATGTATTAATGCTATAGTAAGAATGTATATGTTAGATTAAAAGAAAAGCTTGTTGACAAGGATTTTATTATGAGCAAAGTTTTCCAAAAGGGAGGAAACTATAACATAACTATTTGCTAATGACAGTAGTATTAACCTTGGTGCACCTTGTATAACCCAGCTAGCAGGGTGATTGCTAGCCCGGCATGTTGGCCAACATGTTCGGAAGTTATAGACACGCACAGGTGTGAAGTTATTATTTATTGTTGGAGTTAGGCCACAGGGCTACCCAGTCAGGCAGCTATTTCTGGAATAAGATTCTCCCTTGAAGTTTTATCATGATATGAACTCAATATTTCAGAGATTCTTTTATTAAGAGAAAATATTTGTATTCCGTCTTCATAATTTAAAGTATAGCTTGGATGTTTTTTGCTTGTCTTATGCCACCTATGAGTACATCATTTCTCATTGAGTTTTATAACTCACCCTGTGGTTTCCCTATCTATTTCAGATTTAGCCATTGAGGCGGATTCTGCTCCTCTTGCTCACTAGGATTTTTGCTTGTCCCATTTTGGTGAGCCCACTGGAAGGGTCTTGACTTCTCTCTTGCATTATTGTTTGTATAGCCATGTAGGGCTTGTGATGATATAATGCTCTATGAACTACAGGCAGGGTCCGGGGTTGGATTAGAATTGTGTTGTATCAATCTAGTTTTTCATTTTGGTTTAGTAAAGCAAATGTGTATTATTTTGTTGAACTTACTTTAGCTACATAACTCTTTTTGATAGCCTTATATATGTAAGGTTTCAAGCTATATATATATATATATATATATATATATATATATATATATATATATATATATATATATATATATATATATATATATATATATATATATATATATATATGTATGTATGTATGTACATAGATATGTATAATTGTGCTTAAGCTTATCTTTGGATTGTCATGCCCCAAACGTAAGCCGTGACGGGCATACAGGTCAATCTGACTCACTTTGTAACACCCTCCCAAGTATAGTACTATGCTTAAGTCATAGTATCACACCCTGGAGTTATTCTTTGTTACTGAAACGGACCTTATCGTGACAAAGAACTGCCTCCTCAGAACTTCTTGAACTATCTGGAGATAACACGGAAATAGGAGTAAGAATTATAATTTCTCAGTAGGATTCTCTAATTATTATACATAACGTCATCGTTGTCATCTCCGGTTTGCTTCGGTTTATTGTAAAACAGATGAACATGCTATACAAACTGTTCAATTTTAAAGTTCGAAAATATAATATCCGAAGTAAAATTTATTTTACTCATACACTTGACCTTTGGGAGAGCCCATAAAACACCAATTTATGAACTATACTATGAATAATAACTACACATATTAAAATACACATCAATAAACTGGATACATAACATCTGCACCTGCCTCTACTTGTATTTGAACTTATGCAAAAACATAAGATTCACTTTTCTTTCTTTATCTTCCTTTTTATCATAAAATTTTTACGTGCCACATTCCAGAGTATGATCGCTGTCACGACCCAATCTAGGCCGTGACCGGCGCTTAGAGAGCACGCTCCCTAGCAAGCCTCATGCATCAAAATTTCCACAAAATTTTGGGCAGAGTTTCCTCTCTATTTAGGATATTTCCCAAATATGAGTACTTATCCTGCAATTCAACAATCACACACATTTTCATCGGGGATCCAGGCATTCTCAGAATGCACCCCTCAGCACGCAACATATATATAATCAGAGTCAATCATCCAAACCACATTTACATATCCAGTCCAATTTATAATCAAATCCAACATAATCCATTCATCAAATTAATATACAATAGTCAAGCCACTTAGTTTAAACAATCTCTAGACATAACTTAACATACTAGCAATGGTCGGACCCTGCCTGTAGTACTATGGAGTTACAACTACGAATTTACAACAAAATGAAGTACAGACCAAGGCCCTTACTAAATAGGGCTCACCCCGAAAGGATCCTAATGATTACGGAAGGAAGGGTCGGCTCCCAAGTCTGAACCTATATCTGAAAAGAATGTAATAACCACGGGGTGAGTTTGAGAACTCAGTGAGAGATAAGACACTTTCAAGCCTCATGAGTCAATGTATATATGTATATATAAG
Source organism: Pterocarpus macrocarpus (assembly GCA_031439585.1). NCBI lineage: Eukaryota > Viridiplantae > Streptophyta > Magnoliopsida > Fabales > Fabaceae > Pterocarpus > Pterocarpus macrocarpus. Next base: position 13,049,009 of record CM062516.1, on the reverse strand, counting down.
ATTAAAACAATTTCATTCAAAGGAAGAAAACGACGAAAATATCTAACAGGATAAACAGGCAGGATTCATACTTAGGTGGCCGTTCCTTCATGTGAATCCTGAAATCAGGCACGCACCCCCCTTTTTGGAGAGGCCGTGAAATACAGGCACGCACCACACTTTGTGTATGGCCATGAAATATCCGTCACGCACCACCCCCTTGGGTGGCCATGTAATATCATAGTCCAAGGTGCACTAAGGCTAACGTCTACTGGCGTTAGCAACCAGATCCTGTCACAGACTTCCCTTTTCTTTCATATTCATAAATCATAAATCTCATATCATATCACAATTCCATTCGTCATTGACTCATAAGTAACGTTTCAGAAAGTAAGTGAACAATTATAAGTTTTAAATAGAATATACTCAAAAGCATGTTATCTACTCACAGATCACCAGGCACGAAAAAATCTTAAACCTTCGGATCCACAAGGTTAGAGGGAAGTCCTTGGAAATATCTAACATTACAACATAACACTAGCATCAATTTTGGATCATTAACACTCTCCATATCATAAATTCTCTAGTCCTAAAATCCTAGGGCTCCAAGAATTAACTAAGATAAAAGGAATTGGAATTGCTTGGAAGAAGGAAAGAACAATGTATAAGACTTACCTCTAGAATTGGGATGAGAAGAAGAATGATATAGATGTGCTCCCAACTTCAATCCACTCAAGTAAAATAAAGAAGGAGGAGAAATTGGTATAGATGGTTGATTGTGTTTAATGGAATGAGTATGGTGTTGTTGTTGTTGATTTAGTTGGGAAAATGATGAAATGAAGTTGGTAGATGTAAGGGATGGTGGGAGGAGGATTTCTAGAGAGAAGGGAGAGAGTTTGGGGTTAGAGAGAGAAGAAAAATGAAAAATGAGGGTGTAGGATGCGTCTCCGTATATATATTGGCACATCGTGAATCGATTCTACGGGTGTGTCGATTACCACGATGAATTGGTAATCGATTACCATGAACAAATGGCTGGTAATTGATTACCACGAACCCAGAACTGGTAATCGATTACCATTTTTGGTAATCGATTACGACGTGAAAATTTTTAACCCAAGGACATACAGAGAGCCCCGTAATCGATTACCAACCTCACGGTAATCGATTACAACATCCCAAAACATGGTTCCTTGATTCTAAAAGATATCCAACACCCAACATCATCATAAACGGATTAAATGCATCGATTAAACACGATTTAACACAGAAAAATTTGAAAATACACCAAGGGTGTTACAATCGCCATGTCACACCCCATCAGAGCGTGATCGCCATGTCACATTCCTTGGGAATATGGGATCTTTATTCGGTATTTACACTAGCTGGATTATGCCATGCCTCATGTAAGTTCTATCCCCTATACTCACACTAGCTGGGTCGATGCCATGCCTCATGTGAGTGGGGTGCTTCCATATGATTTAATCTTTTGTCTTTAGCCTTTACTGCCCTTGGGTAGCCTGGTCTTGGAGTGAGCTCGTCAGCTCGACTCATGACCATCGTCACACCGACTCACCCACAAGGGGATTTACGTGCCTCTAGTCAAGGAGGGATCTCATTTTGGTCACGTGCCTATAATTGAAGGGATCTCTTTTGGTCACGTGCCTCAAATTGAGGGATCTCATCTGACCACGTGCCTTCAATATAGGGGGATCTCATCTGATCACGTTCCTCCAAAGTAGAGGGTAGCTGCCTTCACAAGGAGGGATTCAAAGTGCAACTGCCTCCAAGTGAAGGGATTCATATCTTATCTTATTTAACTGCCTTCACAGGGAAGGATTCAAAGTGCAACTGCCTCCAAGTGAAGGGATTCATATTTAGTATATTTATGTCTTTTCGTTCTCATGCATAAGCAAGCATAGACATTCTGAATACAATCATACATATGCTTCATCATTTACTTTCATATATCCTTGCATATAAATTTCATATTCATAACTTAAAATTTCATCACACAAGCTATTATAACTTCATATAATTCTGCCGAAAATTCGGCAACATAACGGAATGTGTCTACTTCCCCATGAAAAGTGCCAGGCTACCAGTAAAACCAATCAGGCAAAAGTTCAACATAGAGCAGTAAACATATCACAATAATGTCAATCATGTAGGGATTGAACCCTTATATATCATATTAATTTCAATCATGTAGGGATTAGACCCTTATATTTAATTCTGCTCATTATATCAATTATGCCCGATTTTTAGAAATGTAGCCCTAAATTGATTTTAGCTTATTTAGACCTGAATTTTGGACATGTTGAAGTGTTATGTGTCTATTTTCTAACCTCTTTGATCCCATCTAATTTTGATAAGCATAGCTCAAGTTATTTAGGTTTTATCCTAGCCTGCTCAGGGGCTGGCCAGAATCAGACACCTAAAAGTAAAAATCCACTAAAAATCGAAAAAATGACTCAAATCATACAAAATTAATCTCATATTAAAGATAACAAAACAAAGTCTTATTTACAAAAAGTTCCATTCCATTTAACTTAGTAGGGCTCGAGTTATAAGCCCTGAAATCGGACCTTCTTGAGCTGCCCTGTTCTGGCCTGATTTGGACATAGGGCAACTTTCGGGGATCACTGGGAACAAATGGGACCTTATCTAATTTTGAAATTTTTATGGGACATTCTTCTATATGTAAGCTTTCTAACAAAGTTAGTTTCATTCGTTTTCAAGTAATATAGGGTGAGTTCTACCCTAAATAACTCAGTCTGCCCAGAATCAAAGTCAAAAACCTAGGTCGAAATTCAAAAATTCATAATTCTCTCAATACTAATCTAAAAGCCTTATATGATATATGTATGGAAAATCCTAGATGTCTAGTTTCATATAAAAATGGTTTCATTGAATTTAATTAGCGGTAGGCAGAGCCGTACACTCCGCCGTACGGACTGCCGAGGGTTTTTGGTTCTCCAGCCCTTCAGCTCTTCCTATTTTCATCCTTTCTTGTTCCCAATTCGAATTTAATCTCACAAACAGCCAATAAACCAGCCATATATTATTATAATCACTCAATCAATACATCAAAAATTGAGAAAATAAACCACCACCAGCCACCCAAATCAGAAAATCAAGACAAGAGTTGGAATCCTACCTTTATTTTGATGTAACAACTAACTAGTCTTGAGTTCTAGTGAAGGATTTGGATGCAAGAAGCTTGAGGGAGGCTTAAAGTGGAAGAATGAGATGAAGAGGATGAAGAAAAGAGGAAAGGAAGGCTGCTAGAAGAGGGAGCTCGAAAATTGGGTGGAGAAGGAAGAAAAATCTGATTTAATGATGATAGTAGTTGGCTTCTTGCAATGTGATTGGTTGGAGCACAAGAGAATGAAATTCAGCCAAGCTTCCTCCTTTCTTGTGGCCTTATTTGCGCCACTTTTAGGGGTTAAGTAGCTGAGTTCTCAGCCACTTAAAGTAGGGTTAATGAGTTGAAATTCTATTGGTTCGATTCAAGCAGTTTAAAATATCAGTAATCTTACTGGAATTTCCTTTAAATCGGTAAATCGGTTTTGAAGAAATTTGTGAAGTTTTATATGTTTCTATTCTAATTATTTCTAATCCTAATATCTCTAATTAACACTTAATTAGCTCCTAATTAATCTCTAATTAATTTCTAATTAGCTTTACTTATCCATTAAAATCAAATTAATCAATTAAGGATGTAAATTAATCGTTTTACAAATTGATGGCCTTTCTGTTTTCTATTTTTCATGGCTAATGGCATTTTCGTAATTATGGGTACTTCTAGGGGCATCCCATGTCATTTCACATATGGATGCCTCCGTGGTTCAATCGGCCGAGATTTAGGTTTCTATGTTTTCGCTACGTGATTCTGCTTCGTTTAAAACTTTATTCTGCTAATTCTATTGGTCTAGGGACCTAAGTGTCATTTTCTAAAAAGTTTAGGGGCAAGGTTGTGAATAACAAAAGTTTGTTTTTATTATTTCCTATTACGTCATACGGGAATGTTACACACTTAACATGGCAAGTCTAATGATAAAATTTTGTTCATATAATTTAGCAACTTAATTACGGGGGCTGCCAAAAATTTCGCAGAGTCTCACCTGAAAACTGAACAATCCAAAAATCATATAGACCTGTTTTATATCAAACATAATGTAAATTTTAAAACCACAAATGTAATATTTTCAGAGTAACAATCATAGGGATCTAAAGATCAGCTATACTAAAGAGTCATATACACATTATGACTATATACATAACCCAAAAATAATTGATTCTATGCCCTATAGCTGCAAAATACTGTAATCAACAAAATAGAAGCCTCTTCCATAGTAAAGGCCTATCAAAAGGAATATCTTTAGTAGAATAGCTAGTCCCAGGAACCTGCTACTCAGCACCCTGTGAATCTAAAGAGAAGGAAAGGAAATAGGGTGAGTTATACAGACTCAGTGAAGGTATATAAACAAAGTGGACATGAAGGAGAAACTAAATCATGCACGAGCTTTTAAAATAAAAGAAAATAACTTAACAATCATATATTCACCAAAGAAACTTATTGAGGCAACAGTTTGTCAATTCTATATTTCCCATAATTAGAACCTCGTCAACATCCTTCATTTAGATTAAAACTCATTAACAGAGACTTATTAATTCTCAATATATTGTCTTAATCAACTTTATAAATAGACTTTGCCAACATAGAATCAAATATTTCACCAAACCAATTACTCCATGAGGGTTATCCAAGAAGAACTAAATTTTTATGGGGAGTGGTCTCAACTCATCTGATCATAAATATGAGCTCATCTTAAGCCAGGGGCCTTGCCTTGCCCAGTATTATCTCATTTAAATATACTATGTACACATAGGTCATTATATCTCTTCACTAGCATGACAGTACGCTTATAGCTCTTGAATGCTTGAATCGACATTCTAAGTTAGAACCCATCATGGTTTTCTCAACATAAATTTATTTTAAAATGAAATACTTAAATTCAATAAGTCAACTTCTCAATATATTGTGTGACCTTTGAAATTAAAAAGAATGAGAGTAGGCGTAGTTGTGTTAGGAGAACTTGGAGTAATGAAGCGACCCATACTTGGATTGCCATAAAAATGGAAAGCTAGTTTAAAACTCTTGTTTAAATAATATTAAACATTTTCCAACATTGCGTTTATCTAAAATATAAAAATTTCATATATTCTCCTAATTTATATATATAGTAATAACATGCCTTTGTAAAGAGTTTAAAAGAAAAAGGGCCTTTGTAAAGGTCAAAAGTACCTATTTGTAAAGGTTGGTTCATCTTGTCATCTTTTTAAGTATACACTAACACTTAGGTCAAATGGCTCAACAATCATTTTAAGGTTTTGAGCTTAAATCATATAGATAAAAAAAATTAATGCTAAAAATATACTTTATTTTATAGTGAAACGATTGGATGAATGTCCATTTTATCCTTTGAAATTATGTATATGGTTTATTTTAATATTTAAAATTAAGAATTTAATGATTTAATCTTAAAAATTTTAAAATATGTTTCAATTTAGTTCTTTTAGTGATTTAAGTTAATTCCTATAAATATCACTCTATTCTAGAAGCTAATTTGAATAACTTTTTGTGATTTTAGAGATTAAATTATTAATTTTTTTAATTTTACGAACATCAATAAAGTAACATATAATCTCATTATCAAAATAAACATTCATGATTTGACTCAAATTATATTAATTAAGTTACAATAAATTCTGAACTTGCATCTAAAAAAAGCTTTTCATTTATGTTTTATGATTTTCATCTCTACAATAAACTCTTAAAGTGGTTCTTATCAATTTTTACATGAGATAAATTAATCTCTGACAATTAGATCATAACCTTTTTAAACGTTGGATAATTTAGTTTTTCTATCAAGTCTTTCTATTAAATACTATATTGTGGACTGTTAAATTGTTAACATGGTATAACTATCTCTCATCCTATCATTACAGTCACTTTTATTTATTAAAATAATGTTATTTTGAAAAAATTTCTCTTATCTACATATTAGACAAGAAGATAAAATTTAACATATTAATTTGTAAATCTACCATAAACAACATGAACTTAAATAAACATGAGTGATTAGGATGGCATAATAAGAGATAGTAATGCCATTGAAACTATTTAGTAGGTCATATTATAGGATTTAACAGAAAAAAATTGATGAAAGGATCAAATTATCTTTTTTTTTTTTTTTCTTATTTGACATTTTTTGTTAGATTGTTTTTTAAATTAAGGATTAATTTGTCCGACACAAAAGTTGACAGGAACCACTCCCGGAGTTTACTGCGGACTATCTTGGTGATCGAGGAATCGTTTTTGTGGTTTCCGGCAACTCAAACAAGAGCACCATAAAATTTCACTGCGAAGTGATTCGCTTCCCTCGTTTCCAACCTCCTCCTTCGATTTCTCCTCCCATTCTCTATGACAATCAATATGTTCATGGCAACACTTCTCTTATCATCACTCCTCTTCTCTTCTTCACCGGCTCTCGCCAAGTCTCGCCACTCAATCTCCGTACGCCTCTCACTTCCTCCCAAACTCAATCTCTTTCTCAACTCTTTTCAACTTCAATTCCAATTAATTACCCTTTTCCTTTTTATTGTTGATTTTTAATTCTGGGTATATATGTATTTATATGTACATGCAGGATGCTGAAGTGAGGCAGAAGAAGCTTCAGTGCTACGCTGATATTGATAGGTTGGTGCCCACTTGGACTTCATTACTTTTTCGTTCTGTTTTTTTCCTTAAAAAATTAATTTGGTTATAAAATATATGTGATATGTAGTGTTTACCCAATAGTGGCTAGTCAACTCATGCCAACTTTATCTGCAATATCAGGGTTTGAATACTATAGTCCTCACTTTGGAGGGTTTTATTTAACTACCTTCCGTCTCAAAATTGCGTTAGCAATTATTAAAACCCGAAAAAAAAAAGGAAAAAAAAGGGTATATTTGATGTTTGGTAGCTGTTGCTGATGCGCATTTGTTGGTAACCCGTGTGCCATTGTAATTGAAACACATTTGCCTCCAATTTAGTGCTATGCTGATATTGACATGTGCACTTTCGTTTTACCATTTCTGGGTCTTTGTTCTTTTTCTCCTTTCTTGTACATTTAATTGGGTTATGTAGAATATGTGTGATATTTTGGTAACTGTTGGTGATGCACTTTTGTTGCTAACCCATTTTTACCATTATGACTGAAACACATTTGCTTCCAGTTCAGGGCCATGTTGATATTGACAGGGTGTGATTGGTTTTTATCATTTCTGGGTCTGGCTTCTTTATTATTATTATTATTTTTTTCCTTGAAAATTTATTTATGTGATATTTGGCAACTGTTGACGCACATTTGCAATTTTTCTTTTGTGGATAGTGGCATGTGGGGCTGGCAATGCAAATCATCGATGATAGCAAGGGAGAATTGTGCCTTGCGATGCCTTTCGCCGGCTTGTTACGAGCTCATCTATGAGAGTGACCTGGTGAGGCAAACTTTGTACCTTTTTGATAGGATTTAGATTCATAATGTTTTCTTGTTCTTACATTGTGGATATGCTAAATTCTGTTATATTTTTACGTGTAGCTTGAAGAGGGAGAAAAGGACTTTACTCGAGGCCAAGAGTACAAATACTGTATGCATAAGTATGTTTAGTTTCTGCAACTTCATGCTCAGAATTTTTTATGAATTTAGCAAAGAGTCGAAGTTGTGCAATGTATGGAGTCATGGACTTTAATCTAATCTTATGTTTAGTTATAAATCTTTTTCCATCATCGTAACTAATCATCAATATCCATTGCCATAAACTGGACTTTCATAATCTGCTTTCACGTTAGAAGTTCTTAAAAAGAAAATGCAGAAAATAATTACACAAAATAGTAGTTTAGTATAAACAATATTGTGACTGATTGTAGTTATGTTTAGCTGTAAGAGATTATCAAACGTAATAAAACATTTGATGCGGCTGGCATAGGGAAGTAAATATTATGGGCCGTGAATCAGTTTTATTTGATAATGTGTGTTTGTTTTTTTTTTTTTTTTTGGGTCAGGGTTTTTGTATTTTACATTAATGATTGAAATAGAAAAAAGTTGAATCTCACTAGTTCACTGTTTCTTTGTGAAGCCACCATATCATTACAGAGGGAGTTATAGTTGCTAGGGAAGGCTAGATTGATGACTGATAAGAGACATTTATGGGTGTGTTTGAGTTACTACTTGACAGTGGGAGTTTTCATTCCTCACTGCTGCTTGTACAACTTCTGTTGTGGGGTCTAATTGTTGATACCCTGAGTGCCATACCTTTTCATGGTGTATCAAAAGAAGTTGAGAACTTTAGATTTGAACTTCTTATTTTAATACTTTTATTTTTAAAACTTTTAGTGATCTTTTTATTAGTAGACCTTATGTTCCTTTGTCATAATCTTTTTTATTTTTTTATTCCCCCCCTTCTTTATAGAGTAGATCATCAAAATACCAATATAATATAAAAATTCTATCCCTGTATTGTAAGAGTATGTGAATAAGCCAAAATTTTTTCTAAACGCAAGCTTTGGGTTGACGTGAGTTTCTTAAAGTGAATATTTGATAACATGCCTATCTCTATATGGATTACAATTATAGCTAAAGTAGAGGTTTGTGTGTGTTTTGGTGGTGCGAGTTCTGAATTAGTTTCACATATGTTTTTCCCTGTTCTATGACTTACTTTTTATGGAATACTTTGTTTGGTATCTTTGGTGAGTGTTGTGTGTGTCCTAGAATTTGGTATCTTTGGTAAGTGTTGTGTGTCCTAGAACCTTGCATCAGCTTCTGTTGTCTAGTTTTGCTGGTTTTGGAAAAGAAAAGAAGCAAATCTTTGTGGCAGTGTGTAGTGTATGCCACAGTTTGGTATATTTGGTTGAAGCATAATTCTCGTATTTATAATAACACATTTTGTGACCGGCAAGTGTTTTGGGATAAGATTAGGCGTTTGGCTTCTATTTAGTGTAAAGCAAATGATCTTTTTAGAGGAATTTATCTCTTAGGTAAGTTGAGAGATTGGATAGCGTTGCTTCATTGATTTTTTTCCCCCTTTTTGTTTGTTCTTGTTTTTGTAAAGAGGACCTCTTCTCCTCCTATCTCTTTGTATCCTTCTTCTCTTCATCTTAATAAAATTCCTCTTTAATCTATAAAACTACTTGTGTTAAAGCTTCTCTATACTAAGAACTGCAGATCTTAACTTATTCCTGAAAAAAAGGGTAAAATTATGGATATAAACCAAACCATATATAGTAGAATTCTTCCCCCTCCCCCCTCCTTTCTTTTTTTTCTTTTTGGGAGTTTGCAAAGGTAATTGTATTGCATTTGTCTCTGGGATCTTGACCTAGCACAAATTTTGTCATTTCTAGCAAACCAGACCCAACATAAGTCTTTACTCTGCATGTAGGGGAAACATCTTGTGTACTTGTGTAGGAGGATTGCTCCCCTATAACAATGTGTTTGTGCAACCTTAGCTATTTCTTTAAAAGGAAGAAAAATCTTTTGGTTAAGGGAGAGGAAAACATTTTGGTTAGTGATTTCCATTTTGTTCCCAAAATAAAATCACAAAGTGTGCCGCTCCCACATGTTAGTTGTTCTGCCATACTCACAACATGGCACATGGAAAGTTCAAAAGGAAGGTGATAGAACTGAGTTTTGCTGATAAGAAAAGTGGAGACTAACTCCTTAAACAAGAAATGAATTAAAACCAAAATGATGGAAAAATGGAGAGAGATGTAAACCAATGGTTTCAAGCTAGGTGAAGAAATGAAGGACTGGTTCAAGTATTATTTGTGATAGAAAGTACCACTCAAGCTTAAGGGAAAATTTTACCGAACAACTACTACACCTGTGATATTGTATAGGATTGAATATTGAACGGTAGAAAATCCACAAGAGAATAAGCTCAATGTTGAAAGGATAAGAATATTGCACTGATGAGTGGAGACGCTAGACAAGATATATTAAGAATGAATGTATTATAGTGGAAGTTGGGATAGCATCTATTGTTGATAAAATGGTAGAATCTCGCCTTAGATGGTTCCTCTTTTGTACTCATTTCCTCTCTTTTAATAGAATTTCTTTTCTATCAAAAAATAAAAGAATCTCGCCTTAGTTAGTTTGGTCATATGTGGAAAAGATCTGTGAAAGCCCCAATAAAGAGAGTAGATCAAATAGAGAGTAATTCAATAATTAGAGGTAAAGGGAAACCAGGAAAAACTATTGGCGAAATTGTTAGGAAAGAGTTAGATTCAGGGTGTGTTCAGTTCAACTTATTTTCACAAAAAAAAAAGTTATTTTTTAACTTAAAAAATACTTTTATAGGAGCTATTTATTTTAACTTCTATTCATAAGTTGAAAAAAGCTGTTTTTAGCTTTTGAGTAAAAGCTGAAATGAGTAATTTATGTGAAAATTGATTTTTTTTTAGTAGTTAAAAAAATCACTTTTCATTAAAAAAAGCTGAAACAAACACACCCTTAAATTGTTTGTACCTTAGTTTCTATTTATAAATCAAGGGAGACATGCAAAGCTATGCAAATTACACAGGGATTAAGCTCATGAGCCGCACTATGAAGCTATGGGAGAGGGTAATTAAGTGGAGATTGAGGCAAGAGGCTCACATCGCAGAGAATCAATTTGGTTTTATGCATTGAAGTTCTACCATGGAAGTGATTTACTTGTTACGGAGATTGATGGGGATATATCGGAGAGATTTACATATAGTCTTCACTGATTTGGAAAGGCGTACAATAAGGTGTCGAGGGAGATTTTATGGAAGGTTCTGGAGAAGAAAGGAGTTTGGATAGCCTATATCCAAGTATTCAAAGATATGTAATATGAGGTCATAACTAGTGTGAGAACACAAGGTGGGATAACAGAGGATTTTCCTTTAAGTGTAGGACTACAACAATGGTCAACTCCGAGTCCCTATCTTTTCACCTTGGTCTTGGATGTGCTTACTTAACTATTCAAGACCTAGTGCCACAGTGCATGCTTTTTGCAAATGATATAGTCCTAGTAGGAGAATGAAGAGAAGAACTAAATGGGAAGCTAGAGTTTTGGAAACAAGCCTTGGAAGTACATGGTTTTCGTATAAGTAGAAGTAAGATGGAATATATGAAATGTAGGTTTAGCAAGGGACACACAAATTCTAACTTGCAAGTGAAAATTGGGGAAGATACCATATCATAAGTCAAAAGATTTAAGTATCTTGGATCCATTATGCAAAATGATAGGGAAATAGAGGGAGACGTAGACCATAGTATTCAAGTTGGATGGTCAAAGTGGAGGAGTGCTTTGGGTGTTACTTGTGATAAAAAAAATAAGTACCACTAAAGCTTAAGGGTAATTTTAACGCACAACTATAAGATTGGCAATGTTGTATGAGATTGAATGTTGGACGGTAAAAAATCAACAAGAAAATAATTTAAATGTTGCAGAGATGAGGATGTTGCATTGGATGAGTGAACACACTAGACAAGGTAGAATTAGGAATAAATGCATTAGAGAAAAAGTTGGGGTAAAGCCTATTGAAGAGAAGATGGTAGAATCTTGTCTTAGGTGATTTAGACGTGTAGAGAACACCTGTAGAGTGTAGTCCAATAGTTAGATGTAGAGCGAGACCTTGAAAAATTATTGGTGAAACTACTAAAAAAGATTTAGATGTCAATGGTTTTAATAAAAATATGATATATGATAGAATATTATGGCGTCGTTTGATCTATATATCCAATCCCGCTTAGTGGGACAAGGCTTAGTAGTTGTTATTGTTGTTGTTGTCTGTACACATGGTTTACGATAGACATTATTGTGTCGTTTGATCCATGGAGTTGACTCCATCTAGTGGGAAGTTGTTGACTAACCTCTCAGCTTGTTACAAATCAACACACTTTCCTTACCTTAATATAATGGGCTTCAACAACCATTAGATGCAAAACCCATTCAAAACACTGCTCGAGAGGCAACACATGAGGCATCACAAACTCTGCTGCACCATGGAGAGATGGAAAAATGAGAATCTCCTAGGCTGTACATGGGCTTCAATAACGGCTAGGATAGCTTAGATCCAATGAACGAGAGCAATGGTAGCAAGAAAATCCAAGATTTCAGTAGCTGGAGTAAGAGCATTGCCAATGGGGAAGGAGAGGGTCATTGGTCAGATAAACCATGGGGATAAGGGGGAAAAAAAAGGAATTCCATATTTTGGAAAGTCTACAGTGGGCAGAGGGGTGAATCATGCGAAAAGGCTGATGATTGCTTCTCTGCTTCCATGTTGAAATTATTGGGTAGGGAAATATTATTAATGTGATTATATGAGATGTATACAACATAGTAGTTAATAGAGGAGCTAACGCACGCTATAGCGGAATCGTGGCGCGGAGTGGAGGTCCAGCACGACGCAACTTGCGGTGCGGAGCATTTTTCCGTTGTGGCCGCTATTGCGGTGCTTCGCAGCCGCTATTGTGTTTGGATGCAAAAATCCGATGATACCCCCATTTGTTAACTGTTGAGCTCGGTCCTTTCCCTTCTCTTTTTCATTCTGAAAGTGAAGATTAGGGTTTATTCTTCTCATTGTCTCCATCGGCCTCTCTTCCCCATCCTTCTTCCTCTTCCGGCGACCTTCAAACTTCCAACAGCGGCGAGATCGGCAGTGCCAACACTGGCGGCGGCAGTTTGAGTTTCAATGGTAGCAGTTTGTTCTTCCTCTCTGATTTTTTCTTTTTTCCTCCCATCTCCCTTTGTTCTTTGTTTCTTCTAGTCTTCTATCCCTTTTTTATTTGGTCTTTCTCCCCTCCTATTTATTTATTTTTTCCCTTCTATTTTCTGTTTTCCCTTGGGACTTGATATTTATGAATTGGATTGATGGTGATTATGTGTTTTTTATACTATGGAATGGATTATGATTTATGACCTTTTATTATTGATGATTAATGAATTTAATTATGAATGATTTCTTATTTTTGAACATTTGTATATGTTATATAAATTCATGATAATTATATATATATATTTTCAAATAGCAGCCGTCCCGCTATCCACTATAGCGTTTTCGCGGTCGGCTACTCCGCTCTGCTATCCGCGATTGACTACTATGGTATACAAACACTAATCTATTACTCATGTTTATACCAATATTACAGGTCAAGAAGTGGTGTAGTCCAACTAGTACAAGCCCAACCCAATAGAACTAACAGCTTAATAAGACTCCTATGAATTCTAGTATTCTAACAGATGGAGGGAAAAAAAATTGCTGCTGGTGCATAACAGTTATCATTTCTTGGTTCTCTTCATCCTTCTCTTGATTTTCTTTTCTTCCTTTCTTCCCAACTTATTCCTATATCTTTAAGTGCCTCTTTGTTCTTCCCCAAAGTTTGGTGCAATTTCATGCCTTGTATTTCTTTGTTTTTACTAAATGTCTTGACAGTTGCAGAGGGTAATATTAACATAAGTATACTTGATTTAGTGTCTTATAATATGTTCTATTCATGTATCTCATCTCTTTGAAACTGGCATCAGCTGTTGAAGACCGGATAATATGATCCCAAAAGGTAATAATGACATGTACTGATTTAAACAAAGGGTTCCAAGAGGGTTGTCATTTCTTAACAAACTGCTAGGAGACAGACATTCAACTCAGTACTCCGAGACTCCAGAAATCACAATAATATCATTTTTCAGTAGAATATGCAGCTAGCACTTGTATAAAATCTAATCTTATTGAATGAGAAAACTATTCTAATAAAAATAACTTAAACCTTATGACAAAATTTTAAAAAGATTTTTTAGGTTGTCGCCTAAAACTGACATATTCTGTTCAGAGTGGAAACTCATTGTTCCATTTAGTGAATAGACTTTAGGTTAGAAAATCTATGGGTTGTTACAGAGCTGTTTTGTGTAAAATGGATATGGGACAGAAATCTGAGGTTGACTTTAATTCTAGTTGTAGTGTTGGTATTGGTCATTGGATGGCAAACGCAAAAAAACAATTCCTGCAGTGAAGATTTATGGAAAGTTATATACTCTGTGGGTTGGAAAATAACGATCTCGGGTACGTGTTGATTAACTATGTTTTGTGTAGCTGGAAAACTTCTAGCCTTCTTCTGAAGTGCTGAAAGTTTTGGAGACTTGGTTGCATTCAGACTGCAAGAGCATTGGAATTTTTTATATTACGCAGTATGGGTTTTAGTCACTCAGTAATGAGGAAAGGAGTACAAGCTTTTAGTTGTTCACTTTGAAGCTGATAGATCTGTATTTATCATTGCATGTTTGTGATGCTATGGTATTTTTCAGAAAGAAAAGCTAATGAACTTGAACTTTGGAATACTATTTAAAAATGGACTGATATTGTTAATTTCTGAGAATTGTGTTCTAATGATATTGTTGTGTTCATTAAAGTGAACTCTAGTACCATTCATTATGTAGTTTTGCAGTATTGCACTAAATTTGTCATTACACTTTTTAAATCTTGCTTTGTATATGGTGAAATTGGAGTGTCTTCATTTTACATAAGATGTTCTTGTTATGGCCAAATCTCTATTTTTGAGTCATGATGTCCCATGTTCCTTTCTGTCAAATACAACATAGCTAGATGTTGATTTTGCTCATCTCCATAGAGTTGTATATTAACCCTGATATTGCTCATGTTTGAAACTTGAAAGGATTCTTAATGTTTGTAGGCAGTGGATATTTGGAGATATCATTCTACATTTGGTGGTTCATGCGTTGTTTTGGAAGAAAAAACTGTTTCTTACTAGTGTTTTAATACAAATTCAATTTGTTTCAGATGTTGAATCACAATCGTGTTTTCTTCAAAGAAAGAAATATAGTTATTCATCAACCTCTCAGTTGTAACAAATAATTAAATCATTTTGTAGACCGTTCTTTATCTTTTTTTATAAACTGTTTCCACATTCGAACAGGGCAGCAAAACTCTCATAATAATTCTGATTTCACCTTGCAGTCTAAAGTTGTTCTTGGATTCCTTATTCTGTGAACTCCACTTTTATCAGCATACTTGTCGTAATTTATGCCCTATTTATGGGAATATACTGGATAGTAATTAGTAAATCATGGTAATGCAAAGAGGATAGACATATTTAGGATAACTTAAGGTCATTTATTTTTTATACTTCTATATTGTTATATATCTTCAATGAGCTATTTGTTTCAGTTTCTGTATTTGATTAGGCTATTGTGTGTTAGCTTTCGTATTTGGATTTGATTACAGGTTTTTTTTTCTTTTTTTTTTTTTTGGGTTGGTACAAAATTTGATTGCAGTTCAATGACAGAATTATAATACCCATTGGGTATATCAATACCTCTCTCAAATGGAAAAAAAAGGTTCTCTAAATTGGGCTTGTCTCTAGAGTGAGAAAGAAAGTGAGAGGGTATCTACCTTTCATGGGTTATGATTACAGTGCACTTTATTGATTTCAAGATAGATATCCCTACACTTTCTCACTTACAAGATCACTTCAGAGAAGCACTATCCCTTTCAAAGAACTAATGAATAGATGTTAGTGATTTTGCGTGAGTATCCAAGTAGTTTTGGTGCACTTGTTCTACATCATAATCAACTGACCCTTCCCTTGGAGCTCAATTGCCTCACTGTCTTCCCACTGCTTGTTTGGTTTGCCATAAAATCGCATTGAAAAAAAGGAAGGACCTCCTTCCTTTCATAAAACCCTGCATTGGAATTCAGGATTGTGCACTGGAAATCACGCTTTCCCATTTGTATGGCGAATCCAAACAGACACTCGATAGTATACTAGACACTAGCCTGGATGATTAAGTTGTCATACAATGGATTGTTACACCTGGAAGACTATAGATTTTTATTTGCTTTCCCTACGTTAGAAATTAGAATAGAGTGACTTAGACTCCTCAACTCTTCAAAACATAGTACTTGTTTTTTCTTCTTTGTGGATGTATTGAATGTACTCTTTTTGGTCACTAAAATATTGCAGTGGGTTGGATTGACATGCTTGCGTTTGTATCATTTTTTTTTTAATTAAAGCTGGTGATTATCTTTATAATTACAGCTTGAGTTAACATATTGAGAGAGCAATATGGCATGTATACATCAAGCATTTATCCTAATCTTTTTGTTTTTCACCTTGCAGGTTGTCCATGGGAGAGAGCCTTGAAGGTGTCAAGGGTGCCTTTGACCACTAGTCAATGCAAAATTTCTGAATTGAAGGCAAAAGCTATGGCGAATTTATATGAGAAAATAACTTCATATGCTACTTCATGTTCTTTCCCTTTCTCCCCATCATCCAATGCTCTGACAAATATAGATTAGAAAAATGTTAAGGAGCCTTGAGAACCTTTCTGTAATTAATTATAAAGAAGTGAAATGCAAATGTATGTTCTTTAAAGATTCAGTATAAACTAGCGCCGAACAATGCTTCTCAAAAGTGACTCCCTTAGTTTCGAACCCTTCAAGAATCTATTAAAAGCTGCTTCGCCCCTAATACCTTTGTTTGCTATTAATTTGAATCTCATTGCTGATGACAGGGGCACAACTAGAGTGTGACTCTTTCTGGGTTTCTCATTGATTTTTTTTTTTTTTTCCCAAATGTTAAGACCACTTGGATTTTATTGAATTCTTTTTGGCTTCTTGGTATGCTGCTCCCCACCTCTAAATAACATGCATTTTAAGCAATTATTGTAAAGGGTTTTCTTTTTTGGGGCCGTTTTTGAAGTAGTTAGAAATTGCTCTGTTTCTGCATTTGCTTTTCGTCTTCAATTAATTATTATTATTATTATTATAAATTCATCCAAACGCGCTTTATACATTTGATTTTGTGCTAGAAGGCTCTAAAGCTTTGATCACACCTTTCTCACACATATGCCTCCTCGGTGCACCTTGTAGCCTATGAACTTCTCTGCCCTTTGAGCTTACTAATTGAATGATGATAGTTTTGGAAGACTTGCTTCAAGAGGTTTTCTTAAGCTGATGGTGCATGAATGATTCTTGCGATCAAGTGCAATATTCTATTAGAACACACCAATGATGGTGAGTGATACGTTGCTCCCGAAATGTTTGGGAGTTATGTTAGTCCGATGTAGAGATAGTAGATTATTTTTTATCATAGCCATTAGATCTCGAATATTTTAGATTGGACGGTTGTTATTAAAGGTGTGGATAGTAGCATGTAAATTAGTTTAAAAAAGTCTGAAATGTGAATATTTGCTGATAAATCCTTAGGTTTTAGATAGTTGGAGTTGTGGTTGCTAATCGCCAACTAAGTTGGAATTCGAGTGTGCATGCAATAGTAGCAGAACAGAGGCGATGCTGAGAAGAAGGTGGAGAAGAAAAGTTGTTGGAGATTGGAGAATCACATAGTTTTCGAGAGGCGACATTACAAATGTGGGATTTCAAAGAGGGGAAAAGTTGATTATCAATGGCTGCCCCATTGAGCTTGTGGAACCCAAGATCTTGTGGTTTAAGGCATTCGAGCCCATCCTCCTCCTTCGAAGGCACCGTTTCACCAATGTCAACATGTGCATCCGCGTCAAGGGTAGTGGACACACCTTTCAGATCTACGCCATCAGGTAGAGCATAGTGAAGGCTTTGGTGGCATTCTACCAGAAGTACGTTGATGAATAGAGTAAGAAGGAGATGAAGGACATCCTTGTCAGCGATGGTGGTGACTTGGGTGACGGAGCTCCAGCGAGACAAGTGCGTGACCGCTGGTGTTGACGATGCTATTGGTGAAATTGCATGGTGATCGCTAGTGGTGGCGTTGCGGGCTTGTAGTGGTCCAAGGCGTGACGTGTGAGGTCGTTGGGAAGCAGAACGGTGGAAGATGATGGTGGTTCTATTGATGAGTGGTGGTGCCCCAACAATTGCAAATGATGACGGCGGCTTTGGTGATTCATTGGGCATCGGTGCTAGAGAAGGGGTTAGGGGTGATGAAAGGGCTTTTTTGCAATAAGAAAGTTGGCTTATTTTATAATTTTTAATATCGTGACTAACATAAGTCCCAAACGTTTCAGGACCAAGCTATAACTCACCACCAATGATTCATGGTGGTTGATTCATTAATCCTACCTATGTTTGGGACTAACGTTACTCTACCCTTGCTTGTTTTGTGCTTGGCCAGTCGGATGCAATTTATTTAAAATTGCAAGATTTTGCTTTCACTTGTGCTTTCTATTAATGAGATTTCTTTTTAGTGGCTCAACTCTTAATATTTTGTGGAACAGTCCTTATTTGTTTGACAACCGGAGCTGTTGTCGTCATCTACAACTGTTGGGGCACCACCACTCATCAATAGAACCACCATCATCTTCCACCATTCTACTTCCTAGTGACCTCGCACCTCAGACCACCGTGAGCCCACAATGCCACCACTAGTGACCCCCGTGCAATTTTACCAACCGCACTGTCAACACCACCAGTCGTGCACTTGTGTTGCTGGAGCTTAGCCGCTTAAGCCACCGCTGTCATTGATAAGGATGTCCTTGATCTCCTTCTTGCTCTGCTCATCAACATACTTCTTGTAATACCATGTTTGAAATAAAGTGTCGGTAATGGAAAATTTTATGAATTCACATTAAGTTTTATACTAATAGAGAAATTTAATTAATTTAAAAAGGGGATAAAATTTTAAATATAAAGTGCTTGTAAAAAAAAAAAAATTGAAAGAGATAGGGGGAGGACCACCAACACTTTAAGTGAGGTGGTCCACCCTAAGCCCCCCTTTTTGCTTCTCCATTCTTCTTCACGGTGAATTACTCACCGTCTTTCATTTCTCTCACTTTATGTCTCTCTTTCTCGTTCTCTCACTCCCACTCACCATCGCCACAATTTTTTTCTTTCTTTCTTCCCCTTTCAACGTCTCTCTGTCATCTCCCTCCCTCATTTAACTTTCTCTCATTCTGGCCCTTCTAGTATCATCACTATTCATCTCCACCATCACCATTGTTTGCACCTCTTTCTTAATCTCGCGGGTTCCCACCTCTCTCCAACAAGCTCTCTCTAGTGGTGGCTAGATTGGTTTCTCCTTTCACACTCAATCTGCAGCCTTGGGTACGAATTCTCACCTCATATTTTGTTCTTTGCTGTTGGAGAAATCGGATTAACTTTAGAATGGGGTTTTGAAATCTTTGATTTTAGTTGGGAAGATAAATAGAAGTTGGTTAGTTTAATTTTGGTCATGAATATAATTTATATCGAGATGAACTAAATTCTGACCATGTTCATGCTTTGATGTTGTGGGTTATGGATTAGATTTTAAACCATAGTGTTATGTTTCAATTGAAAATGATTGATTCGATGTTGGTTACATATCCTCTTGGTGATCAACCTTCAAGTTCGGCAGCTCCTAGGACGTAGATTTGACGTCCTCTCTTATTTAGTGAGTAGACAGTGCCTCTATGGCATATAATTTTATTTTATGCAATTAATATTGCTTTGATTTTAGCACAATTATTACAGCTTATTTTTATATATCTAGTTAGTTACGAATACTTTGTTTAGTGATATAATTGTCTCATGGATTAATATATTTATCTCATCTTGGACCTCTGATTTAGTTTTGAGGAAATTTTACTAATGTTTGAGTGTTGAATGTTCGAAAAGCTGTTTGGAAAAGACGATGAATTTTATAAATGAAAGGACAAGCTCTGATTTTTGTTTAGATTACTAAATTAACTTATTGAGAAAATTACATTTTGAACTCTCAAACTTTGATAAATGCTCTGTGGTTTGAAAATTTCATTTAATATTTGTTACTTAGCTTTTATTAATATTTATTACTTTAGTTCCTATATACTTTGTGGGAGGATTTTCAGTTAATCGGTAGCTAGCGGTCGCTGACGCTAGCCTTGGTGCACCTTGGTTCGAACCTAGTTAGTAGGGTGTTGCTAGCTCTGTGTGTGTGTGTAAGACCTACGCACATCGCCGACTTAGATCCGATCTGAATGAGATAACCCTTATTTGGAAGTTTATCAGAATTGGAAGCCTCCTTGCTTTGGTATTTATATTTGAGGAATATACTTTCAAGTTTATGATATACTGTTAATTCTATTTATATTTGAGAAATATATTTTCAAGTTATACAAATAATGTGAATTATTTATATATATATATATATATATGCATGGTTTCTAATGTTGATTTTCTTTTATTTATATATTAATTAAAATGATGATTCCTTATTTACACTTAGTTCATAATATCGATTCTTTATTCATGCTAGTTTATTTTACGGCTAGAGTTTGTCCTTATATGTTATAGCTTCATTGCCCCTCACTAAGTCGGTTGGACTCACCCTCTTTTTCCTTTCCTATTTCAGACTCGGTTTAGCATCTGACTTGGTGCTTCCAACTTCTTAGAGTTGCTCCACCATTCACAGGCAGAATCTCGCAACCTGATAATGTATGTTATAAGATATGTATATATAGGCTTTATGGGTCTTGGAATTTGTTTTATTTAGTGAATAGGATGCAAATAACTAATATAAATGGGGAATATATAAATGGATGCTATGTAAATAAATATGAGCTACTAGAGAGTGCTTTGAGAACCTCAATTTATATTTGCTGATTGGTGGTCTGGAATAGGTTCGGCAAATATGGGTAAGATAAGGAAAATAGGGGAAGTTCTGTCTATTTTTCCGTAAGAATAGTCACAGTAGGCTTGCTAGAGGTCTGCCACCTCTCAGCGCCGGTCACGGCTCTGGAGTGGGTCGTGACACTTCTAGTAGAACGCCACCAAAGCCTTTGTTATGCTTTGCCTGATGGGGTAGATCTGAGAGGTGTGTCCATCACCCTTGACACGGATGCACATGTTGACACCAGTGCAATGGTGCCTTTCGAGGAGGATGATGGGCTAGAATGCCTTGAACCGCAAGATCTCGGGTTCCACAATCTCGATGAAGTAGCCATTGATAATTGCTTTTTCCCCTTTTCGAAATCACAAGTTTGCAATGTTGCTTCTCGAAAACTATGCGCTTCTCTAATCTCTAACAACTTTTCTTCTGCACTTTCTTCTCAGCATCGCCTTTGTTCTACTACTATTGCACACACGCTCATCTTCCAGCTTTGCCGGCGATTAGCAACCACAGCTCCAGCTATCTAAAACCTAAGGATTTATCAACAAGTCTTCACATTTCAAACTTTTTTTTAACTAATTTAGATGCTACTATCCACACCTTCAATAACAACCGTCTGATCTGAAATATTCGAGATCTAATGGTTGTGATAAAAAATAATCCACTATCTCTACATTGGACTAGCATAACTCCCAAACATTTCAGGAGCAACATATCACTCGCCTTGAAGTAAAGTGATCAATATTTAGTATTTTTATCTCAAAAGTGATTTTGACAAAATTAAATATGTAAATAGCCTGTTTGTTTTTGCATTTGAGACTTCAATCGCAAGTCCAATATTGTCACGACCCAACCATGGCCGTGACCAGTGCATAGGGGACAAGTCTCCTAGCAAGCCTTCTATCGCACATTTTTCGAGAAATTTGGACAGAGTCTCCCTTATATTTGGGATAATTCCCAAACACGGGTCCTCATCCTTTACATAAAAATAAACACATTCATCCATTGGGGATCCAAGCATTCTCAAAATGCACCTTACAATACACAACAAAATAAATTTTAGATTATGTACAACATATATAAACATATGCATATATCATTTCAAGCCACTTAATCCAAATGCAGGTTTTTCCTTCCTATAGCAATTCAATCATTCTAATATACATAATCCAGTAAGGGTTGGACCTTGCCTGTAGTATCATAGAGCTACCATAATCTAGGAATTTCTCAAACTTGAACAATTACAAAATGCCCTTGAATAGAGAAGGGCTCATCCACGAAATTTAGAATTCATTAACGGGTGTTGAAGGATTAGATTCTACTTGAATACCTGTATCTGAAAAAGAGAAAGAAACAGCAGGGTGAGTTTATGAAACCCAGTGAGAGATAGACTACCCCTAACCCACATGAGATAATGTACAAACTTTTAAATATTAAACTAAATCATATAGATAAAAACCAAATATAAATCTTAGTTCCAATTATCATTTACTTTACTAAAACTCATGGAAAATTATATATTTTAGGATAATCTGTCAGGAGCACACTTAGGTGGCCTTTCCTTCGTGTGATTCTCGTATTCCATCATGCATCACTCCTTGAGTGACTGTGTATTTTCTGTCATGCACCACACTGTGTGTGGCTGTGTAATAAGACATCAAGGTGCACCTAGGCTAATGTATATTGCTATTAGTATACAGATTCTGGCCTAGACTTTCCTAAGTCTTTCCTTTTTCCATCAATCATAAATGTCCTCATACCAAATACTCAATCATGGGTTTCCAATTCCTTTGAGACATAACTATTCAATCATACTATTTTAACAATTATAAAAGTTTCACAAAAATCCATTCATTTCTTTTTATACAAGAGCAATCTTCATAGTCTCATCATACACATCACTTAATATAGATTCTCATGCATAAAACTTAAATCATACCATAAAGAAAAACAAAAGCTCTAAAATTATCATGCTCAGAAATATTTGTAACATATCATAGCTACCTAATATATATTCAAACGATTAGCAAGATTCACCAAAAATTCCTTCATTGTCTCACGTGGTAATTTTGAATATAAATAGGCTACCGAGATATAAATCATAATTCCATGATATATCAAATTGTTTATATACATATTAATAAATATACCAGAAAATAAGCTAGGGATAAACTATTTACTCACAAACTTAACCCCAATTGCGGAATCTTTAAAGCCATGAGACACGGAGCTAAGAATCGGACCTCTAGCGGGATATATCACACAATCATGACAATCTACTTCAATATCAATCATTAAGAACAAAGATTAACCCAATTTATTCTCAGATAACAAAATTCCCAATTCTTCTAACCTAGGTTTCTCCAAGAACTCACTATTAGAGAAATAATCCATAATTCATAGGAAAGGAAGAGGAAAGGAGTTTAGAGATTACCTTTGGAAAGAAAAGGAGAGAAGGAAGGATTGGGAATCTTGGTGTCACCTCTTCCAAGCTCCAAAACCCAACAAGATTGATGTTTGAAGGAGAAAAGAATGGAAATTAAAAAAAGAATCTAAGGTTATGTGAGTGAAAAGAGTGTAATTTGATAGAAAGATTTGAAGGATTGAGTTAAAGAATGAAAGGGAAGGAGTTTTAGAGAGAATGGAGAGAGTTTGAAGGGCAGAGAGAGAGTGGGGTCGTGCAAAAATGAGGGAGAGAACGCGTCTGGACCTTATATAGACCAGTGGTAATCGATTACACAATCTGATATCGATTACCACAAACCCAGATTGTTGTAATAGATTACCACTCCATGTAATCAATTACAACGGGGAAAAACTCATCATGAAGGCATACAGAGAGACTGGTAATTGATTACAAGTCCTGTGTAATCGATTACCAACTTCAGAAACTTGGTTTCCTCCTTCTACAGTCCCTTCCCAAGTCCAGGATATTACACATACTTATTTACATTTCTTAATTTTAAGTTAATGTCCTCTTTAACTTTATTCTCCATTATCTTTAAAACATAAATGTAAACAACGAAATACCCCTCATTTGAATTCAATAAAAATATCAAAAAATTCAAAATCCTGAGGAATCAAAATCCAACTTTTGGGTTTTAATACAATTTTTCAAAAACTTGCATTTTTGCAAATTCTTGCATTAAAAATGAAGGGGTTTCTCATTCTCTAAAATTCGTTAAAAATCCTTCTTCAACTCATTGATGTCCAGGGAACTATTATTAGAACTTTTGATATTAAGAAAATGCCTCAATCCTATAGCCCTCCAAGGAGGTATAGGGTTAAGACTTAGAATTTTCAGGATCCAATATTGACAAATAACTGCAACTCATGCTTAGGTATTACAAATATTCATTGAAAGCTGTACATTTTTGTTTTGATATTTTATGGTAACTTTATTTCAACGAGATTATCATCTTAAACCTCAATTTATATGGAAGTAAAAAATTTGTTGTTTCTTTGTTTAGGGCTCTATTTTCTATGCTCTTGCAAGATTGATATCACTATTCTATCCTTAAATAGTCAAATGATGTATTTTCTCATATTTCATTTGTCTTTTAATATTTATACCTTTTTTGATAATTACACTATAAAAGTGATTTTAATTAACATTATTAAAATAACATTCATTTTGATATAATCACTTTTAATGTTAAAGTTTTTAAATATAAATCATGTTGATAGTAGATCACTTATGATCAAAATCAATTTTGTAAAATTAAGTTAGGACAAACACCTATTTGCAACCTTTAATCCAAACAGACACAAAATGAGACACAAATAGCCTATATACCAATTGTAAAAGTATACATACATATATATATATATATATATATATATATATATATATATATATATATATATATATATATATATATATATATATATATATCATGAGACTTAATACATAATCATTAGATTCAAACTAGTCATAAATATAAACAAATATGCTTTTACTATAACAATTAAACTACACGGAAGGACCTTGCCTGTAGGTTATTGGAGCATCATTAGAGACCTTACAAATTGTAACCAAATGCAGAAGACCTCCAAAAGTCACACAGCAAAAGCATGGGCTACTAGAAATCGAACACCTCTAGCTAGTTGTGGAAGCTTGAGCATGACCCTGCATCTGTCTAAAACGTAAAAAAGAAGAAGGAGTGACTCATACAAACTTAGTGAGAGATAGTATGCCTATGACAAGAGTGGGACAAGCTCAAACATAAGCTTTTAGCCAAAATATAACTTTATAAAACCTCATACATTATTTCTTGAGTAAAACTCCATCTATATTAAAATACCATAAAGACTTCTGATAAAATGTATTTGATATATAATCTTTAAAACCTCCATAGCTCATTGAAGCACTCTTTTTAAATCAAATGAATATGAACTCCTTCATATCAAATCATATGCATTCTAATTCATAACTTCGAAAACATAATAAAATCCAAGAAGGTTTTGTACTTTCCACAAATATAGTTATCAAATGTTGTCTCATGATATTCAACATCAACAAATATAAGTTTCAACCACTAAACATAATGCATAAGAGAGAAATACTTTATCAAAACATAGAGAATAAATACTTACTTTAATATTGACTCGAGCGCCATAACATGAGCAAATTAAACCGAATAGCAACTATAGTATAGTAGGTAACTTGGATTGTTTCCCTACGATGATTACACTAAATGATCAGAAAATGCAAGGGGATTGTTTAATCAAATAGTTGAAATGCAAAATGTATAAACCAAAAAAAATAGAATTGATGAGCAATGAAACCGAATTAAAAGATCTAATCCGAGATACAAGATAAACACAATTAATACTCCATCATTGGATTCTAACTATATGCAACCCTCCAATTCGGTGATTAGACTTAGACTTAGTTGAAACCTTAATCTAAATCTAGCATTCACATGGTAACCTCCATGAATTCAACCAATTACACAATCAATTTGATTCAGATTCCTCTAAAACCAAATTGAATTGAATTAGTTTCAAACACCAATGCAACTAAACATATATTCAGATCTAAACATAATTTACACTCCTTCAACAATCAAATCACATACATCAACCGAATCATATATGACATGATTACATTCCTAATCAATATTCGAGAATGAAGAGCTTCAATTCATGCATGAGATTAAGAATGAGAGAAAAAGAGATAAAATCGAATTGATGTCTTGCATCCGAATGATGCATCAATCCTCAAGAGTTTAATTGCTTCATTTGATGTCTTGAATCAGAGGAGAATCTCTCCTCCATTAATGGAGGAAAACGCACGAGAGAGAGAGAGAGAGAGAGAGAGAGAGAGGAGAAAAAGAAGTTTTATTTTCAAAATCTGATCCAAAATAAAATAAGTCAAAAAGGTCCCTTCTCAATTTGGGTTCCCTTCTATATATGTAACATCCTCCCGAAATACAGTACTATACTTAAGTCATAGTACCACACTCAGGACTTGTTACTGTTACCTGAACGGACCTTGACAGCAACTTCAGCCGTCCTCGAAATTTCTCGAGCTATCTGAAGATAACACGGAAATAGGAGTGAGAATTTTAAATTCTTAGTAGGATTCGTTAAGAAATCTCATACTGTGTCATCGTTATTATCTCTAACTGCTTCGGTTTATTATAAAAAAAGTGAACATAATATACGAACCATTTCATTTTATAGTTTGGAAACATACGATCCGAAGCAGAGTTCATTTTATTTCATGCACTTGAGTCACATTAGCAATATTTCATAATGAGAATAATAATCATCGCATGAGTAGATAGAACAGTCTTAGCATCAATAAAATATGGGATATAATTATGTAAATACTCATGTTTGAATTAATGCAAATGCATTGATGCTTTCCTTTAACTTTCTTTGCTTTCTTTTCTTGGCACACCTAGGCGTTACGTATCGCTGTCCCTAGAGTGCTTGCATATACTTTAATCTTTAGTCTTTACTGCCCTTGGGTAGTTTGATCTAGGAGTGACCTCAATTTGTGATCGTCGTCACACAGTACTGACCCACAAGGGGATTCACGTGCCTCTAGTCTTGGAGGGATCTCAGTTTGGCCACATGCCTCTAAATTGAAGGGATCTCTCCTGGTCACATGCCTTTAGGATAGAGGGATCTTAGCTGACCACTTGCCTTCAATATAGAGGAATCTCATCTGACCACATGTCTCCAAGGTAGAAGGATCTCAGTTTTATACTGCTTTCACAAGGAGGGACCCAATTAACTGCCTCCAAGTGAAGAGACCCAATCTTATCTTATTTAACTGCCTTCACAAGGAGAGATCTCATAACTGCCTCCAGGTGAAAGGATTCACATTTAATATGTTCATATCCTTTCATTCTCATACATAATCACGCATAGATATGCTGAATGTACTCATACATATGCTTCATCATTTACTTTCATATATCCTTGTATATAGAATTTCATGTTCATATCATGAATATTCATAACGGAAACTATCATAATATCATTATTATACTTCATATTATACTTAAATCATTCTTAACACATAAATACTCATAACCTCCTTATAATTCTACCAAATATTTTGGCAGCATAACGGATCATGTCCGCTTCTCCATGAATAGTGCTAGACAACCAGGAAATTTTAATCAAATAGCAAACTCAAGATAGAACATTATAATCATACCGAGAATATAATAATATCAATAAGTGCTAGTTTTAAAATCTTAAGTCTAAATCTATCTAGCAAGCTTTTAACTTTTACTGATGTTCCCGAGTTTGCGCTCATGACCGACTTTCGAGTTCCGAGATCATATCAGTTCCAACTTCCGGAGTTATATATATAAGGTCAATGTCTTGATTCTCGACTTCTGGGGTTATGTATGTAAGGTCAATGTCTTGATTCCCGACTTCCGAGGTTATGTTTAGAATCGATCTCCAGGATTGATCCTGGACTAAGTTTTGGAATTACGTGTACAAGAGTTTAAAGCGTCCTAGTTCTCGACTTCCGAGATGTGGGTATAAGGTTTCAAGTTTCGGGCAACAACTTCCAAGTTTATGTTGAAGATCCTCGACTTCCGGGTTTAAGTGTTTTAGGTTTTATGTTCTTGTCCTTCACTTTCGATTTTAAGGTGACTTATGTGCTATGTGATTTTCGATCTCCGACGTTAAGTCACAATTAGTCTTCCAAAACTTTTATGAATGTATTACCTAAGTTCCAAGTTTCAATATTAACCATACCCGATCTAACTCTCTATTTGCTAAGTCCCGAGTTCCGATATTAACTAAACTTGATCTAGTATTCATACATGTCTCTAGCCAGAATTGCCTTCTTATAAGAGAAAATTCACCAAAAATAGAAATCTAGGTGAAATTATACGAAATTTATATCAACTTAAAGGTAACAGAACAAGCTTTCAAATGAAATAAGCTGCATATCATTTGCATGAGTATAATTCGAGATACAAGCCTTGAAACTTGACCCTACTGGACTACCTTGTTCTAACCCGAGTTGAACTTAAGGTAAATTCATTGATGTACTGGGGATAGTTGGCAACGAATCTGACTCTGAAATTTTTATGGCATGTTCCTTCATATGTCAGCTTTCAAACAATATTAGATTCACTCAATTTGGAGTTGTATAAGGTGAGTTACACCTTTCTTAACTTACATTGCCCGGATGAAGGTCCTGACTTCTAGGTCAAACTTAAAAAAATTCATATCTCTCTCAATATTAATCCAATGGCCTTATATTATATATGTATGGAATGTCCTGAATGTCTACTTTCATATAAAAATAGTTTCATCAAATTTAAATGGTGGTAGCGGCTTAAGTACCGCACACTTGATCAAGCATTTATGTAAGGTTTTAGCTTCTGCTTTGCATCCCTTTTTGAACTCTCATCCAAGTTCTCATCCAAACTCAACATTTATACATTAATCCAACCATAAGAATTCATATAAACACCATATATCATCAATCTAATGGAAAGAATAGGAATTCTACTCAGCCACAATAGCACCAATAGTAGAAGAAATTGAAGAATCCTACCTCTAGATTGAAGGATAGCTTGACTAGATGAAGAGTTGTGATGTTGGAGGTGCTTGGAGCTTGAAAGCAAGATGAGATGGGATAAAATAGAGGAAGAAAAGAGGGAGAGAGCTATTGTCTCTTTGGGGCGTGGAAATGAGGGAGAGAAAGGAAAGAAAATGGAGTTAATTAAGGTGGTAGTTGGCACACTAGCTTCCTATTGGTTCTTGACTTATATGGCTAGTGTTGAGCCAACTCTCCTCCTCCTTTCAGACTGATTGGTGGCACCATTTAGGGGGAAGTGTGGCTGAGTTTTTAGCCACTAATCCTAGGGTTTTTGATATGTAATTCTATTGATTTGGTTTCGGCGGTTTCAAATATCGTAATCTTATTGATTTCCTTTAAATCGGTAAATCAGTTTCAAGAAAATTTCTATGAAATCTCATATGCCTCTAACCTAATTCCCTTACATCTAATCTCAAGTAATTGCTAATAAAGTGATCCTAAACGAATATTTAGTCGAATTTTAATATACTTCAATTATTTAATAAAAACCTGAATAATTTGGAGAAAAGCGATAAAAATTCCGGTGGATGTTACAATATATACCTATGATTAGTACACTAATTGACTAATTACATTAATCCTCTCTTCTAAAGCTGCAAGTAGACATCTCATTTACATTAACTGGACTTGTGGAATGAAACTTATGCTAAAAACACTAATTCAGCTTCACTAGATCCGTCAGTGAACATCAACTGCATGTTTGGCCCAGAAGATGCCATTATTGGCACTAGTGATCTAAAGAAGAGTTGTAAGCCTGGAAGTCAGCTTTCCAATGGCACGATTTTGCCTCAATTGGATTCCTGTAGCCTGAGATATAGCCCACTTATTACACTCTGCTCAAGATCCGCGTCCACCTTTCTTGAGTCTACTTGAAGGCCCAAATCTAGCTTAAAAACTCCCAAACTAGCCTCTGACTTCTTCACAAGAGTTGCAGGCCTAGCTCTCAGCTTTCCTACAAACTAAGAATCATTCCAAAATAAAGTATATAACTCAAGTTATGGCTTGAAAACCAAAACAATGTTAGAATAAGGTTCGTGCAGGAAAATTAGATCAAAGTCCAACCAAAATCCAATTAATAGGAAATGATCCAAGTCAATTCAAATATGCACAAAAGAAGGTTAATGAGCTAGATATGAGGAAAAATAAGTGTATAAAATTTCAATTCATCAAATATCATAATAAAACTTAAGGGAGGATCCTATTTCAGAAAATAGCTGCCTCACTAAGCGACTCTTACAACCTGACCCCAGCAGTAAATGACTAATCTCATGTCTGTGCGTGTCTATGTCTTTCAAACATATCGGCCAAACATGCTAGGCTAGCAATCACCATGCTAGCTAGGTTATTCAAGGTGCACCAAGGCTAATCTTGTTGGCATTAGCAAACAGTCTCTGTTATAGTTTCCTCCCCTTAGGAAGGCATTCACACTTTTTAGGTCTTCGCCATACCTCATGTGAGCCCTTGGTTTAAGCTTCTTTGAGAACACATTTCCTTTTTTTCCAATATTTCTAACTTTAAACTAGTTTTAAAGCATCATAATTTCTAAAAGCATGAAACTTCATCTTTTCTATCAATTTATTCAAATATCGAAAATCAAGTTTCAAGGTAGCTTGTCCCACAACTACACATAAATACATATATCATATAAATATACATATAAATATATACTTAACCAACATAATTACTTCAAGATTTTCATAAGTACGGAGTAAACGATTAGCCAACATTTCACCATAATCTATTAAAGCTCATTTTAAACACGTATCTAGAAAATTAGTGACAAGAATCAAGTTATAGGTAAACTATCACTCACAATTTGAAACCGTGAGGAGGAAATCCAAGCTTAAAATGCCACAAAATCCACGATTGATCATCATAAGCATCTAACGTCATAAAGAACACAATTCAAGTACTAATTAGTTTCTAGAGCTAAGGATTAACTTAACTTCCTTCCGTACTCAAAATCCTTAAATCCAAACCCTAACTCTTTCTTACTTGACCAAATCTCAAATTCATAATAGATTTAGCTAACCCATGGTATAATAAAGAAGCTAGAGCCCAAAAATTTACCTTAGAGAGTAGAGGAAGGAAGAAGAGCACAAAGGAAGTAGTGGGTCTCCTCCCACTTTTGTTTCTCTCACTAGAAAAAGGAGAGAGAGAGAGACCTCCAAGAAAGAAAACCAAACCCAAAGCTATGGTGATGATGAGGAAAGGATGGATTTGGTGGTAGATTTGAGTAAAATTTAATGAAGGAATAATAAAATCCATGGGGGAAGAAGAAGGATGAGAGAGGAAGAAGAGAGAGAGTGATTTGGGTGGAAATAGTGGAGAAAGACTGAGAACCCTTCTTTATTGACGTCCAATGGGCACTTGGGCACTGTGACTTGGCCACCTAGGTGCCCACCCACCTGAAAACCAATTGACCTACAGCGTAGCCAGTGCCTAGGCACCCAATCCGCCCTTTTTTTTTTTTTTTTGCTTTTCTTACGCTTCTCAAATATCATCATATAACTTTAAAACATAAATAAAAATAAAGGAATACCCCCTATTTAAATCCAATAAAAATATTAGAAAAATCAAACTCCTTAGGAATCAAAATCCAACTTTTGGATTCTAGTACAAATTTCAGAAAACTCACATTTCCTTAAACTTTTAGGCTAAAAACAAAAGGGTTAGTGACTTCGTAAAATTTATTAAAAATCACTTTTCAAATTTTGGATATCTAAAGAACAATTATTAGGACTTTTGATCCCATAAAAATATCCCAATCATATAGCCCTCCAAGGAGACATAATGTTTAGACTTAAAGCTTTTGCGGGGTCTGACAGGATGAGGTACCACCATTCATACAATTTTCAACTTGGGTGTTACATTCTTTACCCTTTAAGACATTCAGTCCCCGAATTTCAGTCTAAGAAGGGATACCTTAACATTTCCTTTCTAGGCATGTCTTGACTGGATCGAGAAATTCAAATCTTATATTATACTGACCCTAACATGGAGATGAACATCCAACTAGAGGTTATTCCCCTTGAGGCACCTTTATTAGCTAAGGATTCCTTGAGCTATTTCACCGTCACTAGCTAACCACCTCCACCTACCTTACCTGCCATAGAACAAGGGCCATCCATTTGAATTCCAATTCTTCTTAACATGGGTCTAACTCCTCCTATAGTCCTTACCAGATGCCTTTTACTTTACTATACAACTATAAGTCTCCATAGTTTAAATAAATCTCAAATTTGTAATTTAATTCCATAAATTGTCCTTTATGAATTACCTCTATTGGTGTAACTACATAAATGGTAATGGTATGTAACACCCTACTAATTTAATGTTATGCTTAAGTTATAGCATGAAATTAAGTAGAGTGTGTTATTGTGTTAATATACTGCTTACCTTTCGTAATTCGTACCACACCTCATATCTTTTTTTTTTTTTTTTGTCTTTACAGACAAAATGGCACGCTACTATACTATGAGCGTAACGAAACTTAAGAAAATACCACAACAGATAAGAAATAGTACAATAACATTAACTGTATACTTGCATATATATATATATATATATATATATATATATATATATATATATATATATCAGAAGACATTGCTTCAGTTTATGTACAGCGTTTCAAAGTGAAATACAAAAATGGGGCCAGCGTACCAAAAAGACATAAGGCCCGTATCAGTCAAAATGATCCTATGGTCCTCAGAGGACATTTCACAACCTACTGCTAGTCCTACTGTTATGTCTATGACCCAAAGCTATGCGTTGTCAAAAGAAGGTCATGCTGTACAACATCTCCTACGGTTGGCCTACTCCATCAGATAGCTGTTGGCCATGCCAGGTCTGGCTGGAGAGTAATCCGCACTGGGTCCCGAGAAGGAAGAGGGTGATGAGCCGGTGGCCTCGGAAGGGTCACTCTCTGAGCTGGGTGGCATATCTGGAACTGCTTGCGAAGGTGACTCTGGTGTAGGGTCAGCAAGAGCTACCTGTGCTGCGGGTGCAGGAGAAGCTAGAGGTGGGTGCGCCATGTGTAGTGGGATAGCAATGTAAGGAGTCGCAGGGTCAAAAACAAGATGATGTAGGGGGACAGCAAAGTTCCTATTACTAAATAGGTAAAGGCGGAAGTTACAAGAACTGGCTATATACAAAGAATCCAATACTAGATCATGGTGAAGCTGCAAATCTGGGATCTCAATGAAGAGGGTGGCCGTGGGGTCCATCGCCAGCGTCTGAGAATGATGCGGAAAATACAGAGCGAAGTGAGAATTTAAAGAAATTCTTAGTAGGGTTCGTGTATAGTGGTTATCTGACGTCACATACATTCTCAATTGCCTAGGTTTTTATTTAATTCTGAAAGCATGTGTTCAAACTAGGCTATCTGTTTTAATAGGTTTGAGGAAAGTCTCGTCCTAGGCAAGGTTCAATTTTACTTTAGTTGGCATAAGAAACAGAATAGATTACTAATAATGCTTCACATAATAATAAACAGAATGAATGAATAAACGGCAGTAAATAAACTTAATAGATGCTGCATCCATCTTGACATAATTATTTCATGTAACCGTGCATTCCTGTAATCATGCAGACTTAATCATGAACCTTTCTTCATAAGCTTTTCCATTACTTTTCATCATTTTCCATCTCTTGGTCCCCTGGGAGTTCTTGGCCATTTGGACTCCTGGGTAATAGTCTGCTTTTCAGGATCGAGCTCGTTCTTATACAGGAATGCCGGGTTTGCTTTCCCCAACCTTTCCACTGATCTATTTCCCTTAACTTTTTATCCGGGGCTGGCCCAAGTAGCATGGAACTTTCATAATAACACAATTCTTATCATAACTTTCATAGCCTTCTTGAAAATGCATATGTACTAACATGCATATTATAACTCATGCATAGATTTTACCGAAATTTCGGTAGCATAACGAAATATTTCCGCTTCCCCATGAATAGTGGCAGTAAATCAGAACACCAATTTATCATAGAAATCACAACATTGCATACATTTTTTAACATTGAACTCATAATAATATTAATCTCATTAAGGCAAAATTTCTGCCTCAACAAAGTCTGTCAACCCGGTTTTTATAAATCAAGCCATAATTTCTATTTAACTCATTTGGTCCTCAAATTTGGATATGTTGAAGTGTTATGTGTCTATTTTCTAACCTCTTTGGTCCCATCTAATTTGGATAACTATAGCTCAAGATATTTAGGTTTTATCCCGGCCTGCCCAGTGGTTGGCCAGAATCAGACACTTAAAAGTAAAAATCCGTTAAAAATCGAAAACTTCTTCAAATCATACGAAATTGGTCTCATATTAAAGCTAATAGGGCAAAGTTTCATTTACAAAAAATTTCATTCCATTTGACTTAGTAGGACTCGAGTTATAAGCCCCGAATTCTAACCTTCCTGAACTGCCCTGTTCTGACCCGGTTTGGGCATAGGGCAACTTTCTTGGATCATTGGGAGCAAATGGGACCTTATCTAATTCTAAAATTTTTATGGGACATTATCCTATGTGTAAGATTTTTACCAAAGTTAGTTTCATTAAATTTCAAGTAGTATAGGGCGAGTTCTACCCCGAAGAACCCAGTCTGCCCAGAATCAATGTCAGAAACCTAGGTCGAAATTCAAAAATTCATATATCTCTCAATACTAATCCAAAAGCCATATATGATATATGTATGGAAAGCCCTAGATGTCTAGCTTCATATAAAAATATTTTCATCAAATTTAATCGACGGTAGGCGGAGCTGTACACTCCGTTGTACGGACTACCGAGGGTTTTTGGTTCTCCAGCCCATCAACTCTTCCTATTTTCATTCTTTCTTGCTTCCAATTCGGTTTTAACCAAACAAACAACCAATAACCAGCCATATATCATCAATATCATTCAATAGATACATCAAATATTGTGAAAATAATCCACCCTCAGCCAGCCAAGATTACAGAAATGATGTAAGAATTTAACCTCTACCTTTGTTATAGGTGATTTGGCTTGATTTTTGGGGCTTGGGTAAGCAAAAACCTGGTTGAACTTGAGAGTTTGATGGAGTTATGTGAGTGAAGAAGAGAAGGAGAGAGCTGGAGTGGGGAGAAGAGGCGCAGAAGTATGGGTCTGAATGGGTGAGAAAAGGAAGAAAAATCTTATTAAAGGTGTAGGAGGTGGTTGGCTTCCTTGGCATTTGATTGGTTGATCCTTGTATGGCTGAAATTCAGCCAAGCCTCTCCATGAATTGTGGCCAAAGTGGCGCCACATTTGGGTGTAAAGTGGCTGAGTTCTCAGCCATTTAAAGTAGGGTTAAAGAGTTGGAATTCTATTGGTTCGGTTCCAACAGTTTAAAATACCGTAATCTTACTGATTTCTTTTAAATCAGTAAATCGATTTTCAATAAAATTTCATGGAATTTCCTATACTTCTAACTTAGCTTCCTCATATCTAAACTCAAGTAATTGCTAATCAATTAATTTTAAATAATTATTTAACTGAATTCTATTTATTCTCAATTATTCGATAAAACCGAATAATTAGGCGAAAAATGATAAAAGAATTTTGGTGGATGTTATATTACCACCTTCCTTAAAAAAATTTTGTCCTCAAAATTTAGTACCTGAGAATAGTTCAGGATACTCTTTCCTCATATCTGATTCCAATTCCCAAGTGTAGTCCTCAGCATCTCCTTTTCCCTATGCTACTTTTACTAGCTGCACGATCTTGTTCCGAAGTTGTCTGCTACTTGTGTCTACTATCCGTGCTGGTTGTACGCGGAGAATCAGGTTCTCCTTTAACTGTATTGATTCAGGTTCTAGGAAGTGTGTAGGGTCAGGTTGATACTTCCTGAGTTGAGAGACATGAAAAACATCATGGAGGTTTGATAGATGTGGAGTCAAAGCGACTCAGTATGCAACTGATTCGATTCGCTTCAAGATTTGAAAGGGACCAATAAAGCGAGGATTTAGCTTCTTGACCTTAATGGCCCTACCTATCCCCGTTGTAGGCGTAACCTTCAGAAATACGTGGTCTCTTTCCTGAAATTCCAGAGGTTTCCTCCTGGTATTTGCGTAACTCTTCTGGCGGCTCTGAGCGGCAAGCATCTTGCTTCGTATTTTCTTGATCTGCTCAGTGGTCTGCTCAACTAAATCAGGCCCCAATAGAGTTGATTCTTCTATCTCATACCAGCACAAAGGAGATTGGCACTTTCGTCCATACAATGCCGTAGGAGCCATTAGATGCTAGCGTGATAACTATTGTTGTATGCGAATTCGGCCAACGGTAAGTATCGATCCCAATTTTTGCGTTGCTCCAGTATATAAGTTCGTAGCATATCTTCCAAGGTTTGAATTGTCCTTTCAGTTTGGCCATCTATTTGCGGGTGATATGCAGTGCTTAAACACAACTTCGCATCGAGCATATGCGTAAAGCTTCCCCGGTGTGAGGTAAACCTTGGGTCTCGATCCGAGATAATAGTTGAAGGGGTACCATGTAGCCTGATAATTTCTTGGATATACAATTGCACTAATTTCTCCAACGGGTAACTTGCTCGGATGGGTAGGAAATGAGCAGATTTGGTTAATCTATCCATAATGACCCATATAGCATTATATCTCGTTGATGTCCTTGGTAACCCCATTATAAAATCCATGGAGATACCCTCCCACTTCCATTCAGGGATTCCAAGGGTTGTAACATCCCAGAAGGTTTTTGATGTTCTGCTTTCACTTTCTGACAGGTCAAGCACCTGCCCACAAAGCTTGCTATATCTGACTTCATGCCCAGCCACCAAAACGTTTTCTTAAGGTCCTGATACATTTTAGTGATGCCAGGATGTACGGCAAATTCGCCTTTATGTGCTTCTTCGAGGATTCTTCTTCGGAGATCGTTCCTTTCGGGAACACACACTCTGTCATGATACTGCCAGATGCCTTCTTTATCTTGGGCAAAATTCGTTAGTTTCCTTGATTGCACTAGATTAATCGTATGTTGAAAGTTAGTATCTTCCTGCTGTGCTTGCCGAATCTGGTCCTTAAAGTTACTGGTTATCTTAATTTGGTGTAACTGAAGGGTCTTGGGAGTTGTAAAGATTCCCAAATTAAGATTTCGGAAGCTTTCAATAAGCTCCGCCTCTTTAATCACCATCCAGGCTATGGTCAATGATTTTCTGCTCAAAGCATCTGCCACAATATTTGCCTTACCTGGGTGGTATTTCAATTCAAATTCGTAGTCTTTAAGGAGTTCCATCTATCTCCGCTACCTCATGTTTAATTCCTTCTGATCAAAAAGGTATTTCAAATTCTTATGATCAGAAAAGACCTCGAACCTCACTCCATACAGGTGATGTCTCCATATCTTCAAAGCGAATACTACTGCTGCTAATTCGAGGTCGTGAGTAAGATAGTTCCTTTCGTGTGGCTTCAATTGCCTGGAGGCATATGCGACCACCTTTCCGGTTTGCATCAACACACACCCTAACCCTTGTTTGGAAGTATCACAATAGACCTCAAATGGTCCATGAGGGTCTGGCAAGGCTAACACTGGTGTCGTAGTCAACCTCCTCTTCAAATCCTGAAAACTCTGTTCGCACTCCGACGTCCACTCAAATGGAACATTCTTTCTGGTTAGCTTGGTCAAGGGCAAGGCTATTCGAGAAAAATCCTTAACGAATCGCCTATAATATCCAGCTAAGCCCAGAAAACTCCTGACTTCAGAGACTGTGGTCGGTCTTTCCTAGTTTAGAACTGCTTCTACTTTACTGGGATCTATAGAGATTCCTCCAGAGGACACTACGTGGCCGAGAAATTTTACCTTCTTCATCCAAAATTCATATTTGGATAATTTAGTATAAAGTTTCTTTTCTCTTAAAATTTGCAGAACTAGCCGTAAGTGTTCCGCATGCTCTTACTCCGTCTTCAAGTAGACAAGTATATCGTCGATGAAGACCACTACAAATTTGTCTAGATATGGGCGAAATATTCGATTCATATAATCCATGAATACTGCTGGTGCGTTCGTCAATCTAAACAACATCACGGTATACTCATAGTGTCCGTAACGAGTTCGAAAAGCTGTCTTAGGGATATCTTGTTCCCGAACTCGAATTTGGTGATATCTAGAAAGCAAGTCGATTTTGAAGAATACCGTTGCACCTTGTAGTTGGTCCATGAGATTGTCAATCCTTGGCAGTGGATATTTATTCTTAATTGTCACTTTGTTCAGCTGCTTATAATCCACGCATAAGCGCATGCTTCCATCTTTCTTTTTGACTAACAAAACCGGAGCTCCCCATGGCGGCGGGCTTGGCCGTATGAATCTTTTTTCTAAAAGCTCTTTGATCTGTCTTTATTAGTTTCGTCAGCACCATAGGTGACATTCGATATGGAGCTATAGATATTGGTCTCGCACTTGAAACCAATTCAATGATAAACTTAATCTCTCTCTCCGGGGGAAATTCGGGAATATCCTCTGGAAAAACATCCGGATATTCCTTAACAACCGGGATCTTTTCTAGTTCCTACTCAGCTTCTATCA
The DNA here is from genome assembly GCA_031439585.1 of Pterocarpus macrocarpus. Taxonomy (NCBI): domain Eukaryota; kingdom Viridiplantae; phylum Streptophyta; class Magnoliopsida; order Fabales; family Fabaceae; genus Pterocarpus; species Pterocarpus macrocarpus. The sequence goes on along the minus strand of CM062516.1, from coordinate 13,010,767 downwards.
CATCAGCTGACAAGAGAATATATCCTTGATTCTTTGACCTAAAAGAGTTCAGATAGAAGAGTGTTGCGGTTTGGGATTCGGAAAGTGAGACAAAGGGGAGTACCACCGTCTTATTAGAGCAATTGAGTACGACTCGATTGGCAGAAAGCTAATCCATGCCCAAAATTACATCAAGACCAGATAGAGGGAGACAAATCAAATTGGCGGCAAAGGTCCTACCCTCAATTCGAAGAGGAACATTGATGCATATTTGACTAGTTCTAACAGGTCCATTGGTAGGAGTAGAAACCAATAGGTCATAAGGTAATTCAGAAATTGGTAATTGCAAAGCAGTCACACAGTTATGAGAAATAAACGAATGTGAAGCACCCGAATCATAGAGTACAGTTAGAGTCTCACCATCCACGTCACAGGTACCTTGAATTAGTCCTTCAGACTTGTCAGCTTCTTCTGCGCTCATTGTAAAGACCCGTCCTTGACGTTGGGGTCGAGGCGGCTGTGAAGGATTTTTGGTTAGACATTCATAAATTTTGTGGCTTGGCTTGCCACATCCATAGCAGACATTTTGGCTTGCCAAACACGGCCGATCGCCATGATTCTTACCGCATTTCATGCAAGTTGGATTCGGAAAAGGCCGTTGGGGCTACTTGCCCTTGTTGCCTGCCGGTGGAAATCTTCTCTGCTGTTGTATGTTGGGCTTTAACCTTAGGCCCTGTGGGGCCAACCCCCTCTTGAAACTACCACCAAATGCCCTGGCCGCAGCTAATTTCAAGTTGCAATCCTCCACAAGTCGGCATTTATTCACCAACGTGGGGAAATCCCTAATCTCCATTGGCCCTATCGCGGTAAGAATGTCTTCTCGTAACCCTCCTTCAAATTTAACACACTTCCAAGCTTCATCTGGGTTCCTCTAGTAAATCATGGAAAATTTGCACAGCTCTTCGATCTTGGCAATGTATTCAGATATCGTCCGGTTTCCTTGACGAAGCTGCATAAACTCAAGTTCCTTGGCATTTCGAACGGAAGCAGGAAAGTACTTTTGGTAGAATACATCTTTAAACACCATCTAGGTGACTGCCGTCTGAGATTCTTCGAATAATCTACGTACGCCGTTTCACCAAAACTCGGCAGTTGCTTTGAGCATGTAAGTGGCGACGGTCACCTTTTGATGATCCGAACAATCCAGGATAGAGAAAATCTTCTCCATGATTTTGATCCATTCGTTAGCTTTATCAGGATCATACGCCCCTTAGAAGCTTGGCGGATTTGCCTTTTTGAACTCAGCAAACTTGAGATAGTCTAGGTCAACTCCTGGGCCATGAGGGTTTCCTCCACAGTCTGCCTCAGGTCGTCTGCCTAGTTGATCCATTATCTGGTGAGCCACCACGGCTTGCTCCCGCATTGCATGGGCCATTTCTCGCATTGTGGCCATAAGATCAGTCGGATCCTCTTGAGCAAGTTCTGCACGTGGTCTGCCTCGCCTTCAGGAAGCCATTAAGTTCTGAGCACACAAAACAAAAGTTATTGAGTTAATCAGGCTCAATACTAAGTCTAATGTGCTAGTAAATAACAGCTCACATCGTCAGGCACTTTATACACATGCACAACTATATCTCAACCATACAGATAAAATCTGGTGCATATTATCAGCTTAAAGTACAGAATATGCGCGAAGCATAGTTAGTCCAGTCCTCAGGCCTTAGCTAGGACGAACTGCTCTGATACAAAAAATGTAACACCCTACCAATTTAATGTTATGCTTAAGTCATAGCATGAAATTAAGTAGACTATGTTACTGTGTTAATATACTGCTTATCTTTCGTGATTCGTACCACACCTCATATATTTTTTTTTCTTTATAGACGAAACGGCATGTTGCTATACTATGAGCATAACGAAACTTAAGAAAATACCACAATAGATAAGAAATAGTACAATAACATTAACTGTATATGTGCATATATATATATCAAAAGACATTGCTTCAGTTTATGTACAGTGTTTCAAAGTGAAATACAAAAGTGGGGCCGGCGTACCAAAGACATAAGGTCCGTATCAGTCAAAATGATCCTATGGTCCTCAGAGGACATTTCACAACTTACTGCTAGTCCTATTGTTACATCTATGACCCAAAGCTATGCGCTGTCAAAAGAGGGTTATGCTGTACAACGTCTCCTGCGGCTGGCCAACTCCGTCAGATAGCCGTTGGCCATGCCAGGCCCAGCTGGAGAGTAATCCGCACTGGGTCCTGAGGAGGAAGAGGGTGATGAGCCGGTGGCCTCAGAAGGGTCACTCTCTGAGCTGGGTGGCATATCTGGAACTGCCTGCGGAGGTGACTCTGGTGCAGGGTTAGCAGGAGCTGCCTGTGCTGCGGGAGCAGGAGGAGCTGGAGGTGGGTGCGCCATGTGTAGTGGGATAGCAATGTAAGGAGTCGCAGGGTCGAAAACAGGATGATGTAGGGGGACAGCAAAGTTCCTATTACTAAATAGGTAAAGGCGGAAGTTACAAGAACCGGCTATATACAAAGAATCCAATATTGGATCATGGTGAAGCTGCAAATCTGGGATTTCAATGAAGAGGGTGGCCGTGGAGTCCATCGCCAGCGTCTGAGAATGATGCGAAAAATACAGAGCGAAGTGAGAATTTAAAAAAATTCTCAGTAGGGTTCGTGTATAGTGGTTATCTGACGTCATATACATTCTCAGTTGCCTCGATTTTTATTTAATTCTGAAAGCATGTGTTCAAACTAGGCTATCCGTTTTAATAGGTTTGAGGAAAGTGTAACACCCTCCCAAGTACAGTACTATGCTTAAGTCATAGTACCACACCCTGGAGTTGTTACGGTTACCTGAACGGACCTTATCTGACAGCAACTTCCGCTGCGCTACTCTGATACCTCTTGGAACTCTCTGGAGACAACACGGAAAATAGGAGTGAGAATTATAAATTCTCAGTAAGATTCTCTATAATACACATGTAATGTCATTGTTGTCATCTCCAGTTTGCTTCGGTTTATTATGAAAACGGTGAATATGCATGCATAAACTGTTTAATTTTACATTTCAGAAATATCTTATCCAGAGCAAAGTTCATTTTAATCATATGCTTAGCATTTGGGGAAAATCCATAAAATCCATTCAAATATAATACCATGAGTAATAAGCATGGCATATTAAACGCACACATAACATCCGCACTAACTTTACTCATACTTAAATTTATGCCTATACATAAAACTTGCTTTTCTTTCTGCATCTTTCTTTTTCTTTGTCATCATAAAATCTTTACGTGCCACATTCCAGAGTATGATCGCCATGTCATACCCCATCAGAGCGTGATCGCCATGTCACGTTCCTTAGGAATGTGGGATCTTCCTTTGGTACTTACACTAGCTGGTTCAAGCCATGCCTCATGTAAGTTCATCCCCTATACTCACACTAGTTGGGTCGATGCCATGCCTCATGTGGTGGGTACCGCATAAGCTTTAATCTTTAATCTTTAGTCTTTAATCTTTAGCTTTTATTTGGCACACCTAGGCGTTACGTATCGCCGTCCCTAGGGTGCATTTACTGCCCTTGGGTAGCCTAGCCTTGGAGTGAGCTCGTCAACTTCACCCGTGACCGTCGTCACACCCGCTCACCCACAACGGGTCCCATGTGCCTCTAGGTTGGAGGATCTCAATCGCCACGTGCTCTCAATATAGAGGGACCTCATCGACCACGTGCCTCCAACATAGAGGGACCCAAATCTTATTTGCCTTCACAAGGAGGGATTCAATGCGTGCTTGCGCTCCAGGGTGAAGGGACCCATGTCTTTATCATTTAACTGCCTTCACAGGGAGGGATTTCAAATAACTGCCTCCGAGTGAAGGGACCCACATTTTATCTTATTAAGCTGCCTTCACAAGGAGGGACCTCAAGTAACTGCCTCCAAGTGAAGGGACTCACATTCAATATATTCACATTCTTTCATTCTCATGCTTATTCAAGCATAGTCATACTGAGTGTACTCATACATATACTTCATTTATTTTCATATATCTCATCTTATACTTATGTCATTCTCAAATATAGGGTTTCTATATACCCATTCATACTCTAATTCTTTCTTACATCTAAGCATTCATAGCTTCTTAGACTTTTGCCGTAAATCTGGCAGCATAACGGATCAGGTCTGTTTCCCCATGAATAAAGCCAGCTCTCACAGACAGTTCAGTCATAGCAACATAAATCAACTTAACACATATATATCAATATCAAACTGGCCATCCTCAACTCAAACTTTATATGTTTCCCTAATACTTGTGAAATCTTCAATTGGGTCACTTTGTGAAACTATCACTTTGGCCATTCTGCCACATTCTAGTCGGTTCTGCCCGAATTTCATATGAACCACCTTTATTTCTGTTCAACTCATTTAAATCTGAAATTTGGGTAAATCATAGCTCTATATGTCTATTTTCTAACCCCTTTGGTCCCATATCATTTTGATCCATATAACTCAAGATATTTAACTTTTACCTCAGCCTGTCAGCCACTAGCCCGAATTACACTCTTAGAGGTATAAATTCTCTAAAAATCGAAACTAAGCTCAAATCACACGAAATTAGTCTCATATTGAAGCTAACAGGACGACCTTTCATTTGCCAAAGTTGCCTCCCATTTGCTTAAGTATACCTCGAGTTATAAGTCCTGAAAGTTGACCTTCCTGAACTACTCTGTTTGGGCTTGGTTTGGACATAGAGTAACTTCCTCGAATTACTGGGAACAATTGGGACCATAACAAACTCGGAATCTTATATTGGGATGTTCCTCTATGTCTAAGCTTTCTAACAAAATTGGTTTCACTCAATTTGGAGTTGTATAGGGTGAGTTATACCCTCCTCAAGTCACCCTGCCCGGATGAGAGTCCTGAACCTTAGGTCAAACTTCAAAAATTCATATCTCTCTCAATACTAATCCAATAACCTTATATGATATATCTATGGAAAGCCCTAAATGTCTAATTTCATCTAAAAATGGTTCCATTGGATTTAACCGGTGGTAGGCAGAGCCGTACACTCCGCCGCACGGATTGCCATGGAATTCTCACTCAGACAGCATCCCACTTCTCCATTCCTTCTAATTTTCTCCTTCTAATCATAATCCTAACTCAAAATCTCCTATTAATTCAATCATAATTCATCATAATGCATCATAATATAGCCAATAATTCATCAAATACATAAAGGGGAGTACAATCTCATGCAATCATAGTGCAAGGAATTCAAGAATAGAAGTAGAATCCTACCTCTTTGGAGTATGACTTGAGCTAAGTGCTGAAACTTGAAGAAATTTGGATAGAGTGGGAGAGTTGAGAAGAGGAAAGAGAGCTGAAGTGAGGAAGGGAAAGCAACGTGAGAAATGAGCTGAAGAGGCAGGAGGAGGATACATATATATAGACAAAGCTTCGAAGTGGTAGTTAAAATGAGTGGCTTTGATTGGATGAAATTTTGTGGGCAAGGTTCAGCCATGTCTCCCTCTTTTGTGTCAAAATTGCTCTCCACGTCGCCAGAGAAGTGAAACTCGCTTCCAGCGTATCTGAACATGACATCGGAATTCATGCATGGTTAAGTCGGAACTCGGAATAATCATCTTGTTTGTGACTTGAGGAAATCTTGTTTATGTTGAGACTTGGAATCAAGGTCGGAGGTCGGAAGACATACAGCTGACAATCAACTAATCTCGGAACTCCCAGTTCAAGGTCGGGACTCCTTGTAATAAGATCGGATATCGGAACTCGTGTGTTGTGGAAATCAGCTCAAGGATCCGAACTCGTGTCCATCCCAATGGAGTTCAACACTAAGGCCGGAACTCGTTATATTAAACTCGGAGTTCGGTTCTCGAACAATTGTGTTAATCTATAACTTCTGAGATCGGATGAAGCATGAGGTCTGAGGTCGGAATGAGGATACTTAATATCGGAACTCGGGTGGTTCAATCACATTTCCAAACCCACGTACTTAAACCCGGAAATCGGTATCTTAATTTGATGAGATCGGAAACCGTGTATAATGACATGAAGTCGGAAGTCGTAGACATTGGAAATCGGAGAATATCATAAGATAAAGTCGGAAATCAGGAGTTTGAGACTAGATGAAGTCGGAAATCTGAGGTCATGAAGTCGGAATTAATGCTGAAAGTTGAACACGAACACACAAATCGGAAATAGTCAAACTTAAACTAAATTGGAAGTCGTACCAATAATGAAGTCGGGAACTCAGCCATGTAAACTCGGAAATCGGGAATAATATTCTAGCTGATATCCCAAAATGAAGTCGGAAATCATGGGCTTGGAAGTGAAGTCAGAAATCGGAACTCGGATGTTACAGAAAGTCTGGTCCGAGGCAAGGTTCAGTTTTACTTAGTTGGCATATGAAATAGAATAGATTACTAATGATGCTTCACAGAATAATAAATAGAATGAATGAATAAACGGCGGTAAATAAACTTAATAGACGCTGCATCCATCTTGACATAATTATTTCATGTAACCATGCATTCATGTAATCATGCAGACTTAATCAAGAACCTTTCTTCATAAGCTTTTCCATTACTTTTCATCATTTTCCATCTCTTGGTCCCCTGAGAGTTCTTGGCCATTTAGACTCCTGGGTAATAGTCTATTTTTCAGGATCGAGCTCGTTTCTATATAGGAATTTCGGGTTTGCTTTCCCTGACCTTCCCACCGATCTATTCCCCTTAACTTTTTATCCGGGGCTGGCCCAAGTAGCATGGAACTTTCATAATAACACAATTCTTATCATAACTTTCATAGCTTTCTTGAAAATGCACATGTATTAACATGCATATCATAACTCATGCATAGATTTTATCGAAATTCGGCAGCATAATGGAACGTGTCCGCTTCCCCATGAATAGTGCCAGTACACCAGAACACCAATATATCATAGAGATCACAATATTGCATACATTTTTTAACATTGAACTCATAATAACATTAATCTCATTAAGGCAAAGTTCCTGCCTCAACAAGGTCTGTCTACCCAATTTTTATAAATCAAGCCATAATTTCTATTTAACTCATTTGGTCCTCAATTTTGGGTATGTTGAAGTGTTATGTATCTATTTTCTAACCTCTTTAGTCCCATCTAATTTGGATAACTATAGCTCAAGATATTTAGATTTTACCCTGGCCTGCCCAGTGGCTGGCCAGAATCAAACACCTAAAAGTAAAAATCCGCTAAAAATCGAAAACTTGTTCAAATCATACGAAATTGGTCTTATATTAAAGCTAATAGGGCAAAGTTTCATTTACAAAAGTTCCATTCCATTTAACTTAGTAGGGATCGAGTTATAAGCCCCAAATTCTGACCTTTCTGAACTGCCCTATTCTGACCCGTTTGGGCATAGGACAACTTTCTTGGATCATTGGGAGCAAACGGGACCTTATCTAATTCTGAAATTTTTATGGGACATTCTCCTATGTGTAAAATTTCTAACAAAGTTAGTTTCATTAAATTTCAAGTAGTATAGGGCGAGTTCTACCCTGAAGAACCCAGTCTACCCAGAATCAAAGTTAGAAACCTAGGTCGAAATTCAAAAATTCATATCTCTCTCAATACTAATCCAAAAGCCTAATATATATATATATATGGAAAGCCCTAGATGTCTAGTTTCATATAAAAATGGTTTCATCGAATTTAATCGGCAGTAGGCGAAGCCGTACACTCCGCCGTACGGACTGCCGAGGGTTTTTGGTTCTCCAGCCCATCAGCTCTTCCTATTTTCATTCTTTCTTGCTTCCAATTCGGTTTTAACCAAACAAATAGCCAATAACCAGCCATATATCATCAATATCATTCAATAGATACATCAAAGATTGTGAAAATAATCTACCTTCAGCCAGCCAAGATTACAGAATTGATGCAACAATTTAACCTCTACCTTTGTTATAGGTGATTTGGCTTGATTTTTGGGGCTTGGGTGAGCAAAAACCTGGTTGAACTCGAGAGTTTGATGGAGTTATGTGAGTGAAGGAGAGAGCTGGAGTGAACTAGGAATTTGAAATTAGGTAGTTGAATTTTATTTTAACCTTGGCAGCTAATTAAGTTGACTTGTTGGTTTTGTTATTGGTTTATTAATAAGTTGTAATTAGGTAGTTATTGGTGGTGGTAATTACGTGTAAATCAGAATTCATGCGACCCTTCTTAGCGAAAAGAGGTATCTTGGGTTAACTCCTGGCTTTATAGGCTAATTAACAGGTGAATGGTGATGTTTTGTACTAGATTCCCTTGGGGTAATGACTGAGGTTCCAAAAATCCATAATCTCCGCTTACTCCTCCTCGGTTCCATCTGTGAGTGATAGTATATTTATAACTTATTTTTTTTTCTTATTTTCCTAAATATATGTTTTGACAGCTACTCATTTTCTAATCGAACTTTTGAAATTGCTTATATTAGTATTATGTTATCTAGTTTTAGACATTCACAGGTGGGACAAGTATTTTGAGGAAATTACTCTTCGATGCTCTAGTTTAGTTTAAGAATTTCATTTGTTGTTATCAATTGATGTTTGGAAACCGAATATCTAATTGCTTTGGAACTGATATGTTGTTTTAATATGATGAATTCAGACAATTGAAGTTTACAGATTTTGGTATAGTAAGTTTTGAAATTGATTTCCGTAAACTAAGTTTAAACTTAATATTATTGGCATGATTGAAAAGGTTTGGAACTGTAATAACCAAGTATAAGAATACATAAATCATGATGCGCTACCTTGTCGGACCCTGTGAAGTTCCAAGTCTGGACCCTAGGCCTCCTTGGAGGGCTATATCATTGAGACATTTTCATGGGATCAAAAGTCCTGGTAATTTTTCCTTAGATAACAAAAAATTGAAGAGCGATTTTTAATGAATTGTTGGAAGTTATTAACTCTTTCATTTTCAAGCTTGAAGTTTAAGAAAATGTAAGTTTTTAGAAGTTTGTACTAAAATCCAAAAGTTGGATTTTGATTCTTAAGTATTTTGATTTTTCCAATATTTTTATTGGATTCAAATGGGAGATATTCTCTTATTTATAATGGAGAATAAAATAAATGAGGACATTAACTTAAAATTAAGAAATGTAAATAAGTATATGATGATATTTGAGAAGTGTTTGGATGAGGAGAAAAAAAAAAAGCAGGGACTGGGCACCTAGGCGCCCAAGGCCAGCGCCTAGCAAAAGTGATGCAGCTTCAGGTGGGCGGGCGCCCAGGTGGCCAGGTCGCGGCCCCAGGCACCCGCCGGACGTAATTAAAAGAAGAAGCTCGAAGCTTCTCTCTCATTCTTCACCAATCTCTCTCTCTCTTCCTTCCTCTCTTATCCTTCTTCTTCCATCATGGATTCCATCCATCCTTCACCCATTTTTAGTCAAAATCCATCATTTCTTCATCATTATCCAAGCTTTGGGGTTGATTTTCTCTTTGGAGCTCTCTCTCTCATCTCCTAGTGAGAGAAAGTGATGGTGGGAGGAGACCCACCACTCTCCTCATGCTCTACCACCTTCCTCTACTTCCTAAGATACTTTCCAGAATCTCTTGGTGGCTCTAAGACTTCGTAGAGTTTCGGCTCCTTTCTTTCCAAGCTTGATAGATACTCTCCGGAATCTCTTGGTGGCTCTAAGACTTCATAGAGTTTGGGCTCCTTTCTTTCCAAACTTGATAGGTGAGTGCTAGTATATCTATAGCTTGCTCTTATTCTTAATGTCCTAGCTACATGCCTAAAATGTAATTTAGTGAAGCTTATGAAAGAATTGAATTAATATGTTTTACTCCATATTTATAGGACTCTTGACATAATCATGTTAGTTATGTGTATATATATATATGTTTAAGCTTAGAAGTGTGGGACAAGCTCTTATATAAGCTAATTTATGAATTTAAAGTTATGAGCAAAAAAAAAACTATATGATTTGAAATAAAGAAAAGTGTTATTGTCAAGGAGTTAGAACGGAAATGTGTTTTCAAGGACTCACATGAGGCATGGCCAAGACCCAGCAAGTGTGAGTGCCTTTCTAAGGGGGAAAACTGTAATAGAACTGTTTGCTAATGGCAGCAGCATTAGCCTTGGTGTACCTCATATAACCCAGCTAGCAGGGTGATTGCTAGCTTGGCATGTGGGCCAACATGTTCGGTAGATATAGTCACGCATAGGCATGAGATCAGTTACTACTAGACAAGCCCAGTCAAGTAGTTATTTTCTAAAATAGAATCCTCCCCTAAGTTTTTCATGAGATTGAACAAGTATTTATCTTCTATGTTTTGACAAAGTATTTTACGTGAACAACAACGTATGAGTTTTTGAAAATGTTTATAAATTATATGTTACTAAAATTGTATGTTTAGGCTTGTTCCACTCTTATTATAGATATATTATCTCTCACTGAGTCTGTATGACTCACCCTTTCTTCTTTTCCATGTTTTTAGACAGGTGCCAGCTTGCCGTCGGATTTCTACGGCTAGTTAGAAGTGTTGGATTCCCATACACTTGTTCGTGTGGGATTTCAAATGCTTTTTTTTTTTTTTTTTTGTATTTGAGTAAAATTGGTAGAACCTCTAGTAATGCTCCAATAACCCACAGGCAGGGTCCTTTCTGTATTATTTATAATTTGCAATAATAGTATGTTAATTTAGTTATGACCAACTTGAGTTTTAATGTTTATGAATTAAGCTTCAAGAATATACATGTATATGTCTTTTCATAAGTATGATTATGTTTTAAACTCCCATATTGTGTGCTGTGCGATGCATTCGAAGAATGCCTGAATCCCCAATGATTTTGTGTGTTTGGATTGTTTTGCAGGACGAGGATCCTTATTTGGGAATAGTCTTAAATATAAAGGAGACTCTGTCCAATTTTACTTAGAAAAAGGGTCTAATGTAGGCTTGCTAGGAGCGTGTCCTTATGCATCGGTCATGTTCTGGGTTGGGTCGTGACAAAGATGGTATCAGAGCATTAGATTTCCCTATGGTTAATGGAGCAAGTGTCCTTTAGTAGGATCACAACTGTGTAAATGGAAGCGCGCCCATTTCCATAGATTGTGATGCTACAAAAGGCCTATAGGAATGATGTTCTTGTCCCTTGTCTCTTAGTTGTTCTTGATATTCCCTTATATCATGTATGTTGTTCATGTGGTAATCTAGGAGTTACTGCTCCTTTTCTATTTATGATTTTAGTTTTAAGCTGAACCACTCACTCCACACCTATGGTTAGGTTTTAGTTTCTTTCTATGGAATGTGTAGCCTTGCATGGCTTGTGAGCTCAGAAATTGACTATGAGAATTTATGAGATATCAAGAGCATAAGATATGTGGAGAATATGATTTGTAGCTTGTAATCAGATGTTAGAAAAGAGGAAATGTTTTCTATGACCGAAGATGCAATTTAGTGAGTTAAATGAGTAACTCTATTTTTGTTCTCTTCGAGGTTGCAGTAGAACCTATCAAGGTTGAATGATTTTGCTTGACCTTGAAGTGATGCTTATAAATTTCATATAGGTAGTGAGCCATATGTTTGAATGTGTAAGACTTGAGTTTTAATATCCAAAGATGCAAATCATTTGATTTCTTCTAAATGTGTAAGTTGGTCTTAAGTAAAAGATTGACATAGTGGGACATAAGTATAATACAAAGTATTTGGGTATGATCGGAAGAATGCTAATGATAGATAGGATTTATATTTTTTAAGAAGTGAATAGATAAGGTCTAAGGTGGGTTAAGCATGAGATATATGGATAATATGCTTAAAGGTGTTAAGGTTTGAGTCCTAATACCTAAGGATGTGAAATTATTTTGATTGCTTGCAAACATGTTAGATTGTCTAAAGTAAGAGTTTAGCATGGTGGGATTTAAGTTTACCCTGAAGTGTTTCAGCATGATCCGAAGGACGACTGTGATAGCCAGGACTTATATTTTAGGAAGTGAATAAGTAAGGTTGAGGATGAGGTGATTATATGATTTTTGTAATGAAATTGTAACCATGAGAAGTTCATGGAAGTTACGATTACCTAGAGGGTTCTAAATTAAAGGTGTTGATTCTAAAAGGGATTTCTTATGATGCTAAGCAATGTTTGTTGATGCTAAGTGCTAAGTTGATGGTGTAGTAATATCCCTAAGTGATGTTTGTGAATATGTGGAATCTCCTACTATGAGTAGAGTTGAGATAGAGACAGATATTAAGGTAATGGTAAGTTGGCAAAGTAAATAAAGCTCCTTACGGGGAATATTATCACCTTGAGCATGCGGTTTTCATGTCATGCCATGTGGTGTTAAGGGACGCATGAAGAAAAAAGGGATTCTTAAAGGATCTATGGACCCTTGCATGTGATTTTCCTCATTAAAGAAGGAAGCAACATATATAGAATGACTAAAACTTAAGTCTTGATTTTTGAATAAGAACCTGTGGTTAGGATCTTCTATATGGAATGTTTCCCCTAGGCGTTATGAACTATTTCTCATAATGAAGTTGGGCGATCAAGACTTTTCAATAACAATATTGAGAAGTAGAGAGCACGCAAGAACGATACAAGAAGTTAGTTTACACTTGTAATATCAGGAGTTAGTGCAAGTTCTTATCACCCACTATGGACATAGTTGGTTCTGGTCCTTGCATAGAAAATATGGTAGAGAGAATAAATAAGTTGGATGCATTTGACCTATTCTTTGGGGTAAAATGGCACTAGTAAGGTTCAAGAAGGAAGAAGGTGTGATTATGGTGTGGATTAAGATGATGTTACGGCAGGGCAAGGGAGTAACACTAGGTTTATTGGCTAAGTTGGACTGTTCTTGGGGGCCTAGCAATGGTTCCTCCAAGGTTAAGCTAATGAGTGATGTTAAGGAAAACAAGGGAAGTAAATTCAAGGGGATAAGCCTACAAGTGACTGAAATCATTAAGGAAGCAACTCTTGGGATCTAATCCTAGGGATTTAAGGGATAATAAAGTTTAGTGCAAGGCGAAAATGTGATAGATGGCAAAGGACCTGAAGGTTGGAAACCTTAGAAGTATGAGTAGTAAGATATTACTTGAAATATCCTATTAAGGCATTAATTAGTGGAAGAAGAAGAAAAGGAGGTTAGAATTTCATTTTGAAATTTGGGGACCGAATTTCTTAGGGGGGGAAGATTTTAACAACCAAGTATAGGAATACATAAATCGTGATGCACTACCTTGTCGAACCCCGTGAAGTTCCAAGTCTGGACCCTAGGCCTCCTTGGAGGGCTATATCATTGGGACATTTTCATGGGATCAAAAGTCCTGGCCTTAGATATCAAAGAATTGAAGAGCAATTTTTAACAAATTGTTGGAAGTTATTAACTCTTTCATTTTCAAGCTTGAAGTTTAAGAAAATGTAAGTTTTCGGAAGTTTGTACTAAAATCCAAAAGTTGGATTTTGATTCTTAAGGAGTTTGATTTTCCCAATATTTTTATTGGATTCAAATGGGGGATATTCTCTTATTTACATTTTTATTTTAAAGTTAATGGAGCATTAACTTAAAATTAAGAAATGTAAATAAGTATATGATGATATTTGAGAAGTGTTTGGATGAGGAGAAAAAAAAAAAAAAGCAGGGACTGGGAGCCTAGGCACCCAAGGCCAGCGTCTGCAGTGATGCAAGTGGGCGCCAGTGCTGTGTCGCGGCGCCTAGGCGCCCGCTGGACGTAATTAAAAGATGAAGCTCGAAGCTTCTCTCTTATTCTTCACCAATCTCTCTCTCTCTCTTCCTTCTTCTCTTATCCTTCTTCTTCCCTCATGGATTCCATCCATCCTTCACCCATTTTTACTCAAAATCCATTATTTCCTCATCATTGTCCAAGCTTTGGGGTTGATTTTCTCTTTGGAGCTCTTTCTCTCATCTCCTAGTAAGAGAAAGTGATGGTGGAGGAGACCCACCACTTTCTTCACGCTCCACCACCTTCCTCTACTTCCTAAGATACTCTCTGGAATCTCTTAGTGGCTCTAAGACTTCGTAGAGTTTCGGCTCCTTTCTTTCCAAACTTGATAGTTACTCTCTGGAATCTCTTGGTGGCTCTACGACTTCGTAGAGTTTGGCCTCCTTTCTTTCCAAACTTGGTAGGTGAGTGCTAGTATATCTATAGCTTGTTCTTATTCTTAATTTCCTAGCTACATGCCTAAAATGTAATTTAGTGAAGCTTATGAAATAATTGAATTAATATGTTTTACTCCATATTTATAGGACGCTTGACATAATCATGTTAGTTATGTGTGTATATATATATATGTTTAAGCTTAGAAGTGTAGGACAAGCTCTTATAGAAGCTAATTTATGCATTTAAAGTTATGAGCAAAAAAAAAACTATATGATTTGAAATAAAGAAAAGTGTTATTGTCAAGGAGTTAGAAAGGAAATGTGTTTTCAAGGACTCACATGAGGCATGGCAAAGACCCAGCAAGTGTGAGTACTTTTCTAAGGGGGGAAACTGTAACAGAACTGTTTGCTAATGGCAGCAGCATTAGCCTTGGTGCACCTCGTATAACCCAACTAGCAGGGTGATTGCTAGCCTGACATGTCGGCCAACATGTCCGGTAGATATAGTCATGCATAGGCGTGAGATCAGTTACTACTGGGCAAGCCCAGTCAGGTAGTTATTTTCTGAAATAGAATCCTCCCCTAAGTTTTTCATGAGATTGAACAAGTATTTATCATCTATGTTTTGACAAAGTATTTTACTTGAGCAACAATGTATGAGTTTTTGAAAACGTTTATAAATTATATGTTACTAAAATTGTATGTTGAGGCTTGTTCCACTCTTATTATAGATATATTATCCCTCACTGAGTCTGTATGACTCACCCTTTCTTCCTTTCGATGTTTTTAGACAGGTGCCAGCTTGCCCTCGAATTTCTACAGCTAGTTAAAAGTGTTGGATTCCCATACACTTGTTCGTGTGGGGTTTCAAATGCTTTTTTTTTTTTATTTGAGTAAAATTGGTAGAACCTCTAGTAATGCTCCAATAACCCGCAGGCAGGGTCCTTTCTGTATTATTTATAATTTGCAGTAATAGTATGTTAATTTAGTTATGACCAACTTGAGTTTTAATATTTATGAATTAAGCTTCAAGAATATACATGTATATGTCTTTTTATAAGTATGATTATGTTTTAAACACCTATATTATGTGCTGTGAGGTGCATTCGGAGAATGCCTGGATGTTTGGATTGTTTTGCAGGACGAGGATCCTTATTTGGGAATAGTCCTAAATACAAAGGAGACTTTGTCCGATTTTATTTAGAAAAAAGGTCTAATGTAGGCTTGCTAGGGATGTGTCCCTATGTGCCGATCATGTCCTGGGTTGGGTTGTGATAGGAACTTGTGTAGTAGATTCTAAAATTTGATATGCTTGGGAGCTATATTAGATTTTAATATTATAGGAGTTTAAGACTTTGATGAATTTAATTTTTGAAATAAAGTTAATTATGAGCTTTCTTTGACTTTTGGATAAATGGTTGTTCTTGGGAGGGACCCTTAACAGAATTGTATGCTAACGGTAGTATACGTTAGCCCTGGGTGCACCTTGGTTTGGCCAACCCAGCTAGCAGGGGTGTTGCTAGCCCGACGTGATGGCCACACGTCCGAATCTGTTTGTCGATCTTTCGGCATAGGACCGTTGGTGAGATATCTGTTCTCGTTAATCCTTCGGGGACGCCTGTTGGTGAGATATCTGTTCTCGTTAATCCTTCGGGGACGCCTGCTGGTGAGACGTGTCTGTTCCGTTCTGTTCTAACTCTGTAATTGAGACCTCCCCTTATAAACTTTAGAATTGGTTTTGTTTTATTTTTTAAAACTAATTTTAACTCCATAGTCAAATGTACTCAAATGTTAACAATAGTTGGAAGTATTAATTTGTTAATGATGACTTTTATTAAGAATTTTATTTTATTTTCTGCTTTACCATGTTCTGGTTTCATGCAACATGTTTGATTTGGAATATCTTTTGTATATGTATATGTATATCTATATACAAATCTTTTATGAGAACATCATTAACTAATTATATTTATTTTAATAAAAACTCGTGCTTACACTTGCCCCACTCCTCGTTATAAGTATATTATCTCTCACTGAGTCGGTTTGACTCACTCTTCACTTTCCCTCTATTTCAGAGTTAGGTACAAGCTGCAAATGACTTGTCTTAATAAATTAAAGGTATAGAAGCTCCGTGAACTTGACGCAATCATATGTTAATATTTGTAGTTATGCTCCATAATCCACAAAAGTGTGCTCAAGCCTTCCGTTGTAATATATCTATATATAATTGTAATAGATTTTGTTTTGAAAAGAGTATATATCCTTATATATGTCTTGCATGTTCTGAATTTTGAGCGCATTCTGAGAATGCTTGTTGTCCTGAGTCTGTATTTTAAATATTGTTGGTATTCTGGATTTGTGGCTAGTTTGTATATATTCTCGGTTTGTATCTAGAGCTTTTTGTATTTTGGGAAATGTCCAACTTTTAGGGGAAATTCTGTCCGTTTCTTAGGAAAATTCTTCTATAGGCTTGCTAGAGAATGGCATTCCCTAAGTGCCGGTCACGGCCCTAGTTGGGTTGTGACAAAAGTGGTATTAGGGCTTTAGGTTTCCCTGTGCTTAATGGAGCAAGTGTCCTTTGGTAGCATCACAACTATGCAAATGGAAGCGCGCCCATTTTCACAGATTGTGGCACTACGAGAGGCCTTTAGGTATGTCATCTTTGTTCACATGTCTTTTAGTTGTTCTTTCTACTCTTTGTAATCTTGGGAATTCTCTTTATATTTCGATCCTTCGATTCTTTTGGTGGGCATATGCATCTACTCGAGTTGGTCTTAAGTATGTGACTTATAAGTATCCATGTGTATTTGTTTATAAGTTGAAGGTTGTGTGTGCATCAAACTGTTTAGCTTGCTTTTCTGTGACTATTAGGGCTCCTTATAAGTAATTGTAACATCCCCATTTTCATCTAAGCTAATTAGCTCGTTGTCTCCGGCTAATTAGAGGGGTTAGCGATTAATTGAGAATTAATCGATTAATCTCGAGGCAAGGGCTTAGTAAATTAAAGGTAAGTCAACAAGATAAGTGAAAGTCAATGATTAATTAGAAAATTCAACAATTGAAGCATAATGCATTAAAAGTTACAAGTAAAAGCCTAATTGCCCAATCCTTGTTAATTTATGATTTAGAACATAAAATCAAGGTGACCTAACCTTATTAACTAAGAGCATGGCAAGCATCACATCTTAATCACATGAAAAATTTACCCTCACACCCTCTTTACATAATTAATGAGGAAAAATCCTTTTCAATGAAAATGTGTTAGGGTGTAATTGAACCAATTGAATTAATTAGCATTTAGATAATTGTAACAATTATAAAAATTTAGAAACTTCCCTTTAATTATTGTTTGAAGTTTGGTCAAGGCAAGAGCTATATCCAACCATCCATTTGCCTTTTCATCATACACCATTAGATCAAGAGTCTATGTTAGTAGATTTCCTTGAGTTAAGACAAGAGATGTACTCTCCTCCATCAAGATTGTGACACTTGGAGTGATCATATTCACCCAAGCCAATCCTAAGAGAGGCCATGCTTTTAACCACTTGAAAAATACTACATGGTCTTTACCCAAGTGCCAAGACTCAAAAGAAACACAACTCCCTCTTTTGCCCCAAGATTTTTACCCACTCTTTTGCTTGTTGTCAGAAGCAAAATCACATCACTCTCTCCCTCCCCTTTTGTGCCAATCAGCCCCCTCTCTCTCCTCCTCACTTCATTTTTCATTTCCTCTCTCAAGACACAAAGCTCTCTCCTCTCTCCAAGTCTCATTCCCACTCTCTTGTTCTTCCAATCCTCCTTGTTCTTCTTCCAATCTCCCTACTACTTCCTACCTCATTTCCATCACCACCCTTACAATCCCTTCAAGGACCACCATTTTTGGTCTTTGGAGAAATAAGATCACCCATACACAAGCTCCATTTCCAAGCTTTCAAGTAGGAAGGCTCTCTCCAACCTTCTCCATATTCTAAATTCTTCAAGAAGCTCTCTTTGGTAGTGACTCTAACCTTTCCTTTTTCATGTATTTTTCAAGCACTAGAACCCCTAAGCTCTTCATAGCTAGGTAGTTTTAGGACTTGCTTCAAGGTCTCATGACTATATCTTGCTCTATGAGTTTTTTTTGCCTTGTTGGAAATGTTGTCTTAAAATGAGATTATGTGGTATGATGGTTTTTATGTATCTTACTTTATTTTTGTTTTAAAATACTGATTTGGTGATTAAAACCTTGAATATGATGGTGAGATAAAACATAAAAATGATGATTTGAAGTGGTATAGCAAAATTTCCACAAGTTTGATATGTAAAACATAAAAACTAGTTAAGCTAGAATTCTGGCAGTCTGTAAGGCATATAGTATAACTCGTTCTAAAAAACTCAAAATGTAGTGAAACTAATTTTCTGTGAAATTAGACTCAAAGATCTTTCCAAACATATAAAATATATGAAATTTGGATTTAAAATGAGGGAGATATGATTTTTCAAAGTGGGCTGTTCCCGGATGGATTTCTATTTGGGCAGTCTGTACTAAAAACCTTATAACTAAAGCTACAAAAATTATTTTTGAGTGGGACTAAGTTTTTTAGAAAGCTAAGACATAGAGAAACACCCCCATAAAACAGTTTTGTTAGATTCCATGTGAGGAACTCCCAGTGTAGTTGACAAGCCACTGACCCAAGTTGAACTTTCAAGTTTGAACAGTCAGAATAAAATGTGCATATCTCAAGTTACAAAATGAAATTTTGAGTGGGGTTTATTTCGTTTAAAAATAGACTCATAAAAGTATAATCATATCAAAATTTGAAGCAAAAGAGTAAAAGGTGAAATTATGGTGAATTTTTTAAATTACTACCCCACTGTAAAAGTAAAAACTGGTTATGGTGAAATTTAAAGAATAATGAGAAATAAGCTTTAAGATATTAAGACCTTTACATTAAGTATTGGAAAACCATCATAATTCAACTTAAAAGTTTTAAAAAGGATAATGGATGAAATTGGCTCTATGCCTAATAAAAGAGTTTACACAAGAGGTAATCTCAATTAAAAGCTTGCACCAAATTTATTAAGCTAAGCTCATAAAATTTTGCTTGAGAATATGCCTATGTTTATGTGCAAGCATGATGCTATGGTCATGATGAGTGATGATGATGATATGAATATGATATGTTGACGATATGATGCTTAATGATATTTGATATTGGATTTCTCTGTTTGGCAAAATTTTAGGAAGTTTCGGTCTAGCCGTTATGCTGCCAAAATTCTGCAAAAATTGTGGACTTAGAAATATTTTGCATCGTAAGCTTTAATAAGAAGAGATTTAATTACGTGTGTGATCCTTCAAAAGGGAAGGTGACCCAATTTAAGCTCCCCTTGTCCACGACTCACATGAGGCATGGCATGACCTAGCTAATGTGAGTATAGGGGATAGGGCTTACATGAGGCATGGCATGACCCAGCTAGTGTAAGTACCAAAATTCTATGGTGGGGACGGCCACGTTATGAGCTCATTACCACTTATGTTTAGTGGATGAAAAGAAAAAGACCCAAGATAAAGGTTAAGTGAAGAGAAGAAAGGGACCTCGGTCCGACCTAAGTAAAGAGTGAAACTCTCAAGATGTTCATGCATGATATGAATTGTCATATAAGTTCTTATGTATACCATGATGTTAGCATATGAGAATACGTACTTAAAATGGAATCCGCTTTGGATATTGATGCTTTCGAAAAATCTAAGAATTGAACCTATTGAATGCTCACTGTTTTCATTTATAAAATCGAAGTGGCTGGGACGATGACAATGACACTCTCGTGTCAGGTTCGAGTCCTACTAAGGAATCTTATTTCTCACTCTAGTTATTTTTCGTTTCGTCACCAGATACTTATGGCATACCCAGTGGAGTGGAGCATGGACCCTCCCCACCATGAGTGGACCTACAACGCTGATGCCCAGGCTATCGTGGCTACGATCACGACGGTAGTCCATACTTATTTTTACCTGGGTCGTGTACATGAGGGAGAGGAGCCCGATGTTCTGCCAACCCCAGTAGATATTTCTTTGGCGTACCTTAGACAACCGCTCGGTCCTCGGGATTTTCCCCCCGAGCCCTTGCCGGACATTGAGATGGAGCCAATGTCTCCGGACCTGCCCGCAGCCGAGCTCGTGCTGCAGTCGGTGATTCCCGTGGTCGATGTGAGCTCTACGGCTACTCCGAGGATCGTAGCCGCTTTGCCGCCACTCCCTGAGTATCACCCCGTTACGTCTGAGGAGGATCCCTTCGAGGAACATTCTTCGGTAGCCAGCTATACTCTGGGTCGTCGCGTTCGTCGCATAGAGGTGATCAGCAAGCACCCTCATATCATCCGTACCCCTCGTGTTCCCCGAGGAGCGAGGGGAACCAGGCACTCGAGGACTTGATTTTCGTCCAATCGAGGGGCGCAGAAGGGGCGAGGAAACCAAAACTTGTCTACTTGGGCCTATTTTATTATTGCTCCTTATCCTATGTATTTCATTTTGTGACAAACTTTGTCATATTTGCTTATGTTTGATATTTTGCGGCCATGGCATGACCATGAGTTTCCTTTTCATGTATTGTTGAATATTATGAGACTTTATATATATATATATATATATATATATATATATGGTGGTATTTGTAAGGTGAATGCGTTATATTTCTACTTATCCATTGTTCCTTTATTTTACGACTTGTATTATGCGACGCGCTTGTTTATAGCTATCTTCTCGCTCAAGGCTTTACTTTCCAGAACGCTGCAAAGCGACAACGTATTTCAAAAGAAAAAAAATTTACTGTATTTTCTGCATAACTTAACTTATAAATGAAGTTTAGTTTTCCATGAGCATAAGTAACCGCTAATAAAACGCCGTAATACGACTTAAGCGTAGTATGAGTTTATTAGGGTGTTACAGTAATCACGTGCTAACTTTGTTCAATAAGAGTAAGGGAATATATTCAGCAAAAGAAGTGATAGGTATGAAAAGTTTTAACTAGGGATGGTTATGAGACATGGGAAGCGGTAGAATATTGCATGTGAACCGCAAGTATTTTCCTTAAGAAATTTTCTTATGGAGATTTATTGGCTTAGGCTCTTTATTGGTATTAAAATATTAGTATATATGTGTGTATAATTTTGGGTTGGTCTTGAATGTGCAAATTTATAAATGCCTAGATATTCTGTTAATTGATTGAAAACTATATTGTATGTTTAACTGTTTGGCTTGGCTTCTTTTATGGGTAGTCATTAGTTTTGGCTCTTTGTTTGTGCCAAAGTATTGGAGCATGAAATTTTTTTATGTGGCCTTCATGGTGTTGAAGTTTTGTTGTCTAACATCATCTTGTGGCACCATGACAGAGTTGATCTTTTCTTATATTTGATTCTTAGTTGTATAAAGTAATTACTAGGTCCAAAATTTATTTTTTTTGCTTTAATGAATCTTGCTTATAGCCTATTTTGTGTTACCGATCTTTTGAATTCATGGTGATAGACTTCTTATTTGTCTATAAATCCTTCTTCTTCCATGAAGTTACTGATATGATACTATTTTGAGTTTAATTAATGGTCAAAGGAATGCTTGTTATTATTTTGTTTGACCAAATCATTATTGATGAAATATTGAACTTAATAGCTAGTTTAGCATGTTGTCGCTTTGGCATCAGCCACTTAAATTTTTCCAAACAAGTTTCACATAATGTGGGTTGAAATTGATAAGATTTGTTATGCTACATGTTATCCTTATTCAACACTGTCATCATGTTTTTTTCAGTTTGACCAGGAAATTAGGCACTGTTAACTTCCAGTTGAATATTTCCCTTTACATCTAGAGATAAAATAAGAAGTCTGAGTTGTGCATACTAATGACGCTATTTTATATATGTGTATAATACTAACAAGTATAACTAGTTCAGATGTGAATTGTCTTCTTGAAATTTGGGGACCGAAATTCTTAAGGGGGGAATAATGTAATACCCCGGTTTAAAATAAAACACTAGTTAAAAATAAAATATTGGTAATAGAGAATTTTAAAAAAATTTCATAGCCTAAGTCTTGGGGACATAATTCTATTCACTTTAATTTATATTGGGATAGATAAATTTAACTCAAATTGGTTGTATATTGTTTTAAAAGTGGAAGAAAAGAAAGAAGGACCACCAAGACCTTAAGTGATAGAGTGCACATTAAAACCCTCTTTCCTTTCTTCTCAAACGCTCTCTGCTCTTCTTGATCCCTCATTCTCATTCTCACCAACTCTCCCTCTCTTTCATTCTCTTCCTCTCACGGTCCCTCACCCTCACTCCCTCAACGTTCTCTTCTTTCTCGGCCTTGCCACCACCGCCACCCCCTCTGCTGCAAACGCTCTTATGGCCTCTCCACCGCTGTTTGTCCGTCTCTTTCTCCCTCTGCTGCTGTCCGCCCGTCTCTCTCTTTCTGCCGCGGTTCGTCTGTCTGTCTCTTTCTCCCCTTGCCATAGTCTGTCTGCCTCTTTCTTCGCCGCGATCCTGCTTCTTCTCTGCCATGATTCTACCTCTTGTTCTACCTAATTCTGCCTCTTCTCATTGTTGCGGCCTGGCTCCTCACTCTATCGCCGGTTGCTTCTTCCTCCACTGTGGGTGTCTTTCTTCTCTGCCACGGTTTGCTTGCCTTTCTACTGCAACTTGTTTCATTTTCTGTTGTGGCCAGTCCACCATGGCAGTTGGGACCCTTGATTTAGATTTGGTAAGTGATGCTTGGTTTTTAATTGTTTTAGTTGGATTTTGAAATTTTGGAGTGCTTTATAAGGTTGTTTATTAACTCATATCTTTGGTATGTATATATACTTTTAGGTTTTAGTTGGCTTATTTTGAATCAGTTGTGGCGATTAGTTAGATGTGGAGATAGTGAAGAGTTAGAACTAGAAAATGAGATAAGTCTTGAAAAGGATAAGTTAAGGGAAGAGTAACTTTAAAATGAATAAAAAGAACTAGGAATTTGAAGTTAGGTAGTTGAATTTTATTTTAACCTTGGAAGCTAATTAAGTTGACTTGTTGGTTTTGTTATTGGTTTATTAATAAGTTATAATCAGGTAGTTATTGGTGGTGGTAATTACGTGTAAATTAGAATTCATGTGACCCTTCTTAGCGAAAAGAGGTATCTTGGGTTAACTCCTGGCTTTACAGGCTAATTAACAGGTGAATGGTGATGTTTTGTACTGGATTCCCCTGGGGTAATGACTGAGGTTCCGAAACACCATAATCTCCGCTTACTCCACCTTGGTTCCATTTATGAGTGATAGTATATTTATAACTTGGTTTTTGTTCTTATTTTCCTAAATATATGTTTTGACAGCTACTCATTTTCTAATCGAACTTTTGAAATTGCTTATATTAGTATTATGTTATCTAGTTTTAGACATTCACAGGTGGGACAAGTATCTTGAGGAAATTACTCTCCGATGCTCGAGTTTAGTTTAAGAATTTCATTTGTTATTATCAATTGATGTTTGGAAACCGAATATCAAATTGCTTTGGAACTGACATGTTGTTTTAATATGATGAATTCGGACAATAGAAGTTTACAGATTTTGGTATAGTAAGTTTTGAAATTGATTTCCGTAAACTAAGTTTAAACTTAATATTATCGGCATGATTAAAAAGGTTTGGAACTTGTATAGTAGATTCTAAAATTTGATATGCTTGGGAACTATATTAGATTTTAATATTATAGGAGTTTAAGACTTTGATGAATTTAATTTTTGAAATAAAGTTAATTATGAGCTTTCTTTGAGTTTTGGATAAACGGTTTTTCTTGGGAGGGACCTTTAACAGAACTGTATGCTAACGGTAGTATACGTTAGCCCTGGGTGCACCTTGGTTTGGCCAACCCAGCTAGCAGGGGTGTTGCTAGCCCGGCGTGATGGCCACACGTCTGGATCTATTTGTCGATCCTTCGGCATAGGACCGTTGGTGAGATATCTGTTCTTGTTGATCCTTTAGGGATGCCTGTTGGTGAGACGTGTCTGTTCCGTTCTGTTCTGACTCTGTAATTGCGACCTCCCCTTATAAACTCTAGAATTGGTTTTGTTTTATTTTTTAAAACTAATTTTAACTCCATATTCAAATGTACTCAAATGTTAACAATAGTTGGAAGTATTAATTTGTTAATGATGACTTTTATTAAGAATTTTATTTTATTTTCTGCTTTACCATGTTCTGGTTTCATGCAACATGTTTGATTTGGAATATCTTTTGTCTATGTATATGTATATCTGTATACAAATCTTTTATGAGAACATCATTAACTAATTATATTTATTTTAATAAAAACTCGTGCTTACACTTGCCCCACTCCCCGTTATAAGTATATTCTCTCTCATTGAATCGGTTTGACTCACTCCTCACTTTCCCTCTATTTCAGAGTTAGGTACGAGCTGCAAGTGACTTGTCTCAATAAATTAAAGGTATAGAAGTTCCGTGAACTTGACGCAATCATATGTTAATATTTGTAGTTATGCTCTATAATCCACAGGCAGGGTCTGGCTTTCGTTGTAATATATCTATATATATTTGTAATAGATTTTGTTTTGGAAAAAGTATATATCCTTATGTATGTCTTGCATGTTCTGAATTTTGAGCATATTTTGAGAATGCTTGTTGTCCTGAGTCTGTATTTTAAATATTGTTGGTATTCTGGATTTGTGGCTGGTCTGTATATATTCTCAGTTTGTATCTGGAGCTTTTTGTATTTTGGGAAATGTCCAATTTTTAGGGGAAATTCTGTCCGTTTCTTAGGAAAATTCTTCCGTAGGCTTGCTAGAGAATAGCATTCCCTAAGCACCGGTCACGGCCCTAGTTGGGTCGTGACAAATTGGCAAGTTTTTTGACTATGAGGCTAATCCCATTAAATTCTTAGAATTATTATATTGTGAAAGTCTAATAGTTATATTTGTCATGTTAGACACTCTCCAGAATCCCTTGGTGGCTCTAAGGCATTATAGGACTTGAGCTTCTTCCTTTCCAAGCTTAGACGGTGAGTTGATAACATATCTATGGCTAGTTTGTTTTAAATATATGTGTAATATATAGTTTGTTTTATGTATATCCATGATTTAATAAATGTTATATTTACGATTTGAGTTATTAAAGGTCAAAGAAATTGAAATAGCATTCTAATGTATGATCTTAGTGAATTCTTGAAAGACAAAAGATATTACTCTTCTCTCTCTCTCTCTCTCTCTCTCTCTATATATATATATATATGATTATGTATGTGTATAGGACAAGCACCTTAAAAGGGATTTTCGATACTTGAACAGTTTGATAGAGAAAAATATGGTTTTAAGTTATTAGATTTTAACTGTATAAAGGCTTGAAGTTGATATGATGTTTAGAAATTAGAGATTTCCATGAAGTAAGTTTAATATTGATTTCTATGAATTATTTCCAAATTGATGTTTGGATTTTTAAAGCTTGATATGTTGAGAACTATGAAATTTTAATACTTTAAGAGCTTAAGCAATGTATTTAGAATCCAAACTTGATGTCTGGAGTAAAGTTATTTAAGGAATCTTAATGATAATGAATTAGAAATGAGCAAAGGTTTCCAAGGGAGAGAAAACTATGACAGAACTGTTTGCTAATGGCAATAGTATTAGTCTTGGTGCACCTCGAGTAACCCAGTTAGCAGGGTAATTGCTAGCCCGGCATGTTTGGCCGACATGTCTGGAAGATATAGGCACATTGGGCAACCCCAGATGTGAGATTTATCAGTTACCGTTGGGCAAGCCTAGACGTGAGATTTATCAGTTACTACTGGGTAAGCCCAATCAGGTAGTTATTTTCTGAAATAGGATCCTTTTTTAAGTTTTATTATGATTTTAAAACATGTATTTACTTTTCATGTTCCAAGAGAGTAATTCTATTAAGCTTCGTTTTTATATACTTATTGTATATGATTTATTACAGCTAGTTTCAAAAGTATTATGCTTATATATATGCATGATTATGAAGAAGTTTTTATCCAGTCCAATTAAAAAGGGTGAATTAAGGGCAAATTATACTCCATACATGTTTTACTGGAAATTTTATAGTATATTAACGTATAGACAAAGTATTTTACTTAAGAAATTATGTGACTTTGAAGAAGCTTATAGGTTATATGTGTAATGACCGAAAAATTTATCGTTAACAACTGAATTATTCGGTTTTTAATCAAATAAGTGAGTTTAATCAGAACTTGATTAAACATTTACTCGAAGTCAAATTAAGTGTGATTTAGATGGATTAGACTAGATAGAATTAGATTAGGAGCATAGAAAACTTCACAGAACAATTTCAAACCGATTACTGGATTTAAAGGAAATCGGTAGGATTTCGGTATTTCCAACTGTCGGAACCGAACCAGTAGAATTTTTTCTATGAGTGCCCTGGAATCAACGGCTAGGATTTAGCCAAACAACCCACCAAGTGGCGCCTTGGGAGCCCTTCATGGTGGGAAGCTCAACCAAAATCAATACTAGACTTGGATCTACCAATCAAAATCAACATAGATTCAAATATCTCACTTTTTTTTCTCTCTTTTTCCATCAGAATTTTCGTCCTCTTTCAGCAGCTGAAGCTTCTCTCTTTCTCTTCTCCTTGCTCTCATTTCTACTCCATTCTCATCCATCTTCAAGCCTCATCCCAAGCCACCACCATCAAATACACAAAATCAGCCTAAATCACTCAAGACAAGGTAAGAAATCCTACTTCTTCTTTCATTCTCTCTGATTTGGGGCTATATGAGGAGCATGCTTAATCTGAGATTTTGATGTTTTATGGAGTGATGATGATGTTTTATGACTGATTTTGCATGTATGTTGTGATTAAAATTGGATTTGGGGACAAATAGCTTGAAGGGAGGAGACAAACCTAGAATCAGGATAGGATTTCCCTCGGCGGTCCGTACGGCGGAGCGTACGGCTCCTCTTACCAGCTTTTAAATTTGATGAAACCATTTTTAAATGAAACTATACATTCAGGGCTTTCCATAAATATATCATAATAGATCATTGGATTAGTATAGAATTAGTTATGAATTTTTGAAGTTAGACCTAGAAATCTGGGTATTCATCCGGGCAGCATGGGTTGAGAAGGGTGTAACTCATCCTATACAATCTCAAATTGAGTGCAACTAACGAGGTTTGAAAGCTAATACATGAGAGAACATCCCATAAAAATTTCAGGATTTAATTCGTTGTCATTTGTTCCCAGCACCTCAATGAAGTTGGCTTAGGTTAAAACTGGCCTAGAACAGGACAGCCCAGTAGGGTAATGTTTCGAGACTCATAACTCAAAATCCACTTAGGCAAATGACATGAAACCTAACTCATTTTAAAGCTTGTTGTGTTAGCTTCATTTTGATATAAAATTCGCATGATTCCATCTAGTTTTCGATTTTTAATGAATTTTATTCTATAGGAACCCTATTCTGGCAGCGACCGGGGTTCTATTCATTGAGTTTCCTGAGCTTCACATCCACATCGACCCTTTTCTAGATTCTGTATATATATCGGGTAGATGCCAGTTTCGTTTATATTTCTTCTTCCAGAGGGACTTTGCAGTACCCTTGATGCACCCACTGTTTGATCCCGCTGTCCCATACATTGCCATCCCGCTCCATATGGCCCATCCGTTCCCACCTCCTCCTGCAGTAGCAGCACCAGCAGCAGCCCCTGCTCCTATGGCTCCTCCTACTTCACCACCCCATCCGATGCTTTCCGCCTCGACATTGGAGGAGGACCCATCAGAGACAGCGAGTTCCTCCTCATCCTCTGCTCCCAGCACGGGCCACCCTCCCGCAGATGCACCCATGGAGAATGGGTTTCTTTCTTCAGATTCTGGTTAGATAGTGGGCGTACCACAGTAGTAGTAGGTGTATAGGATGACCCTCTTTTGGTAGTTTGGGTCATGGTTGGATGGATAGATATTAGGGATGTACTTGAAATGTCCCATGGGGACCAGTTAGGGTGCTGTTTATAGATACTGGCCGTTTCATTTTGTATTAGTGGCCTCATTTTGACACCTTGTACTTTTGACAAACTTTAAAATCTGATATCTATGTACATATCTATAATGCCGTTTGCAGTTATTCTATTCTTATTATATTTTTTTTATTTATGTTAAGTTATTTACAGTTCACCGATTGATTAGTATTTATTCCGCCATCACGCAGAAAAAAAAAAATTGTTATGAAATCAAGTACTCTTATGTGAGAAAGTAATACTAATACAGTAGGAGAAAATTAATCAGTATTACGCGTAATCTCTTATCTGATAAATTATTATGACTTAAGCATAGTACTTTGTCTGGTAAGGTGTTACAATATGTAACTAAAAGATTTTGTTTAAGCTTTTCCCACTTTTGTTATGGGTATATTATCCCTCACTGAGTCTATATGACTCACTCCTTCTTTCTCTCCATGTTTTAGATAGATGCGGGATTGTGCTCAAACTTCCACAGCTAACTAGTAGTTTCAGCATTTAAGCTTAAGTGTAAAATCTTTGGAAGTGCTCCAAAAACCTATAGACATGGTCCTCACTATGTTGGGTCATATATTGTAAAATGTACATTGTCTTTTGGAGTGTAAATAGTTTAAATCCCAATTATTATGTATTAAAACTTCTTGAATAGTTATGTAAATACATTTTCATAAGTGATTATGTTTTAAATTCTCTTATTGTGTGCTATGAGGTGCATTCAAGGAATGCCTGGATCCCTAATAAGTTTGTATGCTTTTATGCAGGGCAAGGATCCTTAGTCCTAAATACAAAGGATAATCTATCTGATTTTTTATTAGAATAAAGTCTTAGTAGGCTTGCTAGAGACGCGTCCCTATGCGCCAGTCACGACCTGGGTTGGGTCGTGACATCTAAAATGGATGATACCGAATATATATATTGCATGAGAGATGCTAAATATATTTGCATGAAGATATATTATCAAATTATAATAAATAAAAATTAACAAATTAATATATATTAATTGAAATTTTTTATTTAAAATAATGATACTTGTATGAAAAAAAGAATTTAGATATAGAACGATTTTCTTAATAATATTATATCTAAAATAGGTGATACCAAACATATATATTGTACAGGTGATGCAAAAAATATTAATTACGTGAGTAATGACTTAT
This sequence comes from Pterocarpus macrocarpus, assembly GCA_031439585.1. Taxonomy (NCBI): domain Eukaryota; kingdom Viridiplantae; phylum Streptophyta; class Magnoliopsida; order Fabales; family Fabaceae; genus Pterocarpus; species Pterocarpus macrocarpus. The sequence goes on along the minus strand of CM062516.1, from coordinate 12,981,509 downwards.
CCACCTTATAATTATTATCAATTTATAATAAATAAAATTAATACATTAATATATGTTCATATTAAACTTTTATTTAACACAATGATACTTGTATAGTTGATATCTAAAATGGGTGAATAATTTAGTGCATTAATATAATGTTATTAGTCGGGTGATGACTATGAATGCCTTTGTGAATAATTTACATTTTGGAACAATTGTTAAAATGACACAATGACAATAGATATAGTTGGCAATTTATATTTTGTCTATGGTATTTTGACTCATTTGTTCTGTTTGTAGGAATGATTTAGAATATACATTTGATCTTCTCTTATTTTGATCAAAATCAAGTTACTATCATTCAACTTCTTCTATTTATATAATCAACAATTATTGATATAGTTTTGATCATGCATAATTTTCATAGTATTTGATCTTTAGATATTTGTTTTGTTAAATTATTTACACGATAAAATTATACGAAATTATTCCACAAAAAAATTATACAAAATTAATGCATTCCAATTCAATTTAATTTAAATGTATATTCATTTTATCAATTTTTTAGTCTTTGTAAACATATAATCACCCATGCATCACAGGGTAATACACTAGTTTATCACATTTTATATATTTTTTATTTTTATAATTACTTACTAGTCAAATTTATATAACAATAAAATGATTTGTGAGTTTAGAGAGGCTCTTGCTAAAGACTACTCTTTATTATAAGCTTGGAAAGCTATTTGTCAAGGAAACTTTTTGTTAGTAAAAAATCTAACTTTGTTGGTGGGGACTAGATGTAGACTCCATATGGAGAACAAACCAATATAAACTTTTTGGTGCAATTCTCTGAGCCGTGACCGGCGCATAGGGACAAGTCCCCACGTAAGCCTTTCACCACAAAATTTTATAAAAATTTTGACAAAGTCCCCTTTGTAATTAAGATATTTCCCAATTACAAAAGGTTGCCCTGCAAGATAAACGAACACAATTTTCCATCGGGGATCCAGGTATTTTCAGAATACACCCCTCAGCACATAGTATAACAATTAAATATATATGTAAATAGTTACAAATACTCATCCAAAATACATAACTCAAGTTCTTTAGAAAACAAATCCTTTTCACAACTTTAATTCCAACAGGTTGAAATATATATAAGTATATATATATATATATGAATGAATACATAACAACAACAAAAACAGAACAAGGCCAGACCTTGCCTGTAGTACTATGGAGCTATACACTAAGATTACAACAGAAATAGAATTACAAATCAAGGCCCTTACTAGGGAGGCTCACCAAAATAAGAATATAATGAAGCTGAGCAAAAAAGTCAACTCCCAAGCCTGAACCTGTATCTGAAACGGGATATAATAACCACAGGGTGAGTTTTGAGAAACTCAGTGAGAGATAGAATGTCCCTAACCCACATGAGACAATGTACAACTTATAGATATTAAGGTGATACTATAATATGTATAACGAAACCAAAAATAGAAATCTTAATCAATATTATCCAAATTTTCTTTTCCAAAAACAGAGTCCATCTATTCCAGGATAAATCCGTCAGAAAACACACTTAGGTGCCTATTCCTTCGTGTGAATCCTGTAATCAGGCACGCACCACTCTTCCTGTGGCCGTGAATAATGTAACACCCTACTAATTTAATGTTATGCTTAAGTCATAGCATGAAATTAGGTAGTCTGTGTTACCGTGTTAACATTCTACTTAAATTTCGTGATTAGTATTACAAAACAGTCAAAATGGCGTGCTGCTATACTATGAGCATATCGAAACTCAACATAATACCACAACAGATAAGAAATAGTACAATAACATTAACTGTATACATACATACATATTTACATGTTAGAAGTCATTGCTTCAGTTTATATGTCTATATTAATAACAGATTAAACAAAGGAATCGCAAAATTCCTATTGTTAAAAAGCAAAGGCAGAAAAGGGCAGAAGCAGGCTATGTTCAACGAGCCCAACTCGGAGTAACGGTGAAGCTGCAAGTCTGGGATCTCAACGAAAAGGGTAGCCGTGGAGTCCATCGCCAGCGTCTGAGAATGATGCGGAAAATATAGAAAGAGGTGAGAATTTCAAGAAATTCTCAGTAGGGTTGCGTTTAGTGATTATCTGTCGTCACATGCATTCTTAGTTGCCTCGAGTTTCATTTAATTATAAAAACATGTGTTCGAACTGAAATATATATTTTAATGAGTTCAAGAAAATATCTAGTCCGAGGCAAGTTTCAGTTTTACTTTAGACGGCACAAGCCACAAAATAGATTACTAATATGGTACAGAGAACGACAAACAGAATAAATAAATAAATAGCAGTAAATAAATATAGTAGACAACTGTAGACATCTTGACATAACTATTTCATGTATTTATGCATTCATGTATTCATGCATACTCATTCTTGAACCTTCCTTCATAAACTCTTTCATTACTTTTCATCATTTTTCCATCTCTTGGTCCCCTGGGAGTTCTTGGCCATTTAGACTCCTGGGTAATAGTCTGCTTTTCAGGATCAAGCTCGTTCCTATACAGGAATTGCCGGGTTTAATTTCCCCGACCTTTCCACTGATCTATTCCCCTTAACTTCTTATCCGGGGCTAGCCCAAGTAGCATGGAACTTTCATAGTAACATAATTCTTATCATAACTTCCATTCCTTTCTTGAAATTGCATATGCATTAACATGTAATTCATAACTCGTGCATGGGTTCTACCGAAATTTCGGTAGCATAATGGAATGAGTCCGCTTCCCCATGAATAGTGCTAGCACATCAGAACATTAATTTATCAATAAGGTCACAACATTGCACACATATTTCAATATGGAACTCATAATAGCATTAAAATCATCAAGGCAGAGTTTCTGCCCCAGCATATTCAACCAACCTGATTTTTATAATTCAAGCTATAATTGCTATTGAACTCATTTGGACCTCAAATTTGGGTATGTTAAAGTGTTATGTGTCTAGTTTCTAACCTCTTTGGTCCCATCTATTTTCGATATCCCTAGCTTAAGATATTTAGGTTTTATCCCGGCCTGCCCAGTGGCTAGCCAGAATTAGACACCTAAAAGTAAAAATCCACTAAAAATCGAAAACTGACTTAATTCATACAAAATTGGTCTCTTATCAAAGCTAACATGACAAACTTTCATATGCAAAAAGTTCCATTTCATTTGCCTTAGTAGGGCTCGAGTTACAAGCCTTGAAACTTAACCTTCCTAAACTGTCCTGTTTTGGCTTAGTTTAGACATAGGGTGACTTATTCGAATCACTGGGAACAACTAAGATGATAACAAACTCGGAATTTCTTTGTTGGATGTTCTCCTATGTATAAGCTTTCTAACAAAATTGGTTTCACTCAATTTGGATTTATATAGGCTGAGTTACACCCTTTTTAACCCATACTGCCCGGGTGAATGTCCTGATTTCTAGGTCAAACTTCAAAAATTTCTATCTCTCTCAATATTAGTCCAATGGCCTTATATGATATATGTATAGAAATCCCTAGATGTCTAGTTTCACATAAAAATGGTTTCATCAATTTTAAACGGTGGGAGGCGGAGCCGTACACTCCGCCGTACGGACTGTCGAGGGTTTTGAGTTTTCCAGCTTCTCAACTCTTCCTATCTTCATCCTTTCTTGTTTCCAATTCAATTTTAATCTCACCAACAGCCAACAAATCAACTATAATTCATCATAATCATTCAATTAACATATCAAAATTAAGAAATTAGAACACCACCAATCATCCAAGAATCAGAAAATCAAGCAAAAATTAAAACCTCTACCTCCTACTATGAATGATTTGGCTTGAGTTTGTAGCTGGAACTTGGTTGAATTTCAAAGTTGGGTGGAGTTGGGTGAGTGAAGAAAAGAAAAGAGAGCTGAAGTGAGGAAGAAGGCAATGTGAGAAGAGAGTCTGAATGAGAGGAGGAGAGTGTGTTATATAGGCATGAGTGGTAGTTAACTTGGAAGGTTTTGATTGGCCTCAAAATACAAGGTTGAATTTCAGCCAACCGTCCCCTCTTTTTGTGGCCAAAATGCTCTCTACGTCGTCCCCTTGTTGTGGCAGAATTGCTCTCCACGTCGCCTAAAAGTGGAACTTGTTTCCAGTATATTCTGAAAATGAAGTTGGAACTCGTACTCATTTTAAAGTCGGAACTCGTGCACATCTTGGAGATGAAGTCGAAACTCGGAATTGTCCAATTTACTCAAAATTTGAAAGCAGAGCTTGATGTAAAGCCAAGCACTTAAAGTCGGAAGTTGGGAAATTAGGTAAACTCGAATCAATTCTAAGCATAACACCAGAGATCGGAACTTACAACATTAATCCGTGTACTAGGAAATCGGGACTTATAGGACCTCGATCTCGGAACTCGGGAAGATAGAGAAATGAGAGCTCTTGGCATTAAACTCGAGATCGAAACTCGTGAAAATTTAAGTCGGACTTGGAGACAAATTCAGAGATCTGATCTCGCTTCCATTTCTGGTTGAGAACAAATCGGATGTCGGATTTCGTGTTAAGTCGGAAATCTTAATATCGAAAATCGGAAGCATCAGCCCTTCCATTTCAGCTCATGAAATCGGAAATCGGAATTTATTACTGACGAGGTCGAAATTCGTACATACTTACATAAGGTCGAAATTCGTACATACTTACATAAGGTCGAAAATCGTAAAATCCAAGCCAATCCATTTGAGCCTTAATAAGATCGGAAATCGGAAATTTTAAAAAAATTCACTGACGAAGTCGGAAATCGGAAATGGGACGTTACAAATAACAGGCACGCACCACTCTCTTGAGTGGCCATGAAATCCAACATCCTAGGTGCACCCAAGGCTAACACCTACTGCCGTTAGCCTACAGATCCTGGTCTAGACTTTCCCAAATCTTTCTTTTCCATTATACAGAACAATTAATGAAGATCCTTATAAAACATACCAATATAATTTATAATAAACAATAAAAATTGTAACTTCAAAAAAGATAAGGCTTTAACACTTTAATAAGTCAAAAACGAACAAAAGTCCAAAGCTTTTATCCAAAAACCTGTCAAAACAAAGAAATATTTTCCAAGGTTTAATAGAAAACCAAGGTAATAAACATTTGCCACATTTCTCTTTTTGAAATCAAGTCACTGTCTCATATGAACCAGTAAAAATAGATAAGCTACCAAAACTTAAATTATATTGCTAAGACATACCAAATCATTTGCATATATATATATATATATATAGACAAAATACATTAAAATTAAGATAGGGGTAAACTATCTACTCACAGACTTAACGCCAATAGTGAACTCCTAATCCCATGAACTTTGAGAGCCAAAGCCAGTCCTCCAGTGGTATATACTATTAATAATACGGAAATTTAATTCAAGGCCAGTCTCTTAAATTAAGGATTAATCTACTATACTCCCAAGTATGAAAATTCCCAATTCTTCTAACCTAGAGTTTTCTAATAACTCACTATAGGGGAAATAATTCATAATTCAAAGGAAGGAAGAGGAAAGGAGTTTGAAGATTACCTTTTTGAAGGGAGAATGGAAGAAGAAATCTTTTAGGAGTCTTAGTGTCACCTCCTCCAAGCTCCAAGACCAAATGTGTTGATTTTTGGATAAGGGTATGATTTGAGATTAAAGAAAGAAATTGAGTTTAAGTGAATGGGAATGGTGTAATTTTGATGGAAAGATGTGAAGGATTGGGTTTAAGAAGGAAGGGAGATGTTCTAGAGAGAAGGGAAAGAGTTTTGAGGGTAGAGAGAGAAAGGAGATTCGAAAATGAGGGGAAGGGACGCATCTCGGCTTATATATTGACCTGTGGTAATCGATTACCAAGGGCTGGTAATCCATTACCACGAAGAGCTGGTAATCCATTACCAAAGATGGTAATCGATTACCATGCAAAAAATTTCAACCCGTGGGCATACAGAAAGGACTGTAATCGATTACAGATCCTCTGTAATTGATTACCAACTCTAAAAACTTGGTTCCCTCCTTCTGCAGTCCTTTCCCAGGTCCAAGATACTGCACAGACTTATTTACACTCCATTAACTTTAAAATATAAATGTAAATAAGGGAATACCTCCCATTTGGATTCAATAAAAATATCTAAAAATTCAAAATCCTTAAGGATTAGAATCCAACTTTTGGGTTTTAGTACAATTCTCTAAAAACTTGCATTTTTATAAACTCGAGATTGAAAACGAAGGGGTTATCCATTTCCTAAAATTCGTTAAAAATCCCTCTTCAACTCATTGATGCCTAGAGAACCATTACCGGGACTTTTGATCTCAAGAAAATTCCTCAATCCTATAGCCCTCCAAGGAGGCATAGGGTTCAGACTTAGAATTTCTCAGGCTCCGGTATCGACAGGCAACCGCAACTCATGCTAGGGTGTTACACGTATACTCTTCATTTATTTTTTGTTTGTGTGTATTTGAACTTCTAACTTAACATATTAAATAAGCTTTTGCCTGTATTCTTTTTAACCTTTGTGATTATGTTTATCTCCTAAGATATCAAGAGATTTTTTGAGAAAATCTCGTAGTTGATCAGTAGATTTTGTGTAAACACTTTAACCTGTTTTTAAGTGTGCAAAAACTTTTATCTAGTCTAGTGCTTGATTCAACCCTCCACTCAAGCACTCTAATACCATCAATTCATATCAAAGCCAAGTTCTCTAAGGATCAAGCTTAACAACTTGGAGAAAAAGATCCAAGGACCTACAATCGCAAATAAGATACAAGACAGCTAAGGAGATGTGTGAAAAGCTTGAAGACATCCATGAAGGAAATGAACAAGGAAAACCAAAGTTTACATGCTCATCCATGAGTGTGACTTGTTTACTATGGAAGAAGATGAGAAGGAGAACGACAAAGCTGCAAACCTCTATTTCATGGCAAAGATTGGGGATGAGGTAGCCATTTCTAACCTATCTTATAAGGAATTACTTGAAGCATTCGATGAACATTCAGTTAGCTCAAACTTGATTTTATCAAAATATGCATTTTTTTAAAGGAAAATAATACTTGATAATAGAAAAAATGGCCTTTTAAAATATGAAATTAATGTTTTTAAAAAGAATACACATTCTTCTTCTTGTGACTTGAAGGTTGAAAATGAAAGTTTACGTGAGAAGGTAGAATGCTTAACCATTGACCTTGCAAAATTTGTTCAAGGTAGAAAAAACTTGGTTAAGTTGCTTGGATAGCAAAGATGTGCATATAACAAGGTTGTTTTTTTCTTTAATGAACATGAAAATGCCTAGTTTTACAAAAATTTATTTGCAAATTCAACATATCAACATCTTCACACATCACATGCTATAAATATCACAAAAAAGCTCACATGCCTTATAAATGCAACTATGAATGGAAAATGCATGTTAAGAGAAATATGATTTGGGTTCCTAAAGGTATATATGTGCCTAATAGAAAAGCTACTAACCTCAAAGGACCCAAAATAGTTTAGGTACCAAAGCTTTCTTGATTTTCATTGTAGGAATACTTGAAATCAAGGAACGAAAAAAGGAATTATGGTTCTTTGATAGCTACTGGTGATGGTAAATGATTAGATCTTCAAGATTATCATTCTCATTTCCAAAAATGAAAGAAATATGGCCTAGAAGATAAATGTCAAATATAGCATGTTGCCTATGACTTCAACCATCAAGAAGAATGGCTAAAGACACTCAAAAAATGAGTTTCAATTACCTCATTGAACTTATATGGTCTATCACAGTTTTGGTACCTCATTCTGTTATTTGACTCATGTTAGAGCTACTTGATGCATGATTAATTTGTTTCTATGCATTCTTCATCATATATGATGTTCACTCTATAAGATATTTGAGTTATGGTTTTAACCTCTATATATTTTGCATTTTGATTGATTTATATAATAGCATGCTTATTTTATCATGCTCTAGCATTCTGAATCAATGAGAAATTATTTGAAGTTATGATGCAAAATTTATCTATCTCAGACCCATTTTGGAAGAAAGCTATTACTTTTTGAGATAACCTAGCCTTAGCCTAGTTTGCTTTTGGCCCTTTGAATTTAAATTTATGATACTACATAATGGATATTTAGATGGTCAAGCAACCTTATTTCAAACTGTATTTATGATAGGCAATTAGGTGATGTGATCAAAATGTTTGGTGCTAAATACATGTACTCATGACCATCACTTTATGTCATACTTGGGTGCGTTTATGTGTTTGCCATATAATTCTCTATGCAATCTGTATTTTCTAGGTCTAATGGCTATAGCAAGTATATTTCATCCCATTTTAATGCTCTGAATAGGTCCGAAGTGTCAAAAATGAGTTGTGCTATTTTACACTACTCAAAGCTTTATCTTTTCATAATATGTTGGTACACAATTCAATTTTTTTTTTTTTTGTATAACCTGTTAATCTTTGTTGTTCATCATGTATAATTCATTCAAAGAATTCATTTTAAATGTCTTTGGTGTTTCTGTAATTGCTTTAAGTGCATCCACTTGGGAAACATCCAAGCATTTCAAAACCCCTATTTCTTGCATGCCTGACTATTGTTTTTGCACAAACTAGTTTAACCACATCAAATCATTGTTCTAATATCTCTCTATCATAGTTTTTAAATGTCATGGCCATTTATAAAATGCACAATATATCCAACATGATTTTTGACTAGCCAAAACCCTTTCAAAGACATGGTTTTTTCAACAAAAAAAAGGGCGAATAATGGGTTTTCTATTCTATAAATTTAGTTTGAGGTGCCTTGCTTGGATACTTGATATGCAAAGTTGTGTTTCAAATGTGCTTAAATGGGTTGGTACATGTGCTTACTACTCTTGTATTATATACGATGCATATTTTGATCTTTTAGTATAATAAAATGAGGTTATGCACAAATCGTTATATGATCTGTAATTTTAAGCTTTGATTGTGTGCACAAGTTTGTTTCAACTCTTTTCAATTTTCCAAAGTGGTTTGAAGCATTGAGAATGAGTTTAGAAAGGTTTGAGTTGTCAAAACCTTCATTTTTGCTTAATGTATGAACATATTATGAGCCTTGTTTCATGCACAAATCATTATATGATCTGTAATTTTAAGCTTTGATTGTGTGCACAAGTTTGTTTCAACTCTTTTCAATTTTCCAAAGTGGTTTGAAGCATTGAGAATGAGTTTAGAAAGGTTTGAGTTGTCAAAACCTTCATTTTTGCTTAATGTATGAACACATTATGAGCCTTGTTTCATACTAAGTGATTATATTGAAAATTTCTGCATAATCCTTTACACAATTTATTTTTTAAATGATTCAATTATGCTGAAAAATCCATTCTTGTTACTTGCAATGTTCTACACTTGTTGGAAATAAATTAGATTGGTAATGCAACACTTGAGTCATCTAATTCCCATTTTGCTTAATATGATAACATAACGTGAACTTGTTGCATAACTCATCATGAAACCTTCACTTTCTAAATTTGGGTAATAAAATAAGTTTGTTTATCTTATCATTAATAATATGAAGTGATTTTGAGGCATCAAGAAAGGGCTATGCAAAATTTGGCCTCTCAAAACCTCATGTTTTGCACCATTTTTGGCTACATTGTGTTTCTATTGCATTTCCATTGTATAAACTATATTTTTTGAGTTTATATACTTTAACAACTTTATTTTATTTCACTTTAATAAATTGACATGGCTTGAATTCTTTGCAAAAGCCTCATGTTTGCATTCTGTTTCATTGATTAGTATGATTGTTGCCTAAACTCATGTATTATGCATATATTATTGTACAAGGTGTCCAAACAAGTCACTTTAGAGGGTTCTTGGTACTCTAAATTTGTCTGGTATGAATTATATTGGCTAGGCAAAATTTTAATAATCAAATTGCCTAATATATGTCATAATTGATGCTATAAGACACTTGCTACATATTTCACTGCATTATCTGTATTTTTGTGCTTTAATGGTGTCCCCAAGTTTATTTCACCTATCTTTGATGATCTAAAATAGTATGAGGCATTACAAAAAGATATGCAAAATTTAAGTCATCAAAACCTCCATTTTCGCATAATGCTGATCTATTTGGTTGCACAACAATTTATATTGTGATTTTTGTCATGCATAAATGTCTAAATAAGTCTCTTTTGCATGTTTTTGAAGTTATGAAATGTTTTGCAATAAAGAAAATTGACTATCCAAAATTTGAGTATTTAAATACACCCTCTTTGCTTAATTCTTGTATGTTAAATATACCTACTGCATGAGATGCTATAAACTTGTCATATTCATAATTTAATCATATAAACAAGTTTCGTTTATGCAGTTTCAATGTTGTAAATGGAGATAATTTGAATTGGATAGTAATGCAAATTTTAAGCTTTGAAAACCCCTTTGAATATGTTATTATTCTGTCATGAGATAGTTGCAAATCTAACATTTGCATGATGATTGAGCCATTTTGATAATCCTGAGTTGGAGCAATCCATGAAACACCTAATTAAGGTAAGTCTTTTGGAAATACATTCAGGAACTCCCTAACCACAAGGACTTGCTCCAAGCTAGGTACTTCAGCCTTAGTATCCCTAACCATTGCAAGATATCATTGGTTTCCCTTACTTATCAAGCATAAGGCATTGAAGGAAGAAATCAAGTTGGCAGGGGTTATGCAATTATTCCCCTTATACATGCATTGAGATCCTCCAGGAATCTCAAAGTTTACCTCCTTCAAATGGTAGTCCACAGTGGTATGGCATGAAGCTAGCCAATCCATGCCCAAGATGACATTAAAATCAACCATTTCTAGAAGCATCAAGTCTATTAGTGTGTCAATACCACATATATTGATTACGCATGATTTGAACACTAACTAAACCATTAGCAATTGTCCCGTTGGGGTACCAACCCAAAACGGACTATTTAACCTTGTAGGAGGCTCACTGAATCAGGAAGCAAAATACGGGGACATGTATCAATGCATGGGCCCAGGATCAAATATCACATGAGCATCAATAAAATAAACTTGAAGAATACCTGCCACTGCTACAATAGAAGCTTGAGCATCTTGTCGTGTCAGAGCATAAAGACATGGTTGTCTTCTCCTTGCTCGATCAGCTCCTTTACCTCCTATATTTTTGCCACTTATCCTTCTACTAGCTACTCCAGAGGTAGCACCTTATGATGGTGTTGAAAAAGAAGTGGATGAAGCAGCAGACTGCACTGAAACTTGGCTAGACCTCCTAAAAGTTTAGGGCAGTCCTTTTTGAAATGGCCCTTCTGACCGCATACAAAGTATGCTCTTGACCCTTTATGGTACACCCCGAGTATGCTTTCTCGCAATTTTGACAAAATGGCCATGCTTGACCCGGGTATCTGAGTCCCTGTATGCTTTGTTGTGATGTACTCCCTAACAAAGATATGTAGGTAGAGACATTCATCAGGTTGCACCCTGATGCTGCAACCCCTCCCTGATGAACCTGCTGCTGACTTTGGGGGCCATAACCTCCCTTAATACTAGAACCATCAGAAAAGATACCCTAGGTCTTTGGCTTCTTGGCTGCTTCCTTAGAAGCTCTTTTCTTTATTTTGCCAGATTCAATCAACAGTGCGGCACTCACTACTTCGACATATCTCAGCTTGCCAATCTAGGGCACTAAAGTGGTGAATATAGGATCCACCAACCCTCAAATGAATTTCTCAACCTTCAAGGCCTTCGTGGCCACCAGTGGCAGAGCATAGCGAGAGAGTCGAGTGTACTCCATGTCATACTCTATGACTGACACCCCTAGTGTCAGCTTCAACTTCTCAAAGTTTGTAGTTAGATTTGCCCTCTTACTGGTAGGAAGAAATCGGGCCATAAAAACCTGAGAAAATTCCTCCCAAGGAAAAGAAGGTAAAGCAACTGACCTTCCCATTTGCAAGGCCTTAAACCATTGTTTAGCCAAACTGTCTAGTGTGTAAGCTGCTAGCTCAATTGCCTTCATGTCAAACATTCAAGAATATGAAGAGCATTGAGAGTCTTATCCAGGAATAACTAAAGTTCCTCTAGCATGAGATTTTCCATAAATATAGGGGGTTCAATTTGAGAAAATCTTGGACCATGACATCCTTTTCTAAAGGAGGTAAGAGCTACACCTGCTCAAGAGCAGCTAGTGCTGCAATTGTAACATCCGAGAAATTTTAATCGTTTTTAACCGAGTTATTCGATTTTTAGCAAATAATTGTAATTAATTAGGATTCGATTTAGCATTCACTTAAAGTCAATTAAGTGTGATTTAGAAGTGATTAGGCTTGATGGAATTAGATTAGGAACATAGGAAAACTCACTGAATTATTCTAAAAACTAGTTTACCGATTTAAGAGAAATCGGTAAGATTTCGGCATTTTAAACTGTCAAAACTGGATCAATAGAACTTATAGGATGAGTGCCCTAGGATGAATGGCTAGTATTTAGCCAAATTACCCCTTCATGTGGCGCCACTTTCAGCCATGGATGGCAGCCCAAAAATCAAATTGAAATGGGAAACACAAATCCACCAATCAACTTCAACTTGCATTAGAAGTTTTCTCCTTTTCCTTTTCTGCCCTCACAATTTCAGTCCTTTATGTGTGCTAACCCCTCTCCATTCTTCTCTCCTTCATCTCATCTCATCTCACCTCATCTCTCGCAAACCTTCAAGCCACAACAAGATTTCTCCAACTCAAGCCTAAATCTAGCAAGAAATCACACCTACAAAAGGTAGGAATCCTACTTCTATTCTTACTTTCTTTGGCTTGGGGCTGTGTGTGGATCTTGTATACCTTGTGATACTGATGTTATGTGGAGTAATGATGATGGTTTATGACTGATTCTGCATGTATGTTGTGATTGGAATTAGAACTGGTATGAAAGAGCTTGAAGAAAAGAGAAAACTCAAGAAGCTGTTAGGGTTTTCCTCGGTGGTCCGTACGGCAGAGTGTACGACTCCGCCTATAGCTATTTAAATTTCATGAATCTATTTTTGTGTGAAACTAGACATTCAGGGCTTTCCATACATATATAATATAAGGCCATTGGATTAGTATAGAGGTAGTTATGAATTTTTGAAGTTTGACCTAGAAATTAAGACCTTCATTCGGGCAGTGTGAGTTGAGAAGGGTGTAACTCACCCTACATAACTCCAAATTGAGTGAATACAACGTTGTTTGAAAGCTAACATATGATGGAACATTTCATAAAACTTTCAAAATCAGATTCATTGCCAACTATCCCTAATACATCAATGAATTTATCTTAAGTTCAACCCAGGTTGGAATAGGGTAGTCCAGTAGGGTCAAATTTCAAGGCTTATATCTCAAATTATACTCACTTAAATGAAATGCAGTTGTTTTATTTGAAAGCTTGCTTTGTTAGCTTTATATTGATATAAATTTTCCATGATTTCACCTAGATTTCTATTTTTGGTGAATTTTCTCTTATAAGAGTGCAATTCTGGCTAGAAGTAGGGCAGTCTGGGATAAAACACAAATAACTTGAGTTAATATCGGAACTCAGAACTTAGCAAACAGAGAGCTAGATCGGGTATACTTGAAGTTGAACTTGGAACTTAGCAAACAGAGAGCTAGATCGGGTATACTTAAGGTTGAACTCGGAACTTAGCAGACTGAGAGCTAGATCGGGTATACTTACGGTTGAACTCAGAACTTAGTGAATAGGAAACTAGATCGGGTATAGTTAATGTCAGAAACTTGGAATTTAGGCAACACATTCATAAAAGTTTTGGAAGACTACTTGTGGCTTAAGGTCAGAGATCGGAAGTCACACAACACATAAATCACCTTAAAATCGAAAGTCAAGGATAAGAATATAGAACCTAAAATACTTAAACCCGGAAGTCGGGTATCTTCAACATAAACTTGGAAGTTGGTACCAGAGCATGAAACCTTATACCCAAACCCCAGAAGTCGGGAATCAGAACATTAGCTTTATATACCCAGAAGTTGGAACTTATATAATCTCAAAACTCGAATTTCAATCTCGGAAGTCGATCCTAAGCTCAAACTCGGGAGTATCAATAGAAGTTAAAAGCTTGCAAGATAGAATAAGACTTTGTTGTGTGTAACAACTAATGAAACATGTGTATGAAGTGCATTCAGCATGTCTATGCATGATTATGTATGAGGATGAAAGGATATAAATATATTAAATGTGGATCCCTTCATCTGGAGGTAGTTAATTAGGTCCCTCCCTGTGAAGGCAATTAAAAGATATGATGAAGATTCCATATTCCTAAGGAGCGTGACATGGCGATCATGCTCTGATAGGGTATGACATGGCGATCACACTCTGGAATATGGCATAATTGATTAAAGTGGGCAGAAAGCCCTTTTCTATATCACCTATTGGTATTGTTATATTCTTGGTATAAATATGTTACGATGACATGATCATGAATTATTCTTATAAGGGCATGCATATTTGCATATGAATGAAGGAAGAATATATGAGATCCCTTCAATTGAAGGCAGTTATTTGGGTCCCTCCAAGTGAAGGCAGTTAAAAGATAAAGATGTGGGTCCCTTCACTCGGAGGCATTTGCACATTAGGTCCCTCCCTGTGAAGGCAGCTAAAACTTTTGGATCCTTCTATGTTGGAGGCAGATGGCCAATTGAGTCCCTCCGACCTAGAGGCACGTGGGTCCCCTTGTAGGTCAGTATTGTGTGATGACGGTCACGAGTTGAGCTCACTCCCAGATTAGACTACCCAAGGGCAGTAAAGACTAAAGATTAAAACATATGCAAGCACCCTAGGGGCGGCGATACGTAACGCCTAGGTGTGCCAAGAAAAGAAAGCAAAGAAAGTTAAAGGAAAGCACCAGAGCATTTGCATGAATTCAACCATGAGTATTTGAATAATTGTATTCCATGTTTTATTGATGCTGAGACTGTCCTATCTACTTATGCAGTGATTATTGTTCTCATTATGAAATATTGCCAATTTGACTCAAGTGCTTGGGATAAAGTAAACTCTGCTTCGGATAATATATTTTCGAATAGTAAAACTGAACAGTCTATGTAACATGCTCACCTTTTTCATAATAAATCGAAGCAGCTAGAGATAATAACAATGACACGGTATGAAATTTCTTAGTGAATCCTACTGAGAATTTAAAATTCTCACTCCTGCTTCCGTGTTATCTCCAGATAGTTCGAGAAGTTTCAAGGACGGCTGAAGTTGCTATCAGATAAGGTCCGCTCAGGTAACAGTAACAACTCCAGAGCGTGGTACTATGACTTAAGCATAGTACTGTACAGAGGAGGACATTACAACAACTACCCTATAACTTGTCTTAGGTTTGCCATCATCCCCACTAGGTTTTCGATAGCTTGGTGGACTCTGCGGATCTCTACTACCACTTCAGGCACAACCCCAATAAGGGCAGGCTCCTCAGCTCATTTCGCTGCTCTGCCATGGTCTCTACCCCTCGACCAACCATGGCCCCTCTCTCTAAGTTCTGGAGAAAGGCTCGATCAGATTCAACATCTAGGGCCTCCTGGTTCATGGACCTCTAGCATGAGTGTTCCTCCTAGGCGGCATCTCTACCTATCAAGAGAAGGTTTTGTTAACACATGATTAAGATCTAGCATAACGAGAACAAGAATATTTAAGATAGAAACATAGGAATTCACTCCCTAAAGGCCTTTGGTAGCTTCACATTTTGTGGAAATGGGTTGGCTTCCATTTACATAATCGTGACTCTACTTAAGGACACTTGCTCCATGAATTATAGGGAAATCAAAGCTTTGATACCATTTTCGTCATAACCTTCACCCAGCTGTGACTAGCGTAAGGGGTACCTCCACCCCCGAGCATGTAATACCCCAGTATGAGTTGCAGTGATCAGCCGATACCGGAATCTAAAAAATTCTAAGTCTGAACCCTATACCTCCTTGGAGGGCTATAGGATTGAGATATTTTCTTAAGACTAAAAATCCCGGTAATGGTTCCCTGGATATTGATGAGAGGAAGGAGGATTTTTAACGAATTTTAGTGAATGGGTAACCCCTTCAATTTCAACCCATAAGTTTAGAAAAACGTGAGTTTTTGAAAAATTGAACTAAAACCCAAAAGTTGGATTCTGATTCCTAAGGATTTTGAATTTTTGGATATTTTTATTGAATCCAAATGACGGGTATTTCCTTATTTACATTTATGTTTAAAAAATGTAAATAAGTGTATGATACCCATGTCTCCAAGCTGTGAGTCTGTTCTGAGTAGTCCTGTTGCTGTGTTTTTCGTAATTGTAATCAATTACAATAGAATTGTAATTGATTACAATTGTCTGAAATAAGTTTCCAACCATTTTAGTAATCAATTACATAGGATTGTAATCGATTACAAGCATTTGGGCAGCGACTAGACGCATTCTCTCTCCTCATTTTCACATTTTCTTCTCTCTCTTCACCCGAAAACTCTCTTTTCTCTCTCTAAACTCACTCTCTTCATCACCCTACCCCTTCATATAAAATCTTTTCACTAAACCCACTTCAAAATACCGATTAAACACTTCAATCTACCTCAAATCATCCTCAAATCTGCCTTTTTCTCTCTCAACCTCTACCATGGATGAGCTTGGAGCTTGGAGGAGGAAAAATTGCGGATTCCACCTCCATTCTCGTTCCCATTGCCTCCTAAAGGTGATTCTTAACACTTTTCCTTTCTCTCTACCTAGAAATCTCAATTTTTACATAGTTGGGGAATCTCTTTGAACCCTAGGTTAGAGATAATTGGGGATTTTAAGATTTGGGAGTAATTAATGTTAATTCCATGTATCAACAACTACTATGGGGTTAATTTATCATATTTGTGATGTTAAATGATTCCAATGGCTGCTCTATGAGCCCCGGTGTAATGTCCAAAAAATTTTATTGTTAACAACTGAATTTTTCGATTTTATCGAATGAGTGAGTTTAATCAGAATCTGATTAGACCTTTACTTAAAGCCAAATAAGGGTGATTTGAGAGGATTAGGCATGATAGAATTAAATTAGGAGCATAGAAAACCTCACAGAAAAAAATTTCAAGCCAATTTACCAATTTAATGGAAATCGGTAAGATTTTGGTAATTCAAACTGTCAAAACCGGATCAGTAGAATTTTTCTATGAGTGCCCTAGAATCAACGGCTAAGATTTAGCCAAACAACCCATCCAAGTGGCGCCTAGACAGCCATGGATGATGGGGAATAAATCAGATTTTTGACCTAGGCTAAGTCCACCAATCAAATTCAAGCCACCTTGAAAATATCTTCACTTTTCTCCTTTTCTCCTCATCCATTTTCGGCCGCCCTCCTTCAGCTGCTGAAGACCATCTTTTTCTCTCCTCTTTGCTCTCATTTCTACTCCATTTTCATCCATCTTTAAGTCCCATCCCAAGCCACCACCATCAAAGACACAAAATCAGCCTAGATTACACAAGACAAGGTAGGAAATCCTACTTCTCATCTTGTTTCTCTGATTTGGGGCTGCATGTGGGGCTTGCATAATCTAAGATTTTGGTGTATTATGGAGTGATGATGATGTTTTATGACTGATTTAGCATCTATGTTATGCTTAAAATTGGATTTGAGGGCAAATAGCTTGAAGGAGGTAGACAAATCTAGAAGCTGTTAGAGTTTTCTCTCGGCGGTCCGTACGGCGGAGTGTACGGATCCGCCTACTGCCGATTAAATTGGATGAAACCATTTTTATATGAAACTAGACATCTAGGGATTTCTATACATATATCATAATAGGCCATTGGATTAGTATAGAACTAGTTATCAATTTTTGAAGTTTACCCTAGAAATCTGGATCCCTATCTGGGTAGTGGGGGTTGAAAAGGTATAACTCACCCTATACAACTCCAAATTGAGTGAACCCAAGTTTTTTTGAAATCTAACATGTAAAGGAATATGCCAAAAAAATTTCAGAACTAAACTCTTAGCCTTTTGCTCCCAGTGCACCAAGGAAGTTGGCTTAAGTCTAAACCGGGTTGGACAAGGATAGTTTAGGAAGGCCATGTTTCGAGACCCATAAGTCAAAATATACTCATGCAAATGACATAAAACTTAGTTCATTGGAAATATTATTCTGATAGCTTTAATTTGACTTAAATTTCGTATGAATTCACCTAGTTTTCTTTTTTTAGTGAATTTTTACTTAAAAGAACCCAATTCTGGCTGAGAACAGGGCAGTCTGAGGTAAATTATTTATATCTAGAGTTATACACATCAAAATGAGATGGGACTAAAAGGGTTAGAATCTAGACATATGACACTATGACATATCCAAAAATTAGATTTAAATGAGTTGAACTGAATGAGAAATGAGGCACACCAAATTCGGGCAGAACAGAGGGGGTTAAATTGGAACCTTGTTGATGTTTAAATTCAAATAGTTGATTGAGATTATGAATGTACACGTATAATTGAGATTGTTGATTAATGTTATGAATGTACATGTATAATTGTTGCTCTATACTGAAATTTTAAGTGTATAAATGTACTAGTTGTCTAGCACTTTCACGGGGAAGCGGATTCAATCCGTTATGCTGCCGAAATTTCGGTAAGAAGTTCATATGTTATGAAATTTATGACAACTTGAGTACATCATATGTAAAGAGACAAGTTAGATGTGCATTCATTTCATGACATTATAACGAATTCCACATCACTTGGGCCAGCCCCGAAATAAATTAAGGGTAATAGATCAGTGGGAAGGTCGGAGAAAGTAAACCCGGCCATCCTGTATAGGAACGAGCTCGGTCCTGAAAAGCGGACTATTACCCAGAAGTATATGGCCAATGACTCCCAGGGGACCAAGGACGGAAATAAGTTCTAATAGGCGAAAGCCTTCAAGAAATAAGATGCATTCATAATTGCATGTTCATATCCACAGTGTAATGCTTATTAATTAACTGTCTCAGATACCTGTTTATTATCGCAATATGCTATTGCTCTTTCACAATTACTGTTTAATTTCCTCAGTGCTTCTGTTAATTAAAATTGAATTTGTTTCGGTGTATGTTTTACAAGCAAGTATTTAGTTTGAATATTATCGTTTTATGATACTATTTGAAAAATATTGCACGACCGAAACAACTGGGAATGACAGCGATAGCAGATGTATAGAAGTTAGGATTTTCTACTGGGAAATATTCATTTCTCACCCTATTATATATTCTGCGTCATTCTCAGATGATGGAGCACGCCGCGATAGGAGTTCTCTTCATTGAGTTCCCCGAGCTTCACATACACCTCGACCCCTTTCTAGACTCTGTATATATATCTGGCAGGTGCCAGTTTCGTTTATATTTCTTCTTCCAGAGAGACTTCGCCGTACCCCTGATGCACCCCCTGTTTGATCCCGCTGTCCCGTACATTACCATTCCACTTCATATGGCCCATCCATTTCCACCTCTTCCCGCAGCAGCAGCAGCCCCCGCTCCTATGGCTCCTCCTGCTTCACCACCACATCCGATGCTTTCCGCCTCGACATCAGAGGAGGACCTATCGGAGGCAGCGAGTTCCTCCTCATCCTCTCGCCCAAAGACGCCATCCTCCTGCAGATGCACCCATGGCGAATGGGTTTCTTTCTTCGGATTCTAGTTAGATAGTGGGCATACCGTAGTGGTAGTAGATGTATATAATGGCCCTCTTTTGGCAGTCTGGGTCATGAGTAGATGGATAGATATTAGGGGATGTACATAAAATGTCCCATGGGGACCACTTAGGGTGTTGTTCATAGAAACTGGCCATTTCATTTTGTATTAGCGGCCTCATTTTGACACCTTGTACTTTTTGACAAACGTTAAAATTAGATATCTATGTACATGTCTATGATGCCATTTGCAGTTATTCTGTTCATATTGTATTTTTATTTATGTTAAGTTATTTACAGCTACCGATTGATTAGTATTTATTCCGCCATCACGCAAAAAAATTTGTTATGAGATCAAGTATTCTTATGCGAGAAATTAATACTAATACAGAAAGAGAAATTAAATCAGTATTACACGTAATCTCTTATCAAGTAAATTATTATGACTTAAGCATAATACTTTGTCTGGTAAGGTGTTACACCCTGAGCTCCGTAGAATCGAATTCCACCTTTGGGCTGGTGAACTGTGAGTAGATAGTTTATTCCTTTCTTAGTTTCTAATGTATTTAGTATATATATACGTATGCAAATGATTTAGTATATCCTAGAAATACAATTTAAATTTTGTCAGCTTATTTGTTCCTACTTGATCACATGAGACAATGACTTAATTTCTGAAAAAGTATGGTAAATGTTTATTATATTGGTTTTCTAATAAGCTTTGGAATTGTTCTTGTTGAAAATGAAGGAAAGTAATGAAGGGTTTTTTGGAGAAAGCTATGGACTTTATTTATTTTTGAAGTATTAAGATATATTGGTATGTTTTATGAGAATCATTATTAATGTTATGTATAATGAAAAGAAAATACTTGGGAAAGTCTAGACCAGGATCTGTAGGCGAACGGCAGTAGGTGTTAGCCCTGGGTGCACCTAGGATGGGATATTACATAGCCACTCAAGGGAGTGGTGCACGACGGATATTACACAGCCATACACATAGTGTGGCACGTGACGGATATTACACGGCCACAGGAAAAAGTGGTGCATGACGGATTACAGGGTCACACAAAGGAAGTGCCACCAAAGTGTGATTCCTGACGGACTGTCCAGGAATAGTTGGTTTTCCTTGTTTGTAATTTATATATCAAACATGTTTTTGGGAACAAGGATTTCTTTTATTTAACTTTATATGTTATCGTTATTTCTAAATTACTATACATTGTCTCATGTGGGTTAGGGACATTCTATCTCTTACTGAGTTTAATAAACTCACTCTGCTGTTTCCTTTTCTTTTTCAGTTGTAGGTGTTCAATTAATCTGAGTGTTTGTCCCTCAGTAGGGTATTTTCGTAATCTTGGTGAGCCTTCTCTATTCAAGGGCATTTCTATAAATTGTTTAAGTTTGATAAATTCTTAGATTATTGTAGCTCTATGGTACTACAGGCAGGGTCCGGCCTTGTCCTGATTGTATGGTTGTTGTGGTTGTACTTATTTATGTATATCAAAATTGATGGATTTTTTTTAAGGATTGGAATTTGGTGCTTGAATCAAAGTTGTTTAAAAAGGATTTGGTTTTCTGGGGTGCATTATGAGAATGCCCGAATCCCCAATGGATTGTGTGTTTGTGTTTCTTTTGTGCAGTAGAGGAGACTCTGCCCAAATTTTTTAAAGAAAATTCACTTAGTGTAGGCTTGCTAGGGGACTTGTCCCCTATGCGCCGGTGACGGCTAGGGTTGGGTCATGACAAAGATAGTATCAAAGCTTTAGGTTTCCCTATGTACTATGAGCAAGTGTCTTTTGGTAGGATCACAACTGTGCAAATGGAAGCGTGCCCATTTTCGCAGATTGTGGCATTACGAGAGGTCTTTAGGAATGTCATATTTATCTATAGTATGTTAAATAGTGTCTATTCCTATTCCAATCACGCCTTTTGTCTTCCCTTCCGCTTCAAATATTCCTTCTGCTAGGAGAATATATTCTTTCTCGCACATGTGGAAGTGGTGAAACGCAAGGCTTCCAAAGTGCAATCTAAATCCACTTTCTTAAGGCAAGAGAGATTGGGTTGAGATTAGTAAAGGCATTACGGTAAGATAGCTTAGGTGAGCTGGAAAGCCGCCTGGGCAAAGGATGTGAGCTAGGTATCCAGTACCCAATGTGGGGATATTGTCGATGCAGAAAGGAACGAAAGGGTCTACTAATACCCCGGTTAGTAAGACAGATTAAATCTTGGAAGGATATCTTATGCTTGAATCACAAGAATTCGACTCAACAGAACGTGGCAGCAGAACAAGATTAATGGATTAATAGTGACTAATGCTATGCTAGCAAGGCTCACGGTTGTGGTTTTGGTGATTTTATGGAGGATGCTATGAAAAGATTGATAGGTTAAAGGAAGTAGTTAGAAGATAAGGGAAAGCAAGCATGAGTTAAGAAGATGTTAAGGCTTGGGATTTTGGATTGACCCAAGGTCCAAGGGTGGCAAGGTGGAGTCTTATCGGTTGCATCAGAGGGAGTAACATTGAGGAAAAGCCAAAATGTCGAATGTTGGATGAGGGATTCTTGTTTCAAGTAACAAGAGGAATTTTGAGCCCACTTGGGCCTAATAGAAGAAGAGAAAGAAGGATCAGGATGGATATAGACGTTGTAGCGTAGTTGACTAGGCAAGTTAGAAGGGACTAGTGTAAGGAGCTCTACACATCCAACTATTGAAGGCGAGTGTAATGCTCAAGTCACTTGATTTTCATGTCATGCCCTATGTGGCATTAATAAAAGTGTAAGGATAAGCAGAGTAATCCCAGGATCTTTTGATCTTTTGCATATGACTTCATCACCTAGAGAGGAGGAATTAAGAGACAAAAGACTATGGTAAAATATCAAGGTGTAGGAGATACCTCCTGGTGAGTAACTACTTAACTAAAGATTATATTAGCAATGTTAGAACTGAAGAGTAAGGAAAGAGAGATAGGAAGTTGGTTTGCTCCAGTAGCAGCGGGATTGGAGGAAATTACCCAATCTTGAATTAGAAAGGTCTTGGGCTCCAGGTAGTTCCCAAGGGCATGACGTGAGAGTAAGATGGAAATTGAAGGTCAATCATTAATGGTATACCCAAGTTTTGAAATCTCTCGATAAAGCTTTGAGAGATACCTCAGATAGGGGAGAGATAGTAGGTTGATAGTGAAATAGGAATGTTCTAGGAGATTAGACAATGACTGCCCATTAGTTAGTAGCGCAAGAAAGCAAAGGAAGGAAATTACTTCAATTGTATGACTTAGCATAATTAAAGCTGGAATAAATCATTCTAGGGTAAAGCATGGGTGAATGAGTAGGAGACGAATACTAAGTGCCCTGGGATATAAGTAATAAGGATCTTAAGAAAAGAGGGAAACAAGTTAACACAAATAGGTAAGTGTTGGAATTTGACTGTAGAATTGAAACTCGTAGTGGGTTTTAATAAAGAGTGAAGCACAAAGGCATAGTTCTTTTGATCAAAATTGTTGCACCGAGGGGCTATGATGAGGAATTGGATAATTCAAACGTTTTGCTATATAAAGGATAATGAGAAATATGATTAAAATCTTATTAATGATCCGAAGGTTAGAAGTTTGAATGGAGAAACCATACATGGCATGAGAGAGGGGATCTTGTTAAAGTACGAGGCCACTAGAGAAGTTGGTCTCTAGATCTGGCTATGAAGAAGCTTTGGTTAACCAAAGCCTGTTTTAAAGGAAATGCAGAAATCCAAAAAGTTTAAAGGAGAAATCGGTATTAATGGATGGTTTGACACTTGTGAGATGTTTAAAGAGAGTGGTTAATTTAGTTATGCTGCACCTCTGGTTAAGGTGGAGAAAGTGTTTAAGGACCTTCAATCTAAACTCCGTAATGCTCTTCGGATCCTTCTATATAATTTTTCAAAGTAGAAGAACTCTAACCTTTAATGGTAACGGATGTTGGAATCATCCCTTCATGCATAGCTCCGACTAGGGTCAATGAGCAGCATTTGACAAAGGCTTGTATGAAGACCAATGTCTCAATTCCCTATGCCTTATCCCATCCCCTAAGGGTGAGCTTAAGGAAGGGTTTAACTAAGAAGTTGAAGCATATAGAAAATGGGACAGGTACTGTAAGTGATGAGCTCTAATATTAAAAGGAAGGCAATGAAAGTTCTCCAAGGTTATCGGAAAGAGTAATACGATATGAAGCACTAATCTGTATGTCAAGTTCTTTAGGGAAAAGAACATTGGAATAATTACATTTGAATATATAGTAATATTGGACAAATGTTTTGTCAAAAGATGATGCCAAGTTTGATATGCTAGACCTTGATTCAAGCATTCACTATGATTCCTCTAATATTGCCAGTTCCAAGTACCACGATCATTCTTATTTATGTATATTAAAATTGTTGGATTTTTTTTTAAGGATTGGAATTAAGTGCTTGAATCAAAGTTTTTTAAAAAGGGTTTGGTTTTCTAAAGAATTAAAGTTATACACGTTGGATGAATAATTGTAATTATATATTTTACTTTTATACTGTGTGTTATGGAGTGCATTCTGAAAATGCCTGGATCCCCAATGGATTGTGTGTTTGTGTTTCTTTTGTGCAAGGAGAGGATTTGTATTTGGGGAATAGTCTTAGATATAGAGAAGACTTTGCCCAAATTTTTTTAAGAAAATTCGCTTAGTGTAGGCTTGCTAGGGGACTTTTCCTCTATGCGTTGGTTACAGCTCGGGTTGGGTCGTGACAGAGCAAGTCTAACACTCAGATTTTACAGGAAAATAGACAAAGTTTCCTCTAAAACTAGGACATTTTCTATTTACTCAAGACCTACCTATTCCCAACCAGACATTTCATCACAGCTTAGAACATACATTGATTAGGTTTAGTGGTTGTATTACACGAAATCTTTCATATAAAGTCTTACATCAAATAATTAAGTTCATAAAGGCCATATAAATTCAGTCCTCTATACATGGACTAGCAGGGAAGATAAAGAACAAAACACTACCTATAACACGCGTCTGGACCCTATCTGTGTTTCATGGAGCTCTATACAGAATATAAGCTTTCCATTGCCATACATAATCAATTCAAAAAGAATAAACAAGCCTCCTTCAAGTAGGCTCACCAAAAGAGATCAACAAGACTTCTTTGGGGCAGGAGAAGCATCATTCATCTCTACAGCTGAATCTAAACTAGAGAAGAAAACCATGGACTAAGTTATACAACTCAGTGAGGAATGATATGCTTATAATTAGCATAAGACAAGTTTCAAATTTAACCCATGCTTAAAATTATACATAAATGTATAGAATATCTTCCTACAATATAAAGACTAAAATTGTGGTTTTAATATCTTCCTACAATCCCATGACTGAACGGCCCCGACAACTTGACTGGAGCATGCTTAAATCTTCCAGACATGTTAGCCAAACATACCGGGCTAGTAATCGCTCTGCTAGCTGGGCCCTCTACGGTGCACCAAGGCTAATGCTCACTGCCGTTAGCAAGTAGTTTCTATCACAGTTTCCTTCCTTTCTGAAAGCCTTTAGTTTATCCATCAAATCACTCACCATCATACTTTCTTATCTTAAATCATATGAATTCTCATCAATAGTATCAAGGATATAATGAAATGTTAAAGCAAGTTCAATGAATTCACCAGATCGGAGAAAATATAGCCATTATGCCTCATCTCATTCCCATAATGCTTGTCAACTGTAGAATGCAAATTTTAGCCTAGTAATTATAAATTTTAAAACATAATTGCTTGAGGCAATATACTAAAATCTCAGAAAACCAATTTAAGCAATTCTCCAAAAGCAAAGAGCAATGTAAACATACATATACATAAGTTCACTTAACAATTAACCATAAGCACGTCATTCACTCACAATTAAGACTCAAAGGTGGCGACTCAATAGGATGGTGCCTCCGAACCAACGGGAAGATCCTTGGAAACGTTCGAAGCTACAAAAGACATCAAATCATGTTAATAAAATTTTAGAAACTAAATCTAACTTCAACCAACTCTTACTTGTCGAAACTCATAGGAAACCCTTGGACCTCAACTCCCCCCTTTAATTTGCTCAACTCTAGATCTATGAAGAAATTAGCTAATCTCTAGCAAGGGGAAGGTCACAAGGTCAAGAACTTACCTTAGAATATTGAAGAAAGGAATAGAGCAAGTGGAGGGTGGTGATTCTCCTTGCAATTTCACTTTTTCTCACTAAAAGAAGAGATAGACTTAGATATGAAGATGGAGATGATAATGAGGGGTGAAAGAGAGGTATTTTGTGATGAATTTGAGGGAAAAATTGATGAGTTTATGGGTTTGATGGAGGGGAAGGAAACCTAGAGAGCGAGAAGCAAGAGGAAAGGAAAAGTGGGAGGGCTTTCCCTATTTTGGGATGGAGCCCCCCTTTTTTATTTTATTTCCATTGCCTTCGCTGTACTCGATCGTGGCTTGCTATGCTCGAGTATAGCCTAGGCCCAGAAACTCCCTCGGCTCTGGGTGGCAGCATTCTTGAGCATGACTTGCTGCTCTCAAGTGTGAGTTCTTGCGCTCGACCATGGCCTAAGGCTAGCAACTCCCTCCACTCTAATCAATGGCATGCTCGAGCATAAGGTGCTAAGCTCGAGTGTGCCCTCCCCTGGGCTCCAAAATATCCAAAATCCACATTTCATATAATTCCTGGCTTGGATGTTACAACAAATCCAGTGTCTCTAATGTGCAAATATTTCTTAAGGAAGCTGGAACCTCTCCTTGCAACTTGTTATTGAAATGGAGGAGATTTTTAAGAGAGTTCATTGCTCTACCAAAACCATATGGAATCGGACCTTTTAAAATTTCCCATAAAGGTAAAGTGTGTGAAGATTGTTGGTAAAGTTAAAAAGCTAGTGGAATATAGCTGATGATTTCAATAGGTTAGAGGAGAGATCAATGAAAATAAAAGAAAATGAAGAATTCACAATGGAAACAGATGATGCAAGAAAACTTTTCTCCATGAGACTACAGTTGTTCAAATAAAGTTGTTGAAGTTTGGAGCTGAAGTTGAAATTACCTTGAAATATTGATGAAGTGAGATTATTATAAGAAAGGTCAAGTATCACAAGGCTAGGAAAGGTTGGATAAAGAGAAAGTGACAAAACAAGATTATTAGATGAAAGATAAAGCTCCTGAAGATTAAAGTTGAAGTTGGACAACAATTGAAATGATGATGATGTGACCATATTAGAACTAACATTTTATGAATTTTAAATAGTAAAAACTAAAATTTCATTATAAAGGAGGAAACACACAAATTTCAACATAAAATTAGCTTAAATTGTTCAATATTATAACTCACAATAAGAACTTACATTAATAATTTTTATATTGCTAAAAAATTCAATTATTCATGGGAAAAAAATTAACAAAATTGAAAATAACATTAATATGCAGAAACAACATTCATAATAAGTAAACAGCAACATAATATAGATGAAGAAGCTCTCATCACTTGAATAAATCATCTCACTACAACATAATTAGCCCAAATGGAATAGAGATCCATATCAATTCAAAACTTCAGATCAGATGTAATAATTTCACCCCACCTAGTTCCCAATTTGTTGACACCATATACTAGACCTTGTTCCCATCCAAGCTTGAATCATCTAAATGATGGATGACCACCCACCACTATTCCATGGGGGCATAAAAATCACCATACCTTGCTGATTCCCTTCGCATAACCAAAGGAGAGATGCTTGCAACCATGAAATCAATGTGCTTTGCCATTTTTGTGTGAGAATGGAAAATGGAACTAGAAGGAGAGAGGGTTGCTGTATAAGACCCACTGCTCTTGTCACAGACTGTGAGCCACTGTAACATCCTTCCAAGCATAGTACTATGCTTAAGTCATAGTATCACACTTGGAAGTTATTGCCATTGCTTTAACGGACCTTGTATGACAACGCTCTTTGGCCGTCTTCAATATCTCTACTCAACTCTGCCTATGGTGGCCGCCTTCGATATTTCATGAGTTATCTGGAGATAATACAAAAATGTACATAGGAGTAAGAATTATAAATTCTCAGTAGGATTCACTACAAAATTACATGCCGTGTCATCGTTATTATTTCCAACTGTTTCGATTTATTATAAAAAGGTGAGCATGTTATATAAATGTTTTCATTTTTATAGTTTGAAACCATAATATCCGAAGCAGAGTTCATTTCAGTCATACACTTGATAAACAGTGTAGGAATTAAAGCATAAGCATAGTAAATTGTGAGTGATTTCGTAATAATAATAATAGCATATTGTGCATGTGCAATGGCTCATCATGAAGTCATGCAAATGCACTTATACTTTCTTTTCTTCCTTTACTTGACATGCCTAGGCATTACATATCACCATCCCTAGAGTGTCTGCATGCATATATCTTTGTCTTTAATTGTTACTGCCCTTGTGTAGTCTGACCTAAGAGTGAGCTCAACTCGTGACCACCGTCACATAAAATTAACCTATAAGGGGATCCACGTGCCTCTAGTCTTGGAGGGATCTCATTTTTGGCCACGTACCTCCAAGGTAGAGGGATCTCATAGCTTTAATTGCCTTTACAAGGAGGGACCCAAATAACTGCCTCTAGGTGAAGGGACCCAATCTTACTTCATATATTTCTTCATTTGCATGCAAATATGGAAACTTTCATAAAGAGGATCATGATCATATCATCATTCATTGTTCATATTGTAATACCCCGTTTAAAATAAAATACCGAGTTAGAATAGAACATTGGTAACCAGAATTTTTTTAGATTTTACATAACTTATACATTCGGTATTTTCTTTATTTACTTTTAAAAATATTATAACAGAGGAATTAAAAATTATATAGGTAAATTTTTTGAAATGCTTGTTAAAAAAAAAGAAGAAAAAAGATGGAGGGACCACGGTGCACCATAAGTAGTATGGCACACCGTAGAACCCCCTTTTTCTTTAAATCCACCGTCTGGAAGTTACTCCTCATGGCTTCTTCTTCTTTCTTTCATTTTTCTTCCTTTCCTGCAGCGCTCCCTCTCTCGTTCTCTTCTTCTTACTCTCGTCTCTCACTCTCTCGGCATCTCTCACTCTTGCTCCCACCAACCACCATCCGCGTCGCCCTTCTTCGCCGCCGCCACCGCCGCAGAGCCTCTTACCTTGGCATTTTCTCTCTCTACGTCTCTCTCTCTTCGGTTTGTCTCCCTCTCAGTCGTTTCTCTCTATTTTTTTTTTCCTTAGCTATTGGTGATTTGTTCATTGTTGATAACTTCTTATGCATGAGGATATATAAGCAGTAGGCTAAATCTTAATCTATGGATTATTGACCAAACTAAAATGGGTGGTTCCATGATTTTGGGTGGTTTTGAGTATTAATAAAGAGGATGTGAGCAACTACTATCATTTATGCAAATTTTAAACTGCTACCTATTTTATTACTTTATAGGTATAGTTTAGTTAATTTTATTCATCCATTAATATGTTTTGTGTCAAACTATCATGGAAATATTCTGACGGAGCTTTAGAACTGGATCTTCCTTTTTGCAAAAGATACTTATGTATATAAGAGTAATGACTAGCAAACTTCTCAATACTTTCTTGTAATTTCGCTTTATAAAAAAAAAAATTTACCTTTAAGTACTACTTCATTGTCATGTTTTGGTTTTGTTAAGTCAAAATTGTATATTGTTTTGTGTGTAAAGTTTGTGACTTACAATATTAATTAATTGATTAATTAGTTAATTATGTATTTAATTGCTCCAAAACTTCCTTGAAAGTTTTTTTTTTTTTGGAAAAAGATTAGAGAAAGAAGATTGGAGTTAAACAATAAATCGAAGTATTTATGGTTAAATCAGAAATAACCATTTATGTGTAATTTCATATTCCTCAGGAGATCGATCTACAAGTTTAGTGGCCCCAGAACATAGACTGGATGTTTCTTAATGTTCTATGAGTGGACAATGCCTCTATGGCATATGGTCTTCTTATGCGATTAGTATTGGTTTGATTTTAATATATATTGATAGCTTATTTTTATATATCTCATTAACTATGAATGTTTTGTTTAGTGGTATAATTATCATACGGTTTGAAATATCTATCTATTCTTGGACGTCTGTTTTGGTTCTGAAGAATTTTTACTAGTATGCCATTATTGAAGGTTCAGAAAGCTTTTTGGAAGAGATTACGAATTTTATAAATGGAAGAACAAGCTCTGATATTTTGTTTTGATTACTAAACTAATTTGTTTTAGTAAATTATATTTTGGATTTTCGAACCTTGTTGAATATTTTTGTTCTTCGAAAATTTGACTTGATACTTGTTACTTAGCTTTTATGAATATTTATTACTTTAGTTCCTATATACTTTGTGGGAGGATTTTCTGTTAATCGGTAGCTAGCGGTCGTTGACGCTAGCCTTGATGCACCTTGGTTCGAACCCAGCTAGCAGGGTGTTGCTAGCTCGGTGTGTGTGTATAAGGCCTACGCACATCGCCGACTTAGATCTAATCTGAAGGGGATAACCCTTATTTGGAAGTTTATCAGAATTGGAAGCTTTCCTGCTTTGGTATTTACATTTGAGAAATATACTTTCAAGTTTATGAGATACTCTTAATTCTATTTATATTTGAGAAATATATTTTCAAGTTATACAAATAATGTGAATTTTATATATATATATATATATATATATATATATATATATATATGCACGGTTTCTAATTTTGATTTTCTTTTACTTATATTATTCCAAATGATGATTCCTTACTTATATTTAGTTCATGACATTAATTCTTATTTATATGTAGTTTGCTTCATTTTTAGAGCTCACCCTTATATGTTATAGTTTCATTGCCCCTCACTGAGTCACTTCGACTCACCTCGCCCCTCTCCATGTTTCAGTTTCAGGTTTTGTTACAGAATCAATTGCTTTCGCTCAGTTGTGCCACACCTAGTTTGGGGAGCCCAACCCTTTTAGTGGGGGCCATTTTTGGATTTATGACCAGTTATTTTGGATGTTCTAAGTTTGAATTCTGTAACCCTTTCGAATCACTCCATTAGTCTGCAGCCAGGATCTTGTTTTCGTTCTTTGGGTTATTTAAGGATTATTTTGTTGTATATATATATATATATACATATATGGTTCCTGTTGCTCTGGCTAGGTATTCTAAGAATGCCATGCTATTTAGCTATCAAAAAAATAATAATAATTGACTGATTTGACATTACCTGATACTTGTACTATGGGAAATGCTTAGTTTTTAAAGGAAACTTTGTCATTTTTTTTTCTAAATTATTAGTTAGGCTTGCAAGGGGACGAGCACCCCCTATGCGCCGGTCATGGCTTGGAGTTAGGCTGTGACACATATGCATTTTAGTACACTTATCTTCAAACATTCTTGCATATAAAATCTCATATTCTTATCATAAATTTTCATGACATAGATTACCATAATTTCATAGACTTTTGCCGAAAGTTCGGCAACATAACTAATCAAGTCCAATTCCCCATGAAGAATGCTAGCCAATCAGTCAATTATTAATATAGAAAATCAATATAATGTGCCAACCATTTCAATACTTACACAAAGCTTGCAACTCTTGCACTTAAGTTGGATTCTTGCCAATTCCTTCAATTCTGTCCATTTTTAGAAATTAAGCCATAATTTCTGTATAAATTATTTAGATCTAAATTTTGGATATGTTGAAGTGTTATCTATCTAGTTTTTAACCTCTTTAGTCCCATTAAGTTTTGATAAGTATAACTCATGTTATTAACGTTTTACCTAGGTATGTCCTATTACTAGGTAGATTTGCACCCCAAAAAGTAAAAATTCACTAAAGATAGAAACCTTATTAGAATTATATGAAACTTATATTAACTTAAAGCTAACTGAACTAGCTTTCATTTTCAAGAAGTTTCACTCGATTTGAGTAAGTAAAGCTCAAGTTATAAGCTCGTGAAGTTGGCTATTCTAAACTGCCCTGTTCTAGCCTAGTTAGGACATAGGACCACTTCAATAATTTTCTGGGAGCAATAGGGACTGAATTTAACTTTGAAATTTTTATGGGATGTTTATCTATGTGTAATATTTATAAAAAAAATTGGTTGCACTCACTTTCAAGTTGTATAGGGTGATTTATACCCTTCACAACCCGTATTACTTGAAATAGAACATAGGATTCCTAGGTAAATTTTAAAAAATCATATCTTCCTCAATATTAATCCAATGGCCTTATAAGTTAAATGGTTGGAAAACTCTAAATGTCTAGTTTCACATGAAAATAATTTCATTAATTTCTAATGGCTAGGTGAGAGTCCGTATAGATCGCAAACACAGACGCTATAGGGTTTCCTAGTTGAATCTATCCTAGTTGCTCTCCTTTTTTATTCTTTCATTAATTAATCAATCAAGGTCCAATATACACCCAACAATCCAACCATAAACAATCATATAAACTCAATATAACATCACATACATGAGTGTAGGGGAATATCCAATAGCCACCAATTCACTAGAAATTAAATAAAAAGGGTGAATCCTACCTCAAATTGATGCGAAGACTAGCTAGTTTTGAGCTCTTGGTGGAGGAAGTAGGTGGAGCTTGGAGATTTGAGGAAGATGGAGTGAATATGGAGAAAAGAGAAAGAGAGATGGTCTACTAAAAGTGGGAGGCCAAAAATTATGAGAGATGGAAGAGATATTATGTTGGTTTGGGTTAACATGATTGATGGATTTGGTTTGGTAGTTTGAGTGGTTAAGAAGTGTGCCAAATTTCCCCATTTTGTGTGTGGCTGAATGGTGCCACTTGTGGGCAGTAAGGGTGGATAAATTTCAGCCACTCAAGTGAGAGTTTTCCAACATAAAACTCTATTGGTTCGGTTTTGTCAATATAAAATACCGAATTTCTTTCAAACCGACACCACATTACTAGTAATCCTTGAAATTTTTCTACATGTTAATTTTTAATTTCTCTAATCCCAAACTCTTTAATTTCTAGTTAGCTTCTGATTATCCTTTAACCCTCTCCTAATTACCTTTACATATCTAGTAAAATCAAATAAATCAGTTAACAGCATAATTTAAACATATTGTGAATTTTTGGACGTTACAGCCGTCGTCGTCATCACCGACAGTGGCCAGTCACACTCATCCAATGGAGAATGGTGGTGGGTGTGCTTCTCAGTGGAATGTATGGTCTGGGCAGGTTGTGAATGAGAAAAAGGAGAAAACAGAGTTGATGGATCAAAACCATATAGTTTCATGGAGAGGCGTATAAATAGTGCTCAGCCATACCCAACTTCATACCCAAGGTGCACCCAAAATTTTTTTATTTCTAAAAATATTTTTGATTACATACACACACACCCAACACGTATTCATACTAAATAAATAGCCGGTACGAGTACTTAGGCCAAAAGCATGTACCCGTGCTTCAACGGTTGAGCTGTATCAAATAATTTCTAGAATTTTTGACAATAATGGTTTAATCTACTTATTTAAAGATGAACACATGTATATAACTAAATTGGAACAAAAATTTTGATAATATAGATAGATTGCAACATAAGCCAAAAAGAGATATACTCACGAATGTATTATATAATAAAACAACATAAAAAAATTGACTAAAAAAAAACCATAAAAATAAGTTCCTCCAAACAGTGATTTTGGAGGCCATAAACTCTAGGGACAAACCGAATAATTTATTGCAAAGTCCAATGTATTACATATATCTTGCACTCGTTGTCTCATAGCAGCCAAATACTTTATTGCAAAGTGTGGAGCGCATCTTCACTGAAATGCAAATTTTTTTTCAAACATTAATGTGGCAGGCAAAAAAAAAATATATACATATTTTTCATCATAAAAAATAAAATTGAAAAGGTATCCATTCCTAACCATTTACTAACCTCAGATAACAAATAAGCACCTTGTATGATGTTCAAACATTAAGAGAATAATGCATCTTTAATCAATTCAATTTCCCTGAGTTATGCACACTGACTGAAAATGCTTCGAAAACTCGATAATAATCAAACAAAAGAAGTTACAGCAATATTAACATATCATCTACTAAAAAAGAATGAATTCAGTTGGTATTGAAGCAAAGCATACCAAATGAACCAACTCCATCTAGTGCCCTAGGTAGTGACTAAATTCTTTATATTACATAGCAAAAGAATAATGATAATTAATTTTTTTGCTTTGAATTTGAAAACAACGATCGGAGTATGTATTTCCATGTGAATAAAATTATTACATAATTCACATAAGTGTAGCAAAACCAAAAATCATGAAGAAAGACAAGTGAGAACACAAGAATTGGAGTAATTTGGTTAATATATATCTACACCAAAGGACAAAGTTGATTTTACTATGACTCAAGAAATAGAGCTAAATTTGAATTAAACTGCAAATTAACTAATACTAGAGAAAATAAACCAATAGTTACTGAGTAATAGAAATCAATTATGGCTTTTCAACTTCATACGCTGATACACATGCTCAGTACGTACCTTTAGTAAGAATAAAAATCAGATACTTATACAAGTGGAAGTTGTAACGTGCTGCGATTTGATTAGAAACAAAACCTGTAAAACAAAGTTCAAAAAAATAAATAATTTAAACCATATGATTTTCCCTAAAACAAATTATAGAAAATTATTAACATTTCAAAAACATGAGACGTTCCCCCAGTAAAAACGTAAAACAACAAAAGTAGTTTGGGTCAAGAACTAAACTAGCAAGTTTTAGCAGTTAGATTCATGTCATGAGCTTTTCCTTTCCCTGTTCCATATGAGGAAGCAATTCTTGATTGATGTAACTACAACTAAAAAAGAAATTACGAGCTTGAGATAGAAGCTATTTTGTACCTGCTAGTCGTTGAGTCACCTGTGGAACTTGGCTATATTCACTGCCACCATTACATATATGCAGTTTGTCAGTTTGTTCAAGAATTTGAGATAAGCAATTCTCCAAGGCCTCCAAAGCAGTATTGGCCCTAAAAAGCCCCAAAGGCCTGTGAAAAATCCTATGCCCAAACTCATGTATAATGCTTCATAGAAGGCTGAATTGTCATTTGTATCATGTGCTGCGGGTCCTTCAGGCTTTACTGGTGTCTTTCCTTCGGGACAACTTTTGTTCAGTTGCTCACCACAAAGATCAAGATTTCCTTCAAAACAAGAAGCATCAAAGGTGTCCATGTGTCTTCCAACTGGGATTCTTCCAGAAAGAGAGTTGTTTGACAAGACTAACTTGCCTAGAGCATCGATCTGTGAAAGACTTGAAGGGATTATTCCAGATAAATGGTTTCTTGATAAGTCAAGGGACTCTAATGAAGCTAAATTCCCTATCTCAGAAGGAATGTCTCCACCCAAATTGTTTCTTGATAAATTCAAAGAAACTAACCCAATCAAGCATCCAAGCTCTTTCGGGATTTCTCCAGTTAAATGATTGCTTGAGAGATCAATGATATTAAGATCCAACTTTGGGTCCTGGAACTCATCTGCAACACCTTTCCACATCAACGTTATGTTAAACCCATAAAAAGAAATGTAATTATCATAAATTTCAGAATAGGTAATATTGTACATATGTATACGATTGAGAGTTTCAGTTGGGTTGATGCTTTTTTTGGACATTATAGTAAAATTCTTTAGACATGTTGGAATTCCATTTGATAAATTATTCCTTGAAAGATCCAACACTTGCAATTGACTTAAGTAACAGAGATGCATAGGAAGATTTCCAAGGAAACGATTCCCTGGCATACTCAAGACTATCAATTGCTGTAGACTTTCTCCAATCCATGAGGGTATTGGACCCAACAGCGAATTTTCACCCACGTCCAACAAAAATAAATTAGTGCAATTCTTCAAAGTGGAAGGTAGTTCTCCAACGAATCTATTGTTTCGTAAAACCAATGATTCCAATTTCACGAGGGAGCCCATGGACGGTGGAATCTTCCCTGACAAGTTATTATTGCTTAGATCAAGAAACAATAATGAGTTAAAAGCTTTCCAACAATCTGGCAGCTGTCCCTTTATTTGATTGTTTGCTAAAACTAAAGTGGCCAAGCTTCTAGTAGTGCTGCTGTCACACAAGAATGAAGACAAATCTGAAATTTTATTTTCAGAGAGAATCAATGTTGAAGCATGTAGCAAAAATGATGGAACTGCACCCTCAAATTGATTTGAATTTAAATGTATTGATATTCCCCACCGAAGCTCTAATGGTAAATTTGGAATTGGACCTATGAAATTGTTGTGAGACATATTCAACTTATATCCAACATATTGTAAGTTACTCCAAAGCCACTCTGGTACAGAGTCATTAATCCCAGCATCGGAAATATCCAGATACACTAAGTGACTTTGAGTGCGGAGCCAACTCGGAAAACTAGGACCCAACTTGCAAGATGCTAGTCCCAAGGCCATTAATTGGAAAGGAGGAACCCAGCTGGGGACAAATTTTAGAGACAAAGAGTTGTATGATAAGTCTAAGTATTTTAAATTGGAAAAGTTAGTGAGGTGCGATTCAATGATGTCACCCCCCAAAGCATTTCCGTACAGGTCCAGACTCTCCAACTCAGATAGCAATCTGATGCTTTTAGGTAGCATGCCAGTAATTCGGTTATTAGACAAAAACAGAGCATGAAATATGTCTCTGTTGCACCATGAAGAATTTTGAATGAAGTTTGAAATGTCCCCACTCAAGTTGTTATTGGACAGGTCTAGTGACTGCAATGTGCAAATATTCCCGAAGGAAGGTGGAATCTCGCCTTGTAGCTTGTTACCAGAAAGGTCGAGATCTTCAAGAGAGTTCATTACTTTGTCAAAACTGTCTGGAATCGGACCTTCCAACAAGTTGTCAAAAAGAGAAAGTGTATGAAGATTGTTGGTAAAGTTGAAAAGCCAGTGGAATATAGCTGATGATGTCAATAGGTTAGAGGAGAGATAAAGGAAAATAGGAGAAGATGAAGAATTCACAATGGAAACAGATGATGCAAGAAAACTTCTAT
The DNA here is from genome assembly GCA_031439585.1 of Pterocarpus macrocarpus. NCBI lineage: Eukaryota > Viridiplantae > Streptophyta > Magnoliopsida > Fabales > Fabaceae > Pterocarpus > Pterocarpus macrocarpus. The sequence goes on along the minus strand of CM062516.1, from coordinate 12,944,820 downwards.
CCATAAGACTACAGTTTCTCAGATAAAGCTTTTGAAGTTTGGAGCTGAAGTTGAAATTACCTTGAAATGTTGATGATGTGAGATTATTATAAGAAAGGTCAAGTATCACAAGGCTAGGAAAGTTTGGATAAAGAGGAAGTGACAAAACAAGATTATTAGATGAAAGATAAAGCTCCTGAAGATTCAAGCTGAAGTTGGACAACAGTTGAAATGACAATGATGTGAGCATATTAGAAGATAGGTCAAGGATGGCAAGAGAAGTGGAAAAGTTTGAATGTGAATCAAACAAAGATCGGATATCATAATCTGAAAGACTACAATTAGTTAGCCTCAATTCTCTTAAGTATGGAATAAGCTTACTGATCATTTGAAACCAGTGATGAGAGTGGTCAAGACGCAATGAACTCAAGTCAAGATTCATCAAAGAAGAGAGATTAGACAGCCACTCTGCATCTTTAGTTTTGAGAGTAAACTCACCAGCAAGCTTGAGAGTGTGCAACATTGGAAGATCCCCAATCTGAAAAGGGATTGCTCCAGAAAGAGTATTACCTTGAAGATCAAGATACCGTAGTTGCCCCAGATTTCTAAGTTGATATGGGATTCCTCCACGAAGATAATTGTTGCTCAGATCCAAGTATCGTAAATGTGCAAGCTTCCCTAGTTGAGGAGGGATTGCTCCTACAAGATAATTATCATTGATATTAAGATACTCCAAATGTGCAAGCTTCCCTAGTTGCGGAGGGATTGCTCCTACAAGATAATTATCATTGATATTAAGATACTCCAAATGTGAGATGTTTCCAAGTTGATATGGAATGCTCCCACCAAATTCAGAACCCGAGAGGTTGAGATATCTTAAATTGACGAATGAGCCAATGAGTTCTGGGATGTGACTACCACTGAAAGAATTCCAACTGAGGTCCAAATATTCAAGATTTTGCAAGTCAATCAATGTAGAGATATTGATTCGACCGATCAAATAATGTGCGCCCAAGCCACGAAGATGGAGCTCAAGTACATGACCCGTTTCATTGCTGCATTCAATTCCTTGCCATGTGCAACAATCTCCATTATTCTGATCATCCCTCCATGTGGAAAGCATGCCCCATCGATCATTGAGGCCTTGTTGGAAGCTGAGGAGTGTCTGTCTCTCCCTCTCTATGCACTTCACTTCTCCACTCTTACTTGGCCAGTTGTTTCCAAGGATAGATCCTGCATCATACAACATAAGCAGCAGTAGTGCATAAAAAAATTTGAGAAAATAACTGCTCATCATGTGATTCCAGGTACGAAATATCTGCAATGCGATAAACTTAAATAAGAGTAAAAGCACAAAGATAGAGAATTTTGACTAATGTTTCTCTGCACTTGCTTTGTGTACAAACTCGAAGGCTAGATTTATATAGCTGAATAATGTATGTAAATATCTATTGTAACTTCTAGTTCTTTATTGCCACTTTTCTTTAATTAATATTTGAATTTAATTTAAATATATTGGCAGTGTAAAACAGTTTTACACTGTCAGCCAATAGAAATAATAGAAAGTGTCAACTCATATAAATAATTACCCATTACAATGAGGAACCCACCATAATTTCTCACTTTCCCCTAAAGTGACTTAAAATGATTTTTTTTTATGGCAAGAACTAAAAAAAAATATAACCCTTTACTTATAAAGGTTTAAAGTAAAACAAAAAAATGACAGATTTTCGTGTACAAAATTATGCATAAGTCCAAGAACTTTATATTTTTTTCTTAAAAAATTCCAAAAAAAAAAAAAGAACAGAATGTTTCACACACAAGAAAATATTGCATTTTTAATAAAATAAATTATCAAATTTATGCAGGTCCACACCCTTTTAAAAAAGTAATATTTAAAAACAAAAAAGTTTGGACGACAAAAAACTATCCATTCAATACCAATTGGCCACCAATAATCCAACACTTAGTTAGTTCAAGTAATTTGATATTGATTCTCTTCAAATAAGATCTCATATTTAAATATTATGAATCAAAAAAATTAGTAATGAGAGAATTTATCCTATAATAAACCGATCTGGCATGAACCAAATTAATTAGTGTCTAGTAAGTTTCAGTTACCGATTATCTAGACACACAGAAAGAAAAAACCAAAATAATAATACTAATAATAAATTGGCCAACTATTGTTTTTTCGGGTTCCTTTTTGTTTACAAAGATGCCAACTCCTTCTGGGTGTGCCTAAAAATCCTCTTAATTCAAAATTCTATTCACATTTATTTAATCATTTTTTAATATTGTATAAATTATAATTAATACCATTGTAAGTGAAATTTTGATTTAGAAGGATGTTTAGATTGATTATTAAGAGGATATAGCAACATTCATTCGTTTGTATTATAAAGGCATGTCTTTTTCTCATGAAAATAGTTTATAAAAAAATATTTGTAATTTTTACATTTTAAACTATAACGTAGGATTAAAACTCAATTGATTAAAACTGGATGAAACTTGATTTATAAAACTCTTTTCGTATGAAAAATATTTATAGTTATATTTTTTTATATTTATTAAAAATATAACTTACTATATCAATTGATCAAAAATCAATGAAATTAAAGATGTTTTTATGATATACTTACAAAATTTGATTTTTGTGAACACTCTTTTCACGAAAAAATTTATTTGTTCCTATAATTTTTTATATTTATTAAAAATATAACATACTATATAAATTGACTAAAACTCAATGAAACTAAAGATTTTTTTCACAAAATTTGATTTTTTTAGTTAGACATGTAGTAGTCTTTATTTTTTTTATTTTTATTTTTTTGAGGGGCTTAATGCACCTATAATAAAAAAAATAAAAAGCTAGTACTATAATTTGGATGTGATTTTTTGCATTCAAAATTTTATTTTGGAACATTTAATTAGAAATTTAAATAAATATAGAACTGGTAATGTAGAACCACTATTTTAACTCGAGTATAAAATAAAGTATATTTCAGCAAAATTTAAAAAAAAAATGATTAAAGAAGAGTGCAATAGACACATTTTTAATATAATTACAAAATTAAGAATAAATTCCCTTTTTAGTCCTAATATAGTAAACTTGTTATCGATCTAGTTTTGAAAAAAATTTTAACATTAATTTAATATTAATATTTTAAATTTTGATATCAATTTTATCATTTTATCAAAATCATTAGTAACTTCCGTTATGATTCATCTTAGTTGGCATGTTAATGCACTATTATATTACCTATTTGTCTTCTTGACTAATAAGGATAGAAAGTTTCTAACTCGTCAACTTAAAATTACTGATGAATTGTAATGAAATTGCTAATAATTTAATGGAAAATTAAATTAATATCAAAATTCAAAATGTTAAAATTAAATTTATGTTAAAAAAAATTTAGAAACAAATTAATATCAATTTTTAAATATTACGACTGAAAAAAAATCTACTCTAAAATTAATTATCACTAAACTAAGGAACTTCCTGGACCCTTATCATATGACTAATTGTGTGGCCTGATGGCTACATCTTATCTCATTGACTTTAAAAACACATGAAAAACGTTGAAGTTTCAAAAGTTAATTTGTTTTTCAATGAAATAAACGACTCCAAAGCGAATTGAGATACTGTATGAAAATGACATCCTAATTTTTTTTTTCATTTTTGAAATAAACATAAACGTAGTCACATTAAAAAAAGAAAGAAAGAAAGAAGAATTGACATAAAGGCAACAGCTAATAAGAAAGTTTTACCGGTGGCATGGGTGTTGTTATGATATTTTCATAAATTAATATTATACTTATAGTAAATTATCAAACATTTATTAAAATTAAAACAAATTTGCTAATTGACATTGATTTTAATATACTATTAATATAAAAAAAATTTATATTATTATATAATTATATATTACTATATGTATAATTTTTGAAATAATAACCGTAAAAATTAAATATTTTTATTGATATAATAATATATGATTAAATAATTAAATAAAAAATTTTATATTGACAGTGCTCTAAAATTAAGATTTTTGTATTTAATAATTTTAAATATAATTAAAATATATTAAATATTTAACATGACTAGTCTAAATGTTGACTTTTTTTGGGGGGCTTACAAATGTTGATGCTTTTATTAAGAAGTATGTATGGTGAAATAATCTAAATAAGGAAAGTATATCATAAAGAGAATAGTTTAACAGTTAAAGCAAAGGGAGAAAAAAGAAAATTTTCGGCACAATTATTAAGAAATATTTAGAGTTTAAAAGTTTGACAATAAACATGATTTATGATACGATACTATAGCGTCATTTGATCTGTATAATTAGCCTCACCTCAAACAAGATTTAATTGCTGTTGTTATTGTTGTTCCTAATGTCTTTAGTGTGCATAACAAAATTTTTAATAATCTTTTGAACTATTAATGAACCAAAAAGCTAGAAATTATATGATACTTTTCATGAATTAGTGTAAAAGAATTTTATGTGAATAGTGATCAATCATATTGTCAAATTATTAATATATATTCTTTGAGCACTATCTCTAAAACAAAAAGAAAACATGTATTGATGTATGAAAAATATTATTTGTACATATAAAAGTATGACATATTATAAATTAAAATATACTTTGTGTCTTTTTCTTTTTATATGTCTGTTTATTTCAAAATATGCAAATAACATTTTCCTCAAGAATAAAGATAACAAATGCTTATTTTGTTCTCAATTTTCTAAATTACTTTGCACGTTCAAAAATTAAACAAGTCCATCAAACCAAAAAAGAAAATGATCAAACTAATGCAAAGACGTGAAGAAAAGGAAGAGAAGAGAGATAAAGTGGAGGAGGAGAGCCAGAAAAGTAGCAAGTGTAAAGAGTTATGTCCATATTTATGAGAAAGTAGTTTAACATATATTGTATGTGGATAATCATAATTAAACAAGTCAGTCACACCAAAAAGGAACATGATGAAACTAATGCAAAGACTTGAAGTTGTTGGCCTTCGTAGAAATTTCTCGTACAAGAATTCATCTATCAAATCATAAGTAAGTAATTTTAGAAAAGGACAAGAAGAGAGAGAAAGATAGAGGGAGTCAAAAAAAGTAGCAAGTGTAAAGAGCTATGTCCATATTTATGAGGAAGCAATTTAACATATGTTATATGTGGATAATCATAATTAAACAAGTCAGTCACACCAAAAAGGAACATGATGAAACTAATGCAAAGACTTGAAGATGGGGAGTGCTTTCCTCGCCCTCTCTATACAATTTACTTCTCAACCCTTGCTTGGCCAGTTGCTTCCATTGATAAATCCTGCATCATACAATATAAGCACCAGTATTGCATAAAAACTAAAAATAAAAATAAAAATAAAAATAGAAAATTTAGAAAAAATAACTGCTCATCATATGTTTCCAGGTATGAAATATCTGCAGCGTGATAACCTTAAATAAGAGTATAGCCACAGAGAGTTTTGACAAATGTTTCTTTGTATTTGTGCAAACTCCAAGGCAAAATTTATATAGCTAAAGAGTGCATGAAAATATCTATTGCAACTTCTAGTCCTTTAATTTATTGCTTTAATTAATATATTTCTTATGTTTGTAAAATATCTTAAAATGTTTTATTGAACAATTGAGTCGGATGCTTCACTTAATGAAAAAAAAGTTCCTTTGGGCAAAAACCAAGGAAAAAAATATAGCCATATACTTATAAATTTGAAAAAGAGTAATGTTAAGTGAACATATCTTTCATGGGATATCATGTCAACTCACACCCTATCCACCATTTGATAGGTTGGTGGAGTGTGGATTCCACTTATGATGGATGGGATGTGAGTGGACACGGTGCCCCATAAAAGATATGTTTATCTATCATTATTCTTTGAAAAAACAAAAACAAAGAATAACAGATTTTCTTGTATATATAAAAAAAAAAATAGCCATGTGTTCATTTTGATTTAATGAATATATATAAGAACATCTCATTTGCCCTTCAACAAATAATTTTTTGAATAATTTCACAAATTTATTACATAAAACAATTTTATATAATTTCGTATCTAAATAAGATTTTTGTATCAATAAATACAAACATAAGTTGGTTAAACCGTTTCATTAGCAATTTTTCAAAAAATATATTATTAACGATACCATATGATCCTTATAATTCTATTAAACTGTTATAAGAAAACATCAATTGAAAAATACTGCTTGTCTTCATCTTTAGATCACATCACATCTAGGAAAATACAGTGTTCATTTGAAGGACGACTTTAGACTCTATACAATGACAACTTCTAAATAAAAATTCTTCTGATTTATAATATATGTACATGATTCTTGTTATCGTTTATGTTTTCTGCCCCATTTGGTACGTTAGAAAATTAAGTAGCTAAGTCACATCAAATTGGAAATTTGCAACGGGTTGGAAGACTTGGAATTGTTAGTCTATCTAATGCTTTCTCACATAAATATATATCAATCATGAGGAGACACTTCAAAGTATGCCACTCATGTTTTCTACTGGATTTTTCAGAAAATTATGAGCTTCATTTTAATTCGTGCTCTCTATTTTATCTGTTAATTTATAATGGTTCCAAAAGACTTAAGAAGTGGGTTGAAGTAAGTCCTCTAGTAGTTAAAATTTTTACTATAAAATAAAATACAAATTAAAATTTTTACTACAAAAACCAAAGAATAACAGATTTTCTTGTATATATATAAAAAAAATAGCCATGTGTTCATTTTGATTTAATGAATATATATAAGAATATCTCATTTGCCCTTCAACAAATAATTTTTTGAATAATTTCACAAATTTATTACATAAAACAATTTTATATAATTTCGTATCTAAATAAGATTTTTGTATCAATAAATACAAACATAAGTTGGTTAAACCGTTTCATTAGCAATTTTTCAAAATATATTATTAACGATACCATATGATCCTTATAATTCTATTAAACTGTTATAAGAAAACATCAATTGAAAAATACTGCTTGTCTTCATCTTTAGATCACATCACATCTAGGAAAATACAGTGTTCATTTGAAGGACGACTTTAGACTCTATACAATGACAACTTCTAAATAAAAATTCTTCTGATTTATAATATATGTACATGATTCTTGTTATCGTTTATGTTTTCTGCCCCATTTGGTACGTTAGAAAATTAAGTAGCTAAGTCACATCAAATTGGAAATTTGCAACGGGTTGGAAGACTTGGAATTGTTAGTCTATCTAATGCTTTCTCACATAAATATATATCAATCATGAGGAGACACTTCAAAGTATGCCACTCATGTTTTCTACTGGATTTTTCAGAAAATTATGAGCTTCATTTTAATTCGTGCTCTCTATTTTATCTGTTAATTTATAATGGTTCCAAAAGACTTAAGAAGTGGGTTGAAGTAAGTCCTCTAGTAGTTAAAATTTTTACTATAAAATAAAATACAAATTAAAATTTTTACTACAAAACACAAAGAATAACAGATTTTCTTGTATATATATAAAAAAAATAGCCATGTGTTCATTTTGATTTAATGAATATATATAAGAATATCTCATTTGCCCTTCAACAAATAATTTTTTGAATAATTTCACAAATTTATTACATAAAACAATTTTATATAATTTCAGATCTAAATAAGATTTTTGTATCAATAAATACAAACATAAGTTGGTTAAACCGTTTCATTAGCAATTTTTCAAAAAATATATTATTAACGATACCATATGATCCTTATAATTCTATTAAACTGTTATAAGAAAACATCAATTGAAAAATACTGCTTGTCTTCATCTTTAGATCACATCACATCTAGGAAAATACAGTGTTCATTTGAAGGACGACTTTAGACTCTATACAATGACAACTTCTAAATAAAAATTCTTCTGATTTATAATATATGTACATGATTCTTGTTATCGTTTATGTTTTCTGCCCCATTTGGTACGTTAGAAAATTAAGTAGCTAAGTCACATCAAATTGGAAATTTGCAACGGGTTGGAAGACTTGGAATTGTTAGTCTATCTAATGCTTTCTCACATAAATATATATCAATCATGAGGAGACACTTCAAAGTATGCCACTCATGTTTTCTACTGGATTTTTCAGAAAATTATGAGCTTCATTTTAATTCGTGCTCTCTATTTTATCTGTTAATTTATAATGGTTCCAAAAGACTTAAGAAGTGGGTTGAAGTAAGTCCTCTAGTAGTTAAAATTTTTACTATAAAATAAAATACAAATTAAAATTTTTACTACAAAAACCAAAGAATAACAGATTTTCTTGTATATATATAAAAAAAATAGCCATGTGTTCATTTTGATTTAATGAATATATATAAGAATATCTCATTTGCCCTTCAACAAATAATTTTTTGAATAATTTCACAAATTTATTACATAAAACAATTTTATATAATTTCGTATCTAAATAAGATTTTTGTATCAATAAATACAAACATAAGTTGGTTAAACTGTTACATTAGCAATTTTTCAAAAAATATATTATTAACGATACCATATGATCCTTATAATTCTATTAAACTGTTATAAGAAAACATCAATTGAAAAATACTGCTTGTCTTCATCTTTAGATCACATCACATCTAGGAAAATACAGTGTTCATTTGAAGGACGACTTTAGACTCTATACAATGACAACTTCTAAATAAAAATTCTTCTGATTTATAATATATGTACATGATTCTTGTTATCGTTTATGTTTTCTGCCCCATTTGGTACGTTAGAAAATTAAGTAGCTAAGTCACATCAAATTGGAAATTTGCAACGGGTTGGAAGACTTGGAATTGTTAGTCTATCTAATGCTTTCTCACATAAATATATATCAATCATGAGGAGACACTTCAAAGTATGCCACTCATGTTTTCTACTGGATTTTTCAGAAAATTATGAGCTTCATTTTAATTCGTGCTCTCTATTTTATCTGTTAATTTATAATGGTTCCAAAAGACTTAAGAAGTGGGTTGAAGTAAGTCCTCTAGTAGTTAAAATTTTTACTATAAAATAAAATACAAATTAAAATTTTTACTACAAAAACCAAAGAATAACAGATTTTCTTGTATATATATAAAAAAGCTAGCCATGTGTTCATTTTGATTTAATGAATATATATAAGAATATCTCATTTGCCCTTCAACAAATATTTTTTGAATAATTTCACAAATTTATTACATAAAACAATTTTATATAATTTCGTATCTAAATAAGATTTTTGTATCAATAAATACAAACATAAGTTGGGTAAACTGTTTCATTAGCAATTTTTCAAAAATATATTATTAACGATACCATATGATCCTTATAATTCTATTAAACTGTTATAAGAAAACATCAATTGAAAAATACTGCTTGTCTTCATCTTTAGATCACATCACATCTAGGAAAATACAGTGTTCATTTGAAGGACGACTTTAGACTCTATACAATGACAACTTCTAAATAAAAATTCTTCTGATTTATAATATATGTACATGATTCTTGTTATCGTTTATGTTTTCTGCCCCATTTGGTACGTTAGAAAATTAAGTAGCTAAGTCACATCAAATTGGAAATTTGCAACGGGTTCGAAGACTTGGAATTGTTAGTCTATCTAATGCTTTCTCACATAAATATATATCAATCATGAGGAGACACTTCAAAGTATGCCACTCATGTTTTCTACTGGATTTTTCAGAAAATTATGAGCTTCATTTTAATTCGTGCTCTCTATTTTATCTGTTAATTTATAATGGTTCCAAAAGACTTAAGAAGTGGGTTGAAGTAAGTCCTCTAGTAGTTAAAATTTTTACTATAAAATAAAATACAAATTAAAATTTTTACTACAAAAACCAAAGAATAACAGATTTTCTTGTATATATATAAAAAAAATAGCCATGTGTTCATTTTGATTTAATGAATATATATAAGAATATCTCATTTGCCCTTCAACAAATAATTTTTTGAATAATTTCACAAATTTATTACATAAAACAATTTTATATAATTTCGTATCTAAATAAGATTTTTGTATCAATAAATACAAACATAAGTTGGTTAAACCGTTTCATTAGCAATTTTTCAAAAAATATATTATTAACGATACCATATGATCCTTATAATTCTATTAAACTGTTATAAGAAAACATCAATTGAAAAATACTGCTTGTCTTCATCTTTAGATCACATCACATCTAGGAAAATACAGTGTTCATTTGAAGGACGACTTTAGACTCTATACAATGACAACTTCTAAATAAAAATTCTTCTGATTTATAATATATGTACATGATTCTTGTTATCGTTTATGTTTTCTGCCCCATTTGGTACGTTAGAAAATTAAGTAGCTAAGTCACATCAAATTGGAAATTTGCAACGGGTTGGAAGACTTGGAATTGTTAGTCTATCTAATGCTTTCTCACATAAATATATATCAATCATGAGGAGACACTTCAAAGTATGCCACTCATGTTTTCTACTGGATTTTTCAGAAAATTATGAGCTTCATTTTAATTCGTGCTCTCTATTTTATCTGTTAATTTATAATGGTTCCAAAAGACTTAAGAAGTGGGTTGAAGTAAGTCCTCTAGTAGTTAAAATTTTTACTATAAAATAAAATACAAATTAAAATTTTTACTACAAAAACCAAAGAATAACAGATTTTCTTGTATATATATAAAAAAAATAGCCATGTGTTCATTTTGATTTAATGAATATATATAAGAATATCTCATTTGCCCTTCAACAAATAATTTTTTGAATAATTTCACAAATTTATTACATAAAACAATTTTATATAATTTCGTATCTAAATAAGATTTTTGTATCAATAAATACAAACATAAGTTGGTTAAACCGTTTCATTAGCAATTTTTCAAAAAATATATTATTAACGATACCATATGATCCTTATAATTCTATTAAACTGTTATAAGAAAACATCAATTGAAAAATACTGCTTGTCTTCATCTTTAGATCACATCACATCTAGGAAAATACAGTGTTCATTTGAAGGACGACTTTAGACTCTATACAATGACAACTTCTAAATAAAAATTCTTCTGATTTATAATATATGTACATGATTCTTGTTATCGTTTATGTTTTCTGCCCCATTTGGTACGTTAGAAAATTAAGTAGCTAAGTCACATCAAATTGGAAATTTGCAACGGGTTCGAAGACTTGGAATTGTTAGTCTATCTAATGCTTTCTCACATAAATATATATCAATCATGAGGAGACACTTCAAAGTATGCCACTCATGTTTTCTACTGGATTTTTCAGAAAATTATGAGCTTCATTTTAATTCGTGCTCTCTATTTTATCTGTTAATTTATAATGGTTCCAAAAGACTTAAGAAGTGGGTTGAAGTAAGTCCTCTAGTAGTTAAAATTTTTACTATAAAATAAAATACAAATTAAAATTTTTACTACAAAAACCAAAGAATAACATATTTTCTTGTATATATATAAAAAAAATAGCCATGTGTTCATTTTGATTTAATGAATATATATAAGAATATCTCATTTGCCCTTCAACAAATAATTTTTTGAATAATTTCACAAATTTATTACATAAAACAATTTTATATAATTTCGTATCTAAATAAGATTTTTGTATCAATAAATACAAACATAAGTTGGTTAAACCGTTTCATTAGCAATTTTTCAAAAAATATATTATTAACGATACCATATGATCCTTATAATTCTATTAAACTGTTATAAGAAAACATCAATTGAAAAATACTGCTTGTCTTCATCTTTAGATCACATCACATCTAGGAAAATACAGTGTTCATTTGAAGGACGACATTAGACTCTATACAATGACAACTTCTAAATAAAAATTCTTCTGATTTATAATATATGTACATGATTCTTGTTATCTTTTATGTTTTCTACCCCATTTGGTACGTTAGAAAATTAAGTAGCTAATTCACATCAAATTGGAAATTTGGAACGGGTTCGAAGACTTGGAATTGTTAGTCTATCTAATGCTTTCTCACATAAGTATATATCAATCATGAGGAGAAACTTCAAAGTATGCCACTCATGTTTTTTACTGGATTTTTCAAAAAATTATGAGCTTCATTTTAATTCGTGCTCTCTATTTTATCTGTTAATTTATAATGGTTCCAAAAGACTTAAGAAGTGGGTTGAAGTAAGTCCTCTAGTAGTTAAAATTTTTACTATAAAATAAAATCCAAATTAAAATACTCTTATTTCGCACAAAATTATTGACTAGTCTAATGGGTTTAAGAGTCAATGCATGCTAGGAAATTATTTCAAAATGACTAAGAGGCTCGACTAGTGCAAAATACAATAAATTCCTACGATCAAGCGATTAATACCAAGAGAGGGAGTCTATCTCTCGGCAAATGGGTTTCCAAACTATTCCAAAGAGTGTTTAGCAGGCAGATCAGCAAATTAGGTCACCAAAAACACATTGGTAAAAAGCTAAAAGCTAATGAAATAGATTGAAACTTAAATAGGCTAAAGGTATATTAAATACTGTAAACGAAATGCGGTAAAAAAAGTGCTACAAAGCACTGAAAAGTAAAGGCAAGGAATGTAAAGTGCAGAAATCATAAAGATAAATATAAAAGAGACTTATGTTTGATTCATTTTTTCGAGGGGTCTCCCCCTACAGACTATGTTCAAGACTATTTATACACGTATAAAATTTAACAATTATCCTAGGGCATTTATTAACCATGTCCTCACACAGACATGGTCCTCTTGGTAACCACCTTGTAATTGTCTTCCATGTCTTCCTTGAATGCACTATTCTTAGTATAGCGGTAACTGCTTAAAATGCTCTGCATTTCATCTATTTTCTCCACTTTCTAAACTAGTAACCACCTTCCTCAACTACTCTAACTTTCTATGGAGTGGTCATAGACTTAGTCAAACTCTTATCCTCAATTACTGAAGCACGTTCTTTCTCCAACTGAAGCCGAGAATTAGTTTGTGGATTACAAGCTGTTAGAAAAGGACCAAAGCCTAATAGAAATGCATGCCCTTAGCTAATGGCTAAGGTCACTATTCAACTATCAACTGTTGGCAAAATCTGCCATTGACTATTGGCTGAAACCCATATCAGTTGTCAAGCTTCAAAATATGCGAATAGGAGTTCCTATAGGTGACTAGGCCTAATTAGAATCCTAATCACAAAAAAAATCAAATCAACCGAGATAAAACGGAAAAATGGCAGAAACAATATCAAAACTACTTTTTTAGGCCTGAATAGCCTCAATCGGGTTAGCCCAAGTTGTCACATTGACACTCTGGTCTTGGGCTTTCCATATATATGTAATAATGGTTATTCTGACACCCGGACTTCAGTTGGCAACCAATTGAAGCTTGGTCAAATGTTTTGGCCTCTTTAAACCAATTTAAGCCGAGCAACACATTCTGTGTTGGTCTTCAATCATCGCCTATTCTTTGACTAACTACTCTTGGCTATTGCCTAACCGTGACTGAATATTGCCTTATCTGGCTATTTCTCCTTGGCTGATATCCATCCTTGGATAGCTGCAATATTTTGGTGCCAACAACTCTATAAAAAAAATCTTATCACAAATGATATGATATCTATCAGGATGAGAAAGGTTGATAGTAAATTTATCATTTGTTTTAGAGAAAGTTGTACAGAATGTTAAGTGATGAATTTAGTTAAATATGATTAATAATATGCAGAGAAAAAAATTAATAAGTAATTGTGTTATGGTAAATAGAGAGGTAAAGAGAAGTTTGCACATAAAATTTCTATTTTTTTTAGAAGAGTTATTTCTAATAACATCAATTATAGAAAGAACAATTTCAAGTATTATCTTAAAATTATTTTTTTAAAAAAATTAATCCAAAAATACACTTTTTATCTTTTAATTCATTCTCTCCATCAAATGCATTTCTTGCTTGCTTGTAATCATTCCTTAAATGGATTTGCATACTAAGAAAAGGTAGTTCAATATTTGTGAAGGTAAATTGATATTTACTTGCAGCTTAAACAACAGTGTATATTGCTTTTAGTCGAGGGAGGCAAGTAAGTTTTATGTATTTTTGGTGCATTGGAAAGTAAAAAAAGAACAATTAGTGTACAAACACCACAACTATAGCATCAATGAGGAGAAGATGCGAAAGCCTAAAAGGAGGATCTTGGAGCCCAATAACCCTCTCACTTTGCATGAGCAAAGCCTGTTAGCACAGGCATTGTTTCTATCTTCTCTTTTTTTTAAGTAAATAATCTTTTTGATCATGAGATTTTATAATTGACATTAATTTATTCTTAAAATTATTTTTTACATCAATTTAGTCTCCGTAATTTAAAATCTTGTATCAATTTAATTTGATTGTCAAATTTTACTAACACCATTAATAATTAATTTATCCAAATTACATATTTATCCTCCTTAAACTCTACATCATCAAAATGACAAAAATTAAAAAATAAATAATTTCTCCGATTCCCCTAATTCCCCACCCCGTTCTTCTTCCTTGTCATCAATATCCCTCTTCCTTAGCCATGCTTTTTTTCTTGTTCTTTCTCCTATGATCACCATCCATTACTGCTGATGTTTGACCCCAGCCATAACCATGAAGCACTAGCAACTCGCCCCAGTCACCCAACTCCGACAAGCCTAGGTTGTGAACTCGCCATCATCAGTGAGGCAGCAACACTACTGCCACTAGGACAAGGAGAACCAATTGGTCTAAGACAGGAGTCACTACCATCCACGACTTCACCGTCATCGAGAAAAGGCGGGGAAGAGGACTCCTTGAGGTTGTCTTTGTGATCGTCATTGTCTTCATCACTACTGCCAACCAAGTCATGGAAAAACCCTGGGACATCAAGGGTGGGAGCGATTTCGGAGGAGGACGGGACAAAGTCGGGAAGGGTGTCAGAGGACAAGGATTCATTGCAGCGGAAGATGTGAATGGAGACGATCTTGTGGTCTGTGAAGCTCATGCAACGCACTCTCTTCCTCCAAAGTGCCATGGTCTTGTCTTCAGTTTTAGTGTTGTTGGAAGGTTCCATTGTTCAACTTTGCTTCTTTCACCCTTTCTCTAGCTCTGAATGAGTGATGTTGAGGAGAGGCAGAGATGTTTACTGCAGGAATTTTTGGGTAGGAAAATGCAATTTTTTGGTCCTGATTTGAATTTCTTAGTTCATTGTATGTTTTCCTAGTGTTTGAAAATAAGAGTAAGTGACTAGGCTTGCTAGAGTTGGATGGCTAGGGTGGGTCGTTGGTCCTTCATAGCAGTGGCTGGGGTCGGACATAGGTGGGTAATGGACGGTGATGGGAGGAGAAAGAATAGGGAAAAAGGATGGGTTATAAAGATGTCACGACCCAACTAGGGCCGTGACCGGCCTTAGGGAATGCCATTCCCCTAGCAAGCCTACCGAATAATTTTCCTAAGAATGGACAGAATTTTCCCTAAAAATGGGACATTTCCCAAAATACAAAAAGCTCCAGATATAAACCGAGAACATATATAGACCAGCCACAAATCCAGAATACCAACAATATTTAAAATACAGACTCAGAACCACAAGCATTCTTAGAACGCGCTCAAAATTCAATATATGCAAGACATATATAAGGATAACTACTCTTATCAAAATAAAATCTATTACAATTACATATAGATATATTACAACGGAAGCCAGACCCTGCCTGTGGAATATGGAGCATAACTACAAATATTAACATATGATTGCGTCAAGTTTACGGAGCTTTTATACCTTTAATTTACTGAGACAAGTCACCTGTAGCTCATACCAACTCTGAAATAGAGGGGAAAGTGAAGAGTGAGTCAAACCGACTCAGTGAGAGATAATATACTTATAACGGGGAGTGGGGCAAGTGTAAGCACGAGTTTTTTATTAAAATAAATATAATTAGTTAATGATATTCTCATAAAAGATTTGTATACAGATATGCATATACATACACAAAAGATATTCTAAATCAAACCTGTTGCATGAAACCAGAACATGGTAAAGTAGAAAATAAAATAAAATTCTTAATAAAATTCATCATTAACAAATTACTACTTTCAACTATTGTTAACATTTGAGTATATTTGAATATAGAGTTAAAATTAATTTTGAAAAAAATAATAAAACAAAACCATTTCTAAAGTTTAGAAGGGGAGGTCTCAATTACAGAGTCGAGCAGAATCCAATGTACACGCCTCACCAACAAGCGTCCCTGAAGGATCAACGAGAACAAATATCTCACCAATGGTCCTATGTCGAAGGATCAACAAACAAATCCGGACGTGTGGCCGTCACACCGGGCTAGCAACACCACTGCTAGCTGGGTTGGCCAAACCAAGGTGCACCCAGGGCTAACATATACTGCCGTTAGCATACAGGTCCGTTAAAGGTCCCTCCCAAAAAAAAAACTATTTGTCCAAAACTCAAAGAAAGCTCATAATTAACTTTATTTCAAAAATTAAATTCATCAAAGTCTCATAATCCTATAATAATAAAATCTAATATAATTCCAAGTATATCAAATTTTAAAATCTAATATAGTAGTTCCAGACCTTTTCAATCATGCCAATAATATTAAGTGTAGAATTAGTTTAAGGAATCAATTTCAAAACTTACTATATCAAAATCTATAATTTCTATTGTCCGAGCTCATAACATTAACTTGAAGCATCATATCAATTTCAAAACATTTAGATAATTAGCTCTCAAATATCAATTGATAACAATACAGGAAATTTCTTAAACCAAAACGGAGTATCGAAGAGAATTTCTCAAGATACTTGTCCCACCTGCGGATGCATAGAATTAATAAGATAATAATATTATAAGCAGTTTTAAAGATTCAATTAGAAGACGAGTAGCTGTCAAAACATATATTTAGGAAAATAAGAACAGAAAATAAGTTATAAATATACTATCACTCACAGACTAAACCAAGAAGAAGCAGCTGGAGGTTATAGCATCTCGGAATCTCGGTCGCTATCCTAGGGGAATCCGGCATCAAAACGTCGCCATTCACATGCAATTAGCCTGTGCCAGGAATTAACCCAAGATACCTCAGAACATAAAACCCCCAAATTCCTTATCTCGGGGTTTTACCAACTTATCCAAAAATCAAAATTTATAGAGAACAATTAACTAAGACATATGGTGCTAACAAGTAGTATTAAATTAATTAAGTAAGATTATTTCACTTGCCAGTACCCATGATACTTAAAGATTAATCGTCAATTAAGAGTTACCAACATTCACCAAAATAAACATTATAAAGTATCCAATTATAATTCTTCAAGCTTAAAAGTTCTAAATCTTAAAACATAAAGCTGTTACAAAACTCATGAGCACACCCATAAAACTATCAACTCAACATAGGAACTAATCATTACCAAAAGTAAAGGAAACTAATAATTGGGAATCATAAGAAGAAAAACTATTGGTTGAGGACATTTTTATTTCAACAACCACAAGATAAACTCACCAAAGAAGCAGTGAGTTAACTTGGAAGAAGCAAGCCACCTCCCCTCCATCTAGAGCACGGCCATCAGAGAAGAAGGGCGTGGTGGAGAAGGACAAGCAGAACCACAACAAAGAAAGAAGCAGAACTGCGATAGAGGAGCAGAATTGCGGTAGAGAAAGAAGCTGAACCGAGAGAAAGGGATGCGGCGGCTGTGCGCGGCAGAGGGAAAGTTGATCGCGGTGGTGAGTGAGAGAGCAAGAAGAGAGAGACTGCAAGTGAGAGAGGGAGTGAGAGTGAAAGAGAGCAACGGAGAAAGAAGACGAAAAATGAAGGAAAAGAGCATCCGGAAGAACATTCCAGGCGTGAAAGTGGAGGGAGAGAGGTCTATGGTGCACCATGTCACTTATGGTGCACCATGGTCTCTACTTCTTGTTTCTTTTTTTCTTTTTTTTTAAATAAAAAATCAAGATATCACAAAAGAGGTGTTCATGAGCAGGGGAGACAGAATGGGGAATGGGGGGAATTAAGGAATTTTTTTTTTTAATTTCTATAATTTTGATGATGTAGAATTTTAAAAGGATAAATATGTAATTCAAACTTGATGATTATTAACAGTGTTAGTGAAATTTGACAATTAGGCTAAATTGATGCCAAATTTAAATTATAGAGACCAAATTGATGTCAAAAATTATTTCAAAACTAAATTGATATCAATTATAAAATCTTAGGATAAAAAAGATTATTTACTTTTTTTTTTTTTTTTTTGCTTTTAATCTCTCTCCTTTTTGTTAACCTTTTTTGGGTCAACTTTTTTTTTGGGTCTTTTTTGGGTCAACTTTAACATTTTTTTAACTCTTTTAGAAATTGTGGTTTCCAATTGAGAATCCAAAAGCCTTTGTTTGAGCAATGATTAAATCATTAGCCCAATAAAACGGGTCCAACTAGTCCACCCATCATACTCGAGAAGGCACAACCCAAAAAAAAAAAAAGGTAAATTGGCCAATGTTGAGTTAGCTCGTTTAACTCATAAGTTACATGGGTCGGGCTAAAAGTAATTTATTTTAAACGGGTCAAAAATTTTGCAACTCAACCCATCTAAACTGTGCATGTAAATGAACTAGCACAAAGGGATAAACAGGTAGACCTATTTACCCTTGTATTTTAAAAAAATAACAAATTAGAGCCTAATATAAATCGAATTTAATTGTGAATTATATTATTTGAACCTATTAAGTGGGAAAGAACATCCTTCAAAGTACATGAGATTTTTTTCCTCTTAAAGAAAAGGTAAACATGTTGAGTTATTTAACCTGCGACCCTATCTGTCCTTTTATGTTTAAAAATAATAAATTAAAACATGATATAGTTCGAATTTAAGTGTGAATTATATTGTTTGGAACCTATTATATGGGCAGGATTTTTTCTTTCTTTTTTTTTTCAAAAAAAAAAAAAAAAGATAACACATTGAGTCATTTAACCCATAGGCTTAAATGGGTTAGACATAAAGGGCTTAGGTCGGCTCATTTGCCACAACTACAAAAAGGGAAGGAGAAAAAATAGATGAGGTAATTTAGTAATTTTAAAAATTATCTTATTTCATAATTTTATATAATTATTATATTTTTAAATCTAAATAATTTAAATAACATCCAACACTTAAAAGTAAATGAGCCATCTATGATCCAAAAGATAGAGTGGACCATCTAATAACTCACCATTAACTATAGTTAAATTTGGATATCTCCTAAAACTAACTCACTCTCAAGCTTATGGGGGTGGAGTGCAATATTGAGGGAAGATTGGGGTGGAGTAACATTTTAACAAACTTCAAGAGTGATTTGTACATTTTTCCCTAAAATAAAATGGTTTAATCTACTTAATCATTTAAGAATGAACATATAGATTACATTATTTTAATAACTAAATTTGAACAAAAATTTTCACAATCACGATATTTTGTACCTTCAGTCAAAAAGAGATATACTCACAAATGTATTATATAATAAAACACCATAAAAATAAGTTTCTTCAAACAGTGATTTTGGAAGTCATAAAATTTAAATAGAAACCAGATAGTTTACTGCAAGGTCCAGTATACTACTAGTGTGTTTGAATGCCTGTTTGGGCATCCAAGAATTAATTTTGAATCATCAAAATCAATTCTAATTTATTTTGATGATGTTTGGTTTAGCAAAATCAAAAATCAATTCTTATATTTAGAATTGATTCTAAGAGAAGTAAAAGCTTTTTACTTTATGTCAGAATTATTTTTAGAAAAAATATCAAATATAAATCATTTTATCTTAAAATTAATTATAACCAAATTAATTTTAATAAAATCAATTCTATAAAAATAAAACCAAATATGCGCGTACATATATCTTGCACTCGTAGCAACCCACGTGATGAGTCCATCCCAAATCAAAAATGTGGAGCGCTTATGCACAAATGCACTTTTTTTTTTTCCAGACATTAATGTGGTGGGCCAAAAAATAAGCAGATTTTTAATCATAAAAAATAAAATTGAAAAGGTGTCCAATTCTAACTATTTAATGATGTAATCAGACGTACTAACATTAGACAACAAATAAGCACGCTTTATGATGTTCAAACATTAGAGAATAATGCATCTTTAATCAATTCAATTTCTCTGAATTA
Source organism: Pterocarpus macrocarpus (assembly GCA_031439585.1). Classification (NCBI taxonomy): domain Eukaryota; kingdom Viridiplantae; phylum Streptophyta; class Magnoliopsida; order Fabales; family Fabaceae; genus Pterocarpus; species Pterocarpus macrocarpus. The sequence goes on along the minus strand of CM062516.1, from coordinate 12,924,696 downwards.
TACACACTCACTAAAAATGCTTCAAAAATTAGATAATCATCAAACAAAAGAAGTTACAACAATATTAACATATATCTACTGAAAAAGAATGAATTCAGTTGGTATGGAAGCAAAGCCTACCAAATGAACCAACTCCATCTAGTGCCTTGGGTAGTGACTGAAATATTTATACTATATAACAAAAGAATAATGTTAATTAAATTTTTTTTTTTTGAATCTGAAAACATCGATAGGAGTATGTTTTCCTTGCGAATAAAATTATTACATAATTCATATAAATGTAGCAAAACCAAAAATCATAAATAAAGGCAAGTAAGAACACAAGAATTGAAGTAATTTGGTTAATATATATCTACACCATAGGACAAAGTTGATTTTACTATGACTCAAGACAAAGCTAAATTTGAATTAAACTGCAAATTAATTAATACTAGAGAAAACAAATTAATAGTTAGTGAGTGTAATATGATCTGATTAGAAACAAAACCTATAGATACTTAAACAAGTAAAATTGTAGTGTGCTAGGATTTGATTAGAAACAAAACCTGTATAAACAAAACAATGTCAAAAAATAAATAATTTAACCATTAATTGTCCCTTACACAAATTATAGAAAGTTATTAACATTTCAAAAACATGAAACATTCCCTAGTTAAAATTTAAAATAGTAAAAGTAGTTTGGGTCAAGAAATAAACTAGCAAGTTTTAGCAATTATATTCATTTCATAAGCTTTTGTTTATGTGCTCCATACGAGGAAGCAATTCTTATTTGATGTAACAACAACTAAAGAAAGAAACTACGAACTTGGAAGATACAAGCTATTTTCTACCTGCTAGTCCTTGAGTCAACCGTGGAACTTGGCCGTATCCACTGCCACCATTACATATATGCAGTCTGTCAATTTGTTCAACAACTTGAGGTAAGCAATTCTCCAAGGACTCCAAAGCAGTATTGAACCTAAAAAGCCCCAAAAGCCTGTGAAAAATCCTAGGCCCAAGCTGATGTATGATACTTCATAAAAGGCTAATCGTCGTCTATACCATGTGTTGTTGGTTCTTGGGGCTTTTGTAACACCCTACCAATTTAATGTTATGCTTAAGTCATAGCATGAAATTAAGTAGATTGTGTTACCGTGTTGATACTCTGCTTATGTGTCGTTTGTCATATCACTTCTTTTTCTTTTTTTCTTTTTTCTTATAAATAGAAGAAACGGAGTGCTGTATATAATGAACGTGACAGAGTTTAATATATCACAACAGAAAAGATAAGAATAAATAACATATATACCATCAATTATATATATATATATATGTCAATGCTTCAGTTTATGGACAAATTTCAAATCAGGATACATAAGTGGGGCCGGTGTACCAAAAAGACATAAGACCCTTATCAGTCGAAACGATTCTATGGGGTCCTCAAAGGACATAGGGCAACTTTCTCGGACCACTGGGAACAAATAGGACCTTATCTAACTCTGAAATTTTTATGGGATATTCTCCTATGTGTAAGCTTTCTAACAAAGTTAATTTCACTCAATTCCAAGTAGTATAGGGCGAGTTTTGCCCTGAACAACCTAGTCTGCCCAGAATCAAACTCAAAAATCTAGGTCGAACTTCAAAAATTCATAACTCTCTCAATACTAATCCAATGGCCTTATATGATATATGTATGGAAAGCTCTGAATGTCTAGTTTCATTTAAAAGTGGTTTCATCAAATTTAAACGGCGGTAGGCGGAGCCATACACTCCGCCGTATGGACTGCCGAGGGTTTTTGGTTCTCCAGCCTCTCAACTCTTCCTATTTTCATCCTTTCTTGCTTTCTATTCAATTTCAACATCACAAACAGCCAACAAACCAACCAAATATCATCATATTCACTCAATCATCATATAACATCCCGATTTTCAAGTTCCTACTTCATCTTCGAGTTTGATCATTTCCCATTTCCGACTTCATCTTCGAATTTCACATAAATTGGGATAATTTCCGATTTCCGATTTCGCCTTAACCTTCAAGTACAGACAACACGGACGTGATTACTGATATCCGACTTCATGTTTCAAAGAAAATGTACCTGATTTCCGATCTCATAATGTAGCTTCAAGTTTCAGCAAGAGGTACCCGAGTTCCGACCTCAGACCTCATGTTTCAAAATAGTTTACGTGATTTCCGACCTCAGAAGTTATAGGGTAACACAATGGTTACAAGTACCGAACTCCAAGTTGAATGTAACGAGTTCCGGCCTTAGAGTTGAACTCAATTAAAATGGACACGAGTTCATATCTTTGAGTTGATTTACAAGTCATACCCGAGTTACGATCTCCAAGATTATTCCCAGAAGCTTTCCATTTCTGTTGGCGTTCCCGAATTTGAATTGGGAGTTCCGAGATTAGGTGATTATAAGCTGTATGACTTCCGACATCCGACCTTACTTCCAAGTTTCGAATAAACCAGACAAGATTTCCTCAAGTCACAAACAAGATGGGACGAGTTCCGACATCCGGCTTCAGCTCCAAGCTCAAGTAAATAGCACAAGTTTCGACTTCAAGCAGAATAGAGACGAGTTCCGATTTCAGATAAATAGAAGCGAGTTTTACTTTTAGGCGACGTGGAGAACAATTTTATCACAAAAAGAGGGATACATACTGAACCTTAACCACGAAAATGGGGAAGGTTGGCTGAAATTCAGCCTTGTGTTTTAGGCCAATCAAAACCCCCCAAGCTAGCTACCACCTCAAGCTTATAAACTCATTTGTTTCTCTCCTTCAGCATCATCTCTACGTTGCCTTCTCCCTCACTGTTTCCCTCCATTTGAGATCACCTGGATTGTGTTCAAGGACGCTTTTTACCAGAAATACTTTCCTCCGTCAGTTCGGAATGTCAAGGAGTTGGAATTTATGCAACTCTGCCAGGGAAGTAATAGCATGTCAAGGTACATCACTAAGTTTGAGGAGTTATGTAAGTTTTCCACGATCTATCAGCGGAATCCAGATGAGACGTGGAAGTGTGTCAAATTTGAAGGCGGATTGAGGGAAGATATCTTCGCCACAATAGGCCCTATGGAGATAAAGGATTTTCCTACCTTGGTAAACAAGTGCAGACTTGTGGAAGACTATAACAAGAAATTGGAGAATTCCCAATCTGATACTTATGGAAAAAGGCCTGCACTTGAAAATCAAGCTCTGATACCATTAATGTAACACCCTTTCAAGTATAGTAATATACTTAAGTCATAGTACCACACCTTGGAGTTGTTACTATTACCTGAGCGGACCTTATCTGACAGCAACTTCAGCCGTCTTCGGAAACTTCTGAAATTATCTGGAAACAACACGGAAATAGGAGTAAGAATTATAAATTCTCAGTAGGATTCTCTAATTATCATACATAATGTCATCGTCATCATCCCCAGTTTGTTTCGGTTTTTTATGACAAAGGTGAACATGTTATGTAAACTGTTTAATTTTATAGTTCGAAAAATATGTTATCCAAAGCAAAGTTCATTTTTATCATACACTTGTCGTTTGGGAGAGAGTCCATACAAAATCAATTCATGAATTATAATAACTGCAACATATTAAGCTACGATAGCATTATTATGCTGGAGATATAACATTTACACATGCTTTTGAATCTATGCAATCATATAAAATTTACTTCTCCTTCATCCGACACACCTAGGCGTTACGTATCACCGTCCTTAGGGTGCCTGCATCTACCTACACTTAAGCGTTATGTATCGCCGTCCTCAAGTGCAGCATCACTCATCTTGAAATTATACATACACATAAAATTTACTTCTCTTTCTTTATCTTCCTTTTTATCATAAAATCTTTACATGCCACATTCCAAAGTATGATCGCCATGTCATATCCCATCAGAGCGTGATCGTCATGTCACGTTCCTTAGGAATATGGGACCTTCATTTGGTACTTACACTAGCTGGGTCATGTCATGCCTCATGTAAGTCCTAGCCCCTATACTCACACTAGCTGGGTCGATGCCATGCCTCATGTGAGTGGGGTGATTGCATATGCTTTAATCTTTAGTTTTTAGTCTTTAGCCTTTACTGCCCTTGGGTAGCTTGGCCTTGGAGTGAGCTCGTCAGTTCACCCATGACCATCGTTACACTGAATCACCCATAAGGAGACCCACTGCCTCTAGGTTGGAGGGATCTCATTCTGGCCACGTGCTTCTAATTGAAGAGATCTCTTCTGGTCACGTGCCTCAAAACCGAGGGATCTCATCTGACCATGTGCCTTCAATATAGAGGGATCTCATCTGACCACGTGCCTCCAACATAGAGGGACCCAAGTCTTAGCTGCCTTCACAAGAAGGGACCCAATGTGCAACTGCCTCCAGGTAAAGGGACCCATATCTTTATCATTTAACTGCCTTCACAATGAGGGACCTCAAATAACTGCCTTCAAGTGAAGGGACCCATATCTTTATCATTTAACTGCCTTCACAAGGAGAGACCTCAAATAACTGCCTCCAAGTGAATGGATCCACATTCAATATATTCACATTTAATATACTTAAGTCTTTTCATTCTCATGTATAGTCAAGCATAGACATGCTGAATACACTCGTACATGTGCTTCATTCATTTTCATATATCATTACACATATGATCCTTACGTACATATTCATAACGTATAAAGGCTCGTAGCCCCTTTGCCATTCTACCGGCGCTCATACATATGCTGCATCATTTACTCTCATATATCTCATATCATATTTATATCATTTTTTAACATAGAGTTTCCACCTACAGAATCATAATCGTATAGCTATTCACATCATAAATTTCTTGTAATATAAACACTCATAGCTTCTTAGACTTCTCTCATAAATCCGGCAGCATAACGGATCAAATCCGTTTCCCCATAAATATTGTCAGCTCTCACGGACAAATCAGTCATAGCAGTATAATCAATTTAACATATCTCTCCATGTAAAACTTGCAATCCTCAATTCAAACCTTATGTGTTTACTAATACTTGTGAAACCATCAATTTGGTCATTTCTGCCAATTCTACTCAGTTCTGCTCGAATTATGCATAGTCCACCTTTACCTCTATTTAACTTATTTCAATCTAAATTTTGGATATGTCATAGCTCTATGTATCTATTTTCTAACCTCATTGGTCCCATATCATTTTGATCTATATAACTCAAGATATTCAAATTTTGCCTCAGCCTATTCAGTCACTGGCCCGAATTACACTCCTAGAAGTATAAATTCACTAAAAATCGAAACTAGGCTCAAATCATATGAAATTGGTGTCATATCAAAGCTAACAGGACAACCTTTCATTTGCAAGAAGTTTCATTCCATTTGCTTCAGTATACCTCGAGATATATGTCCTGAAATTCAACCTTCCTAAACTACTTTGTTTTGGCTCGGTTTGGACATAAGGTAACTTCCTCGAACCACTAGGATCAATTGGGGTCATAACAAACTCGGAATTTTATATTGGAATGTTTCCCTATGTGTAAGCTTTCTAATAAAGTTAGTTTCACTCAATTTGGAGTTGTATAGGGTGAGTTATACCCTCAAGTCACTCTACCCGGATGAAAGTCCTGGTTCCTAGGTCAAACTTCAAAAATTTATATCTCTCTCAATACTAATCCAATGCCCTTATATTATATATCTATGGAAAGTCCTGAATGTCTACTTTCATATAAAAATAGTTCCATCGAATTTAACTGGTTGTAGGTAGAACCGTACACTCCGCCATACGGACTGCCGTGGAATTCCTCAATTAGACAGCATTCCAAACCTTCACTTCTCTTAGTTTTCTCCTTCTAACCTCAATTTCCAACTCAATATTTCATATAAATCCAACCATAATCCATCATATACATCCAATATATTATCAAATAATTGAAGAAAAATGGAATCTCATACAGCCACAGTTCAGAGAAATCAAGAATAGAAAGTGAATCCTATCTCTTTGGAGTGTGACTTGAGCTAAGTGTTAAAGCTTGAATTGTTAGAACCTTATTAAGATTGAAGGAGTGATGGAGTTGGGTGAGTGGAGAAGAGAAAAAGAGAGCTGAAGTGAGGGAAAAGGCAACGTAGAGATGAGGCTGAAGGAGAGAAACAAATGAGTTTATAAGCTTGAGGTGGTAACTAACTTGGAGGGTTTTGATTGGCCTAAAATACAAGGTTGAATTTCAGCCAACCTTCCCCATTTTCGTGGTTAAGATTTAGCCATGTATCCCTCTTTTTGTGATAAAATTGCTCTCTACGTCACCTAAAAGTAGAACTCGCTTCTATTCATCTGAAATCGAAACTCGTCTCTATCCTGCTTGAAGTCGGAACTCGTGCCATTTACTTGAGCTTGAAGCTGAAGTCGGATGTCGGAACTCGTCCCATCTTGTTTGTGACTTAAGGAAATCTTGTCTGGTTTATTCGAAATTTGGAAACAAGGTCCGATGTCGAAAGTCATACAGCTTACAATCACCTAATCTCGGAACTCCCAATTCAAACTCGGGAACGCCAGCAGAAATGGAAGGCTCCTGGGAATAATCTCGGAGATCGTAACTCGGGTATGACTTGTAAATCAACTCAAAGATATGAACTCGTGTCCATTCTAATTGAGTTCAACTCTAAGGCCGGAACTTGTTACATTCAACTCGGAGTTCGGTACTTGTAACCATTGTGTTACCCTATAACTTCTAAGATCAGAAACCACGTAAACTATTTTGAAACATGAGGTCTGAGGTCAGAACTCGGGTACCTCTTGCTGAAACTTGAAGCTACATTATGAGATCGAAAATCAGGTACATTTTCTTTGAAACATGAAGTCGGATATCGGTAATCACGTCCGTGTTGTTTGTACTTGAAGGTTAAGGCAAAATCGAAAATCGGAAATTATCCCAGTTTATGTGAAATTCGAAGATGAAGTCGGAAATGGGAAATGATCAAACTCAAAGATGAAGTCGGAACTCGGAAATCGGGATGTTACACATCACATCAAGAATTGAGAAAATAAACCACCACCAGCCACCCACAATTAGAAAATCAAGACAAGAATTAAACCTCTACCTCTTGTTATGTTTGATTTGGCTTGATTTTGGAGTTTGGATGAATAAAACTTAGTTGAACTTGATGGTTTGATGGAGTTGGGTGAGTGGAGAAGAGAAGAAGGGAACTGAAGTGAGGGAGAGAGGCAGCACAAGAAATGGGGCTGAAGGGAGAAGGAAAAAAATGAGTCATAAAAGCTTGAGATGGTAGTTGGCTTCTTGCAATTTGATTGGCCTAGAATACAAGGCTGAATTTTAGCCAACTTTCCTTATTTTTGTGGCCAAAGTGGCGCCACTTTCATGTGTTAATGTGGCTAAGTAATCAGCTTTAGGTCATAGGGTTTTAAGCTTGTAATTCTATTGATTCGGTTCTGACAGTTTAAAATACTGTAATCTTACCGATTTCCTTTAAATCGGTAAATCGGTTTCAAGAAAATTTTCATGAAAACTTTTATACTTCTAACCTAATTCTCTCATATCTAAACTCAATTAATTGCTAATTAATTGATCCTAAATAAATATTTAGTCGATTTTTAATTAATCACAATTATTCGATAAAAATCGAACAATTAGGCAAAAAAGATAAGAAAATTCCAGGGGATGTTACAGCTTTACTCTTTGGGGTAGCTTTTGTTCAGTTGTTCACCTCAAAGATCAAGATTTTCATCAAAACTAGAAGCATCAAAAGTCTCCATATGTCTTTTGAATGGGATTCTTCCCGAAAGAGAGTTGTCTGACAAGTCTAATTTGCCTAGACCATCAATTTGCGAATCATTGAAGGGATTTTGCCATATATATGGTTTCTTGATAAGTCTAGGGAATCTAATGAAGTTAAATTGCCAATCTCAGAAGGAATTTCTCCACTCAAATTGTTTCTTGATAAATTCAAAGAAACTAATCCAACCATGTATCCAAACTCTTTCACCATGATAGCTACCCCATTGACAGATCTACTAAAAAAAAAAAATTCATTTAAGTGGTCCAAGACTGCTGAGGAAAGGTTCTGCATGCTGCAAAAAGTGCTCACTCAGGCCCCAATTTTGGCATCCCCAAACTATTGTAAGCTTTTTGTGCTGGAGACAAATGCATTTGGAATAGGCATAGGGGTAGTACTGAGCCAAGACAACCACCCAATCGCATTCTTCTTGAAGAAGATGTCTCCAGTGATGCAAAAGAAATCAGCATATGTGTGAGAGATGCATGTGATCATAGCTACTTTGGCAAAATTTAGACATTACCTTTTTGGTCACCGCTTTGTTATTCGGACAGATCACAAAAGTCTTAAGGAAATGCAATCTTAGGTCATACGGACACCAAAATAGTAGGAATGGTTACCGAAATTATTGGGTTTTGATTTCATCATTGAATATAAGAAGGGTAATGAGAATTAAGCAGCAAATGGCCTCTCAAGATCATTCCTGCCCTTATCCTAACCTCAGTATGATTTCCATTCCAAATTGCAAGAAGAGTTAGCCATTATGATCCTAAGGAAGAGATCCCTGCAACAACGGATCATAACTCTCTTCTTGAGTATAAACAAGGATTCTGGTTTTAGTAAGGAAAATTGGTGATTCCAGCCACGTCTCATATTTGTCAGTTGATTCTCAGGGAATTTCATTACTCAACGATAGGGGGATATGCTGGGATACAGCTCACTCTAGCTAGGATTGCTGCACAATTTTCCTGGAAAGGCATGAATCACGATGTGAAACACTATGTCAAAAGCTGCTTTACCTGTCAACAGACCAAATATAGCACACATCCACCTGCGGGTATGCTCCAACCACTTCCTATTCTTGATGGTATATGGCAGGATATCGCCATGGATTTTATTACGGGCCTACCTACATCCCCCAGTTGTTCGGTAATTATGGTGATTGTGGAGTAGTGATAGGGAGATGCATTTTTTGCTACGCAATATGCGTACGGGAAAAGTGAGCAAAACAAAAAAAAAATGCTTGGATGATGGGTCCCACATAATCATTGTTACTTTTGTTCAGCTTTTTTTTATCCAAAACTTATCAGCGTATTGTTAAAAAATGCTGGTAAGTTTTGCATATATATACCTACATCCCCCAGTTGTTTGGTAATTATGGTGATTGTGGATCATTTATCAAAGGAGTAATGATAGGGAGATGCATTTTTTGCTACACAATATGCGTACGGGAAAAGTGAGCAAAACAAAAAAAAATGCTTGGATGATGGGTTCCACATAATCGTTGTTACTTTTGTTCAGCTTTTTTTTTATCCAAAACTTATCAGCATATTGTTAAAAAACCCATCATCCAAGCATTTTTTTTTGTTTTGCTCACTTTTCCCTACAAAACTTACCAGCATTTTTTAACAATATGCTGATAAGTTTTAGATAAAAAAAAGCTGAACAAAAGTAATAATGATTATGTGGGACCCATTATCCAAGCATTTTTTTTTGTTTTGCTCACTTTTCCCATATGCATCGCAAAAGATGCGTCCCCTAATCATTTTTCTTATCAAAGTTTGCTCATTTTATTGCTCTTCCAAGCGATGTCTCTGCCAATCTGGTTGCTGAATTATTCATCCAACACATTGATTTGTGGTATTCCACGATCCATCGTGTCAGACCGCGACAAGCTCTTTACCAGTAAATTCTGGCAACACCTCTTCCAAACACAAGGCACTAGGTTGGCAATAAGCTCATCCTATCATTCACAAATGGATGGCTAAACTGAAGTTCTTAATAGATGTTTGGAAATGTACTTACGCTGCTATACTCAAAAGAATCCCAAGGATTGGCTTGTTACCTTGGGCTGCATATTCGTACAACAATATTCCATTCGGCCATTAGTATGACTCCCTATCACGCAGTATCAGGAAGAAACCCTGCTCCAATACTGAAATATGAGCCAAGTTCAGCAGACAATCCTCTGGTCCTGCAGCAATTGTTAGAAGAGACTTGATTTTGAATGAGCTTAAGGCGAACCTAAGGAAGGCAAAGCAACGCATGAAGATAAGAGTAAATAGCAAACGCAGAGATATTCAATTCACAGAAGGAGACTACATGTTTGTTAACTTGCAACCTTATAGGCAAACCTTCGTGGCAGGGTGCAACAACCAGAAACTAAGTATACGTTACTTTGGCCCGTTTAGGATCCTAGAACGTATAGGCCAAGTTGCTTATAGACTCCAATTTCCAGACATAACAAGAATTCACCCGATGTTCCATATTTCAGTACTCAAGAAATGTGAAGGGGACCACATTAAGCAGCTCCTACCTCTAGCACTACTTACAAATGAAAAGGGGCCTCTACTGCTACCATGGCTGTATTAGACAAGCTTAATATCAGGAAAAATGGGGAATGGATTTCTGAAGTGTTGGTCTAATGGCAATCTTTGCCTAAGGAGGAAGCATCTTGGGAGAATGTAGAGGAGCTTCATAAGGCCTATCCTAGCTTTGACCTTGAAGGCAAGGTCACTTTCGATGGCGAGCATATTGATACAAACACCAAAATAAAGGGGACCATGGATCAGCAAGGACATATGGGCGATGATCCCTATATGTAAGAAACAGAATTACAAAATGTAGGAAGCATGAGGAGGAGTACTAAGAACCGCAAGAACCCAGAGTGGCTCAAGGAATATACCTCCTAGGGAAGCATTATAGACTTCTATTGAGCATTGTGAGAATCTTTTCCTTATTCTGAATGTTCTCTTCCTTCTTATCTGATTTTAGTTCTACTTTCATTCTAACATCACTCTTTCATCCTAGGTGAATCCCCTACAGTCATCCTTAATTCATTGAGCCATCCAAGTCCCTTATAGCTACACTTTTACTTTTTTACTTCATCATTGTGATTCTGAGTTGCAATTTAATCCCATAGATACATCTTCATACACCTTACTATTGTCAGAACAAGACTCTACCTGTTTGTCTTTTTATCTCAATAAGATTTATTCATCAGCACTATTTGTTCTGCATCACTCTGATATGAAAATTTGTGAGAGGGATGAATAGTGGGTGTAAAATGTCACTAAAACTAAGCTCAAAGCCAAGCTTTGCCCAAACACTAGAAGCAGCATCATCGTACATAGGGGTAGCAAGCTGAAGTAGATGGAGAAGGAGAACATGTGCACACAGGCACAAAAGCTAAGCCCTCAACCATGATAGATCTAGAAAGCTCTGAGTCTCCGATAACAAGTAGGAAATGGGGACAAATTAATACTCTCTTTGCAAATGAAAAAACACTCTTACAAACTTGAACACAACGATATTTTCAAACACAATGCAGGTTGAAATGGCCACCACAAGGAATCACAAAGCCCTGATGCACAATCGAAATGCTATTGCAAAGAGGGCTAATCGGATAAGGTCTCTAGTTGCTCTGAGAGAAAAAGGGCCAAACAAACAAAGGGTCTATTTGCAACAAAATTAACCTGGGCCCCTATTTGCAAACATGCAGAGGTGTAAACATGCAGAGGGGTTATTTTGTTATTTTGATGGAGGATTAAGATTAGTCCCAAACATGGGTGGGACTAATGAACCATTCACCATGATTCATGCAAGTAAGTGCAATATGCCATTAGAACACTGTGAAGGATTCCTTGGCCCAATTATGTTTTGTACCAACGTTAGTCCCTTGAATAAAATTATAATATGACCCCGCACTTTCCCCGACTGTTATTGCAACAAGAGTGTCGAAGTTTTTTATTTGCAAAGTGGTTCATTGCCTGGTATTCATTTTCATTGGAACAAACTTATGTTTGAACCTAGTTGATTTCTCCACAGATTAAGTGTTTCTAACTGCATTCGACATAGGTCAAGTGGCAACGAACTACATAGCGCAGATCAAACTAATCCATCTCCGTTATTTTGTGTCACTGTGTTAGTATGTTTTCCATTTTCAATCTTCCATTGCAGCTGATTTTCGATCGAATCTGGTATGATAAAATTGAGATTCACAAGAAAATGGCGATGGAAATTACCAAGTCTAGTGGCATACAAGTTTTGATGAGGATACGTCAGAAAGAATCTATTTAGTGCAATCTGTAGAAAGGATGGTTTTAATTTTTCCCGGGCATAACAATGCGCAGTGGTTTATGTAAATTGTGGATGCTAAGTTATATGGACAGCCCAAAAGTAATATCTTACAATGTAACTAGAAAATATAAATCACCCTGTATCCATGTTTTTGTCATTGCACCAGTATCCTAAATAGTTGTTAATGTATCTTATTAATCATTTATTATACTATATGACCTTTAAATATTTAGAATAACTAACAAGTACTTTATAACTTATATGGATATTAGTACCTAAGGAATAATTAAAGCATGCCTTTGCATTTTTGGTAACTTATCTTTTTATGTCCAAAGAGATTAGGGAAATAAGGAGTTATCTGTTATATTATATCACTAATCACTATAATCAAATTAGAGAATTCATCGACAAGTGTTACAACATTAAGATATAAGATTCCTACAAATAATGAAACCCCAGAAAAAAATTTCCCAACCCACCACCTCTTTCCAATGATGGGATATGACACAAACAAAGAACAAAAATAGCATCACCTACACTATTAACTTGTCCCCTGATATTTCTACTTTTTTAACTCCATTTCCCTGGTCAATTTCAAAATTATAAAATGACAATCTCTGCTTCAATTGATGCATCTCAGGTAAGGATGTTTCTATGGAAAACGAACCAAAGCCAGAAAATACATTACCAACATCTTCAACTACAATAGCATATTTGTTTGCACTAGCATAGCCATTCCCATAATTTGCATTGCCTTGAGTTGTTCTTAACTTGCATTTAACCATATCCACATGCTCTGAATATTCCCTTGAGTTTTGATAATCCATTTAAACAAAAGAATCATAAAGGGAAGAAAATCCATTTGGCAAACCAGGAGGACCAGACTTAGCCATGTCAGTATCGTCTTGCTCTTGCATGTAGCCCAAAATTTCTTCTAAAACATATGAGTATGGATTTGATCTGCTCATATCTATATCCACCGAAACCTTTGACAAATTGAGATAAAGGTATGTAAGATGATTCAACAGCACTATAGGAAGTCTCATTTGCAGCATCAATCAATTCCATATCCTTGGTGCTCAACATTGTTGGATGTTGCTAGAAAAGATGTAAAGACTAAAGAGCATAGACCAGGTGAAAAGGCGATAGTTGGGAAGAAAGCCCTCAGAATGTTATGATATAGCGTGTAACCATGAGCAACACATGTCTTCTAGAATTGGAAATTAGCTTTACTTTTTTCGGTTTCTTCATGTGTTATGAGAGAAGCTCAGTACAATAGTGAATGGTATTGAGAATTTAAAAAAAAAAATTCTATTGATGATCTGTTGTTCATATATGTAATGATGCCAACTCATTACACTTGCCAGCTCCCTTAAAAGCAACAGTTTTCTTGGTGTCCTTGCCATTGTTGATTTCTCTGTTGCTATGGTCTTCTACAGTTCAACCCAAATTCTATCCTGGGACAATTAGAGGATACTATACAAGGGACATTCTTACAAAGAAATAATTATTGGAAGTATTGTATCTAACTAGTCATTTACTGGATTGCCAATCTAGCATTTAACCACCGGGTACAAATGCTCTCAACCGATTTGGAATTGCCTTCTAAGATATAAACAAGGGTAGGATCATAAACCAAAATTGGTGACTGCATCTTTATCAACTTATAACACCAACCGCATCAATAAGCTTACAGTTTCAATTTTTTTACTTTTATGAAAAATAACAGCAGTAGAGGTGCAACTTCACTTTTTACATTTGTCACAAAATTGCAGAGACAAACATTTATCAGAGCATTCAATTCATCAGGCGATGACTAACGTACACTAATGTTAGTCCACCATGTTTCTTATTTGGTGACAAGGCAAGCAAGGTCATGTGGAGTTGGTCCATAATGATCAATCCAATCCTTTAGCTGCCTTTCAAATGCACAGTGAATTAGCTAAAAAAGTCATGCAATAATTATAACATTAGAGTCTACAAGTTAAACATTAACCGATATTCTATATGTCTTTTTGGCTCTCTCCCTTTTTCTTTCCCCTAACTCTCAATTAAGCTTGTGAAAGTTGCACAACACATCAATAGCTGCAAAGCTTTCTCACCCTCCGATTCCATTGGTTCAAAGCTCCTCCAAGTATCTCTAGTCGCTAATATGTCAAATATGTGGACAACAGATAATCCTCTTGCTAGTTCCCCTTCCCTCTTGTAACTTGCCAAGAGAAACAACCTTGTTCACTCAGTTTTCTGCCAACACCTATCCACAAATGTACACATCCTCCCTCAAATTCTAACCCAAATTTTCTCATATGCAGTAATTACAACCTCATAACCATGGTGCACAGTAAGTTGTTCTCTTCCTCACTCACAGTCAGCATAATCACTAATGCTTCACAGTAATCTGATTATCCAATAACAAGAAAAACTAACGCATTTAGCTTACTCACACAATTGTATTGGCTATCCCCAAATTAACGGATAACTACCAACATCACACACCAATCTACAAAGATGAGACCAAAATATGATATTTGAGATCATGCCACAAACAACTTAGTTAATATATATGCGGGTCTATAGTACAAAACCAGAAATTGAGGATAAAAATAACCACCAACACACTGAGACCTAATAATTGGCCAAGGACATAATTACAATAAAACAAATTACCATGGCACTCAAAAATTGATCCAATCTCAGTAACAATTCAATTTAAATTATGATTTGCAATTTGTAAACTGGTATCAAACGAAGAATAATCATAATGTTAACAAACAGATATCAATTAAGGAATTTAATGACATTTAACAACAGTGACCATACAAAATGATGAAAACTTGAAATAGATCTCAAATTACCACCACGATCCCGGCCTTCTTGCTGGCACTCATTCCTTCGGACGATTTACCGTCATCATCTTTCACGCCGATGCAGGTAACTCCATCAGCGTCAGCATCCGCCGCTGGCGAAGGAGACGGAGGCGAAGCTGGATGAGGATTCTTCGGAGTCGGTGCTGGCGACGATGAACCTAGCGGCAATCTGATTGGTGCAAGGCTTGAAGCATGCACGGAAGGAGAGTGAGCAAGAGAAGGAGTAAGCAAGGCAGACAATGAATGCGGCGATGCAGATGGTGGGATCTCCAGCGAATAGGCAGCGAGAGCGACGTTCACTGAGAAGGAAATGAGCACGAGAAGAAGAATGGAGAACCTTGCCAATGCAGGACTCATGCAAATATTTAACGCTTCAAACATGTAATATTGATTTCATTGCTCCAAAACATGGGCAAAATAATTGCCGTTCGATTTTGAAAAATAATCATCGAACGGTTATGACTTTCTTGCATGTGGGTGGGAGTAAGGTAGGGTTTAGTATTGGATAATCTATTTAAATTATTGGTAATATTTGATTAAATTATTTAGGTTTATAATATTATTTTATTTGATTGAATAATATTATTGGCAATCCAAATTTCTAAAATAATGTGCATTATCACCAAGGTTATCAAACTTGAAAGTTTAGATAAACTTATAAAGTCTTAGTAAACTCAAATTGTAAATTTGATTCGTAGACTCGTAAAAGTTTATATATTTAAAAAATATTATTCAAAAAATATGTTTTAGTAATTAAATATAATTAAATAATATTTTTATAATTAATATTGAACAATTGTAACTTTGTAACAATATAAATGAAAAATATATATAAAATATAACCTAATATATGATTTCATTTTTATACTATATTTTATTCCATATATTATTTTGTAGTTTGATAAAACATAATTAAATAATAACAAATAAATAAAATTAATTGAATAAAACTGATAAATATTGCATGAAATAAATAAGTAAACCAAAGCACATAATAAAATGACCAATATTTTACATTTGGAGAGCAAAATCAAATGTAATTTTAGACTCGTAAACTCATTTGTAGAATTGAGAGTTTACCAATTTTGTTAGAATATACTTAAACTCATACAAGTTTGACAAAAAAATGGATTATACATGAGTTAACTCATTTTTGTACGGTAGGATCGCAAATTCGTAAGAGTTTAAGAGTTAACTCGAGAATTTAATAACCATCATTACCACCAATGTTATAACGTGGATTGCATATATGGAAGGTGACAATGTAGATTCCCACCAATGTGGCAATCCTCCCATTATTATTATAATTATCAATAAATAATAATAAATAATATTAGTTATTATTGTTGTTGTTGTTATTATTAAAAATGATATTAATTATTATTAATAAAATTAACTATTATAATCATAATTAATAATTGAATTTTCTTATTCTTATTGATTAATAATTATTATAAAAAATTGATATTATAACAATATTATTATAACTAATAATTAATTAATAATAATAATTAACTATTTTTTATTATTATTGTTATTATTATTATTATTATTATTAGTTTAAGATATATATTACCTTATAATCTTTTTGATATATTAAATATGGTAATGTAAATAGCCATTTAGATTACTTGTGCATATCAAATACTGTATTTAATATTATCAGAAATTTAAAAGGTATCAATTTTTCTAAGTGATAATCTACATTACTAGTAATCTTAATAGGTAATGTACTAAATGCTACCAAACATTAATCCAAAACTTGAATGGATCAACAAATCCGCCACCTTAGAACACATGTTCTTATTGTGTTATGTTTTTAATTTCAATTTAATTTGTATGCATTGTTAGTATAAAAATAATTTACACAGATATTTAATTATATATTATCATATCAGCAAAAGTGTTTAATTTTTACTACTTGAATAGTCATAGAAATAGAAGAATATGATTAATTGACCATATAAAAATTTTATACATTATCAATGCATCTAAATTATACTCAATTAATTTTTTAATTTATATAATTACCTAAACTTTCCAATTTTGGAAAAGGCCTATACTTTGAAATATTAAGCCTAATTGGCTATTTAGAGGCAATAAGTTTTCAATAAGGTTTCATGCTAAATAAGACTAGGTGCTGATGAATTTGAAAATTCAAATAAAATCAATTAAATTAGCAAAGGAGGTCATTAATTATTTTTCACGTAAAACTTTATATTAGCCCTAAAAAGAGTTATAAGACATTAATTTGATTCTAAAAAAAATTGTGACATTAATTTAACTTTCAAAAGAGCTATAATATTAATTTGGATATTGAAAGATTAAAAGAAATTTAGACTAATTTAAAATAAATTTTAATCTTTTAAAAAGTAATTTAATTTAAGTTTTTACTCCATTATTTTTCCTATTTTGTCTCAAATAAAGTTGAGAATTTACTCTTAATTTAAAGGACAATTCTAAAGTAAATATTTGATTAGTTCAAATAACTCGACATTTATTCTCCTTAAATAAGATGTTGAGTCCAAATGTTGTAAATAGAAAAATAAGAAAAATAAAAAATAAACGACAATTCTAAAATGTGTAACAAACAAGTTAAAAATTAGCGAAATATTATTATTATTATTATTATTATAATATAAAATTTGAAGTGCTTGGAAAGAAAAGGCGAAGACATCAACAACACTTTCTCCTTGTGAGTTGGGTGATTACTGACGCCCAACGCGATTGAGAGTTGTTCGATAGAGAAGAGAGCAGAGCATGGGTGTGTTGTTGGGTGTTGCCACTCCATGGGTGAAGGTGGTTGCAGCTCCCCCCATGATTCTGCATCATTCCTATTCCTATTCCTATTCTTATAATGCCAGCACCCGAACCGCCTTGTTCCTCCGAAGGGCTTTCTCAGTCAAAGCTGTCTCACATCCCCAATACGCATTAGCACCCGTCCGCGTCCGTTTCGCGCCCTCTCCCACTGGCAACCTCCACGTTGGTGGTGCCAGAACCGCCCTCTTCAATTACTTGTTTGCTAGGTCCCTTCCTCTTTTCTTTTCTTTTTTTTTTTTTTTTTTCCATTTGTTGTGGTTTATCTTTAATTCTGAGTTTGTTTGTTTTTTTAAAATGTTTTGGTCTTGTTTTAGATCCTGGTTTGGCTTCTTCTTTTTTTGTTTTTTTTACTTTTGAATTTTGATTTGATTCTGTATCTTGTCCTAATGCAATTTCAGGGGATATTCTTATCCTGTATTGTTGTAATGGTACCAATGCCTTTAGTAATAGTACCATTAGTAATTGGTGGATAATATTTAATCATAAATCCACTAACTTATATATATATATATATATATATATATATATATATATATATATATTAAGAGATTAATTTCTATGTACGGGCGATAACTTTACATTGTTGGCAGATAGAATTTGAGGAAAATGACAAATCATTTAGTTATCATGGTGATGGGAGGGAAGAGAAGGGTTTCAAGAGTAGTTGTGAGTTCTTTTTTTTTATGTTTTTTTTTATTCAATGTTTTCTTTTTTTATGAATGCAATTTCAGGTCCAAAGGTGGGAAATTTGTGTTGAGAATTGAGGATACTGACTTGGAGAGGTCTACTAAGGAATCTGAGGAAGCCCTTCTACGGGATCTTTCTTGGCTTGGGCTTGAATGGGATGAAGGTATATTATAAATGCTGCTTTTCAGTTTTGATTTTGATCTGATTTCATGTTTCAGTGCCTTTTACTTAGAAGTTTTTGAGTCCACTGTGAACGTTTCAATTTTTTATTTTTTAATTTTTTTTCATTTCGGTAACATATATTCATGATTAAGTCTGTGAATTGTAATTCGGTGAACTTGTCAGGCCCTGGTGTTGGAGGGGATTATGGTCCATATAGGCAGTCTGAGAGGAATTCTTTGTACAAACAGTATGCCGAGAAACTCCATGAATCCGGTCATGTTTATCAATGCTTTTGTTCTAACGAGGTATTTATCCACAAGCTCTGGATGGAAGTTACCTGATATTTAGCTCTGGAAAATGTGATGTAATCTTTATTGCCTTATTTTATGAAGTGAGGACTTGCCCATATGCTTTAAAATGTCTGTTATGTGACAACTTTCCTTTCATTGGAACTTGCCCATATGCTTTAAAATGTCTGTTATGTGACAATTTTCCTTTCATTGGGCATCTTCTAACTCTAACATTAGAAACAGGACTTGAACAGGATTTGTGATGATCATCTAGGACATAGCTGTATTGTTTATTTTGTGTCCCTTCCTGAAATATGGTTCCCGAGGGAAAGCTTCCTTAGCTTCAGGTTGGTTAGTTATTCACTTGTACTTCTTCTTTTTAAGTAATTTGATTGAACTTTAAAAGAAGAGTAGGTGGTGGTTTACTGGCTTTACTACTATTGACTCACTGCATGTCATTCTTCTGCTGTATAAACTCATAATTTATAGTTTCCATGATTATGATTTTTTGTTCGGTTTATTTGAAAAATGGTTTAACATGGGTCTCTTATGTTTTGGATTTGTACTGTTTAGAAAGAAGTAAGAGTTATCAGGCTGTGCCATTGGAGTTTGCTCATCTGTTGCTCTACTATTTTTGAAGCATTCATATCTTTGATCGAAATTGTCTAAAGGTTAGTTCTTGATTCGTATTCATTTTACAGGAACTAGAGAAAATGAAGGAGGTTGCCAAACTAAAGCAACTACCTCCAGTATACACAGGTAAATGGGCCAGTGCAACAAATGAGGAAGTAGAAGAAGAGCTGGCAAAGGGAACTCCTTATACATACCGGTTTCGTGTCCCCAAAGGAAGTTTAAAAATTAATGACCTAATACGAGGCAAAGTGAGTACTTTCTGCCCTTTCCAGTTTCTACTTTCTTCCATTTTTTAATGGTGTGATGGATGATTTTGTACCTTGTGTGGTACAAATAATGTACTTCACAAGCATCTGTTAATATATGTAAACATCATATGCAGAAGTCAACCAATATCTTGAAGTATTTCCATCTCATAATCTGCCATCCATGATCCCTTTAGAAACAGCAGATGATATACTTGCATAAAAGTAGAACTTTTTTTTTTTGACTGTTAAGAGATTTACTAATCATTAATCAAACAATGGCAAATGAATAACATTTCTTTTAAAATAACTTTGACTAGCAATTAACTTTCCTTGGTAGTGTCTTGAAGGTTAGTTGGAACTTGGATACACTTGGAGATTTTGTGATAATGAGGAGTAATGGTCAGCCTGTTTACAACTTTTGCGTAACGGTGGATGATGCTACCATGGCTATTTCCCATGTTATCAGGTATTGATTATAATTTCTTAGTCAGTACATGTTACTGAATATTATTCACTAATTTTGTCCATAAAATATTTGCAACTCAGAGCGGAGGAGCATTTACCAAACACTCTAAGGCAGGCACTAATATATAAGGTAAGTATATACTGCAAGTACATCTTTTGTTTTAGCATCAGTTTTTCCTTAAAATTTCCTCAACTGGACCTGAAAAGCTGAGTTCAATTGAGAAAATATTGTGAGTGAAGTTGCTACTTAACTTCCCTTTGAACTTGTCGGAACCTATCAAATCTCAGTTGAGTCATATATTGTCAATTGCCCAAACCCATATTCTATAATCTTATTGCACTGAATAAAATTTGTGAGGACTTTGGTCTGACTTGAATTGCTTTTGTTACTTACTGTGCAATGGAAGTGTGCTTCAGAGATTTTTCTACCTTGATTTTTTGTTTATTTTTTGAGAATGGGGAGTTGACATAGGTTATGTCTTGAAGAAATAAAATCTTATTGGAAGTGTGAAATCTGATGTTGATGGAATGGGAGTGACCAAGCCAACAAGGAAAATTTGATGGAATTTAGAAAATTGGACTTGTTGGAAAGCAAACATTGATCTAGGGTCATTTAGTGACTAGTTATACAAGAGAGGTTTTATATGAAAGGCACCTAACATTATTTAATGATGCCAATGGTGGCAAAACCTGTTATGTGGTAGAGGCAAATAAGTCTTTTGACTCCACAATGAAGGGCAAAAGAATTAAAGAATATCGAATAAGAAAATTAAGTAATGAAAGAAGATTGGAGAAAGCTCTATAAAGTTGATTGTCTGAAACTGAGCTCAGGAAAAGTGACTTTGAGCAAATTGTACTGATTTGTTGATTTTCACTATGTATTTTCTTGGTATTATTGGCTTCTCAGTTTATATCAAATGCATTTCTTGATTTATTGGTTTCATTTCTTTTTTTATTCTTATTTTTAAATTTATCACTTTATTAAAAATGGGCTTTTTCTTCGGCAGTGTTATGATTTAGGAAATCGAAATTGAGAAATACCAACTTAGGGAAAATTAACCAATAGAGTGATTGATTAAGTCAAAAATGTGGTTAAACCATTGACAAATCCTTAGGTTAAAGTTTTCCTCATTCGAAATTTCCTTGTTTGGATTTCCTAAATTTTAATTCTTGTTTTTATTTTCTTACTTGTTTTATGAAATAACCTAGGATACCGATTATGGTTTATTCTGAGTCTGTGCATGAATGTGTTTACAGGCTCTAGGATTTCCCATGCCTTACTTTGCACATGTTTCCTTGATTTTAGCTCCTGACCGGAGTAAATTATCAAAACGACATGGTGCAACATCAGTCGGTCAGGTGAGATTGATTCTTCTTTTCCATATTTTGTTTGTCTTAAAAGTTATGGTATGTGGTCTCACTTGACCCTTTTTGCTTTTAAATTTTACTCAATAAGTTCTCGTAAAGCTTCTCTTGTAAGGATAATTAGTTTGAATCTCTAATACCTGCTGTCTCACAGTTCAAGGAGATGGGATACGTACCTGAAGCAATGGTGAATTACCTAGCCTTATTGGGTTGGGGCGATGGGACAGAAAATGAGTTTTTCACCCTTAATCAACTTGGTTAGTGATTTTTGTTTTAATTCCACTTTTGTAGTGTACTACTCTCTCCGTTTCAATTTATCTATGGAGGGAGTATTAAGATGATATGCTATTGAGATGATTTGTTTTCTATACAGGAAAGTTTTTGACCATGTCTTAACTTTCAAATGCTTTTTGTGTCAAACAGTTGAAAAATTCACAATTGAACGTGTTAACAAAAGTGGTGCTGTTTTTGATTCCACGAAGTTAAGGTAATTTCTGTTTTTGCCTACTTTTAATGTATAAATACTCTGGGTTGTTTCCCATGGCAATTGTTTGCCTTGCATTTTGAGATGAGATGGGTCAAATTTATTACAGTTGCTAATGACAGACAATTTTATGTTCTCAATTTCAAATTCCTGTTTCTGTTTTTTCAAAATAGGATATACACTGGATTTTATTTGCATATGGTTGTTGAATGTATTATTAGTTAGTTTTTTCATATTGGAAAATTGGGGTTCTATATTGCTTTCTCCTACAAAGCATTGTTCCTAAAAGCAAACAATAAATGGCTATTAATGGCCTTCTAATTTTTCTTTGTATCTTCTATTCAGGTGGATGAATGGTCAGCATTTAAGGGCACGACCATCAGAGGAGGTGACCCATCTTATTGGAGAGCGCTGGAAGACATCTGGCTTACTCACAGTATCGGGAGGGCCCTTTGTTAATGTGAGATCCAATTGCATGCATTCTTGATTCAGTCTCCTTCTAAATAGAATTTGCTTTAGCTCCATTTTCTGAGGCATAATGATTTATTTAGTATGGTTTTGTCTCGTCTTGTAACATTGGACTCAAGCAAATGATATTGATGCATGGTTGACTAACAGGAAGCAGTTGAGCTACTTAAGGATGGGATTGACTTGATAACTGATGCAGACAAGGCACTTGCTAACTTGCTTTCTTATCCCTTACATTCTACTTTACAGAGGTGATACTCATATTCTTCTATGAGGAGATTCTTATTGTGTCATTGGCCTAATAAATGAACCTGATTGTTAGCTTTTGTGAATTTAGTTTTGCCAGTCTTTTAAGGTCAACTGTCAACAACCTTTGGCTCATTGTTGTTGTCTATAAATTGTATTTTATTTTTTATATATTTATGTAGAATACAATGTATTGATTCCTGATGATATACACATTACTAATAATTACAACTTTCTACATGTTGCTGGCAGCCATGAAGCCGAACCTGTCTTACAAGATAATCTTTCTGAATTTTGTGTCAGCCTCTTGGCTGCTTTTGATACTGGTGATCTGGTAGCTGCACTTGAAGAAGGCCAAGATGGGTGGAAAAAGTGGGTGAAAGACTTCGGTAAATCACTTAAGCGCAAGGTGAGCTGAATTGGATATCAGGATCATCGCTTGTATCCTGTTGAGTAAATTATATTTTCAGATACCACATATATGCCAACAACTTAGAAATTGTTTATCTTCTTGTTCCAGGGGAAATCGCTTTTCATGCCCCTCCGACTTTTACTGACTGGAAAGCTCCATGGACCTGATATGGGGGCTAGTGTTGTATTGCTCTATAAAGCTGGGACTACTAGCATTGTAGCTCCTGAAGCTGGCCTTGTGACGATGGATGAAAGATTTAAAATACTTCGGCAGATTAACTGGGAAACATTGTCCAAGGATCATCCTGTCAAAGAGAAAGCCACTTCTATGTCTAACTGAGAACTCAATTTTGAGGTGTGTTTAATAACACTTATGTTTTACACTTGTGTTTCAAGCCATCTTTATGCAATTTTTCAACAAGAGGTTTATTTATAATTTTACCACAACATCTTCTCTGGTCATAACATGTTTCAGATAATTTTTTACATGACTATATATATATATATATATATCCTTGTATTTTGATTTAGAATCATGAATATTTACAAGTGAGGTACCTCCCAAAGTATATTTCTATCGTTGTGTAAATATGTTATGTAAGTTTTTCAGTCTGGACTCACTATTTTTAGTCATTATTATATATAATATGGACCCAAAAAACATTTATGTAATGACAGTTTTATATAAACGGAAGATCACTTGATGATAGGACCAAGTGAGGTGAATGTTTTCACAGTAAATTCAACATGATCTAGTAGCCAGTGTTAGTGAGATGGAAATTTTTCTTCTTTCCTCATGGCCATAGGCTCACAGCTACCATGTATTCAAGCCTGAAAACTGTAGACAAATAATACTGTTTATATGGTGTTTGTATACAGGAGAGATTAAACTTGAACGGACACGTGGAACCTCATGGGAGATTGAGATCAATGAAGAGAATGAGATGATGCAGGTTATGTGATCGCATGGGGAGAGGGATCCGTATAACAGGAAAATTAAGGGTATGGGTAGGTTGGTTATTAAGGGCTAGGACTCTTTGTTCTTCTGCGGGTCACTTTTTTGTTTTGCTTTTCTTGTAATGAGTTATTACAAATATGTATTTTCAGTTATTACCTATATTGGTGTTAAATTGTAAGTGGTTTTGATAATTTAATTGTAGTTTTGATATTTTAAACTGAGTTATTTGAGTTCTCTAATTACGAAATGATAATTGGTGCTTTCATGCTTTCATTGACAACTCATGAGTCGTGACATCTAGAGCTCTCTGATTATGCTTTGATTACAAAAGTTAGCCAAGTCAAGGAAATGTCTCAATTAAGGCTGAGAAGTTTGTGCATTTATATTCACAAAATCTTCGCAAGTACTGATGGGTAATTTGCTATGATCATGGGCTGTATTATTTCTCAATCAATTTGATTTATTGCAAGGGTACTTAATTATAGATAACATCTTTTTAGCTCATGAAATTATGCATTACTTGAAAATAATATTACAGGTTCTTCCCATGAATTAGCTCCAAGGTTAGCTATTACTAAAGCTTATGATGGGGATCAAATGGAGCTATCTTAAGAAAATCACGTTGGAACTGGGTTTTGTACGTTCTGTTGTTAGATCTATCACCAAGATCACCTATTCGGTTTCTGGGAGAAATCTTTGGTTCGCAGAGGGATACGCTAAAGAGATCTACTGTCATTGTATCTATTTCTCTTACATGTGGTCAAGGTCTTCTGCTAAGAGTTCGTTTGGTTGAACATCTCCCAAAAGAATTTTTTTAAAATTATTTTTTTTAAAAGACTTTTTTAAAAAGTAAAAGTTATTTTATATTTTGATATAAAATTAATTTATGTTTAGTTGCAGTATTAAAAGATCCGTTTTTATCCTTAAATGTTTATGTTATAAAAAGGATCTTTTTCTACCATATGAAAATTATAGCTTCTCAAAATAGATTTTTTCGTACTTTTTCTAATAATTCTATTTTTACTAAAAAAATTTATCCAAATATATAAAAAAATCACCAAAATTATATTTTTAATTAAAACAGATCTTTTCTTTAAATTAAAATAATGGCATCCAAACAAGAATTTAATGTACCAATTAAAGGCAAAATTTTTTATATGTTTGGTTGAGGGTAAAAATAGAAAAAAGTTTTCCATAGATGAACAACACATGGAGCTCATTCATGGAAAACAAGCAAGGCCTCTTGTTTCTTATTTGTCATTAGTTGATAGTTGACTCTATTTTCTTTGTAAATCTAATGAGTAACACGATGATAATTTATGAGCTATTGAGAAGGTACGAGGCCATTAGTGGCCAAAATATTAATCTTCACTCTATTTGGTTGAGGGTAAAAAAGGGAGAAATTTTTTATGGATGAATTTTATGTATAAAATTATATAAAATTTATCTATGGAAAAATTTTCCTTCCCATTTTTACCCCAACTAGGGGTATTCAAAGGATGAGTTGGGCCGGGTTGGATTAAACCCAAACCTAGCCCAATTTTTTGACTGAGCTATTTTTTTGACCCCGAGCCTGACTTGATAATGATCCAATTAGTGATTGAATCATATCAAGTCAACCTAAATTTTATACAACATATATAAATTTAGATATTATACGTAATAAACAAAATTTAAAAGGTATTTTACAATGTATATTTCAAAACAAACTATATCAATATAAAAATAGCATCAAGTTATATAAAATATATTAATTAAAATATGAAATCTTATAACTTATTGCTAATTACTTTAAAAAGAAATATAACTTGTGAAGAATTATTTGACTTCGGACAGAGTTGAGTAAACCTGAAGTATGACCCAAACTCGGCCAAAAAGTGCACCAGGGTCAAATTTTAAAACCTGAACCAACCTAATAAATTTCGGGCTGGGATGGGTTATCAGGTTAGGTTGGGTCTTGAACGCCTAGCCCCAACCAAATATAGTGTGTTTGGTATAAAGGTAAAAATGGGATAAAATTTCATAAACAAGATTTATGTGTAAAATTACACTTTTCATCCATAAAATTTAACCTCTCATTTTCACCCTCATGCCAAACATACCCTTAAAGTGTGTTCAAGACTGGCCAACTCTAGGTGGTTGGGAGTTTTGGATATCTTTTGATTGATTATCATGGTTTATTATTTTTCCTTTTTATTAATCTTCATGCGTGTATAGTTAATTTCTTTTCAAGGTTTTTCCCTGTTTTATTCTTTAATTTTAATAGTAGATGTAAGCTTTTCAAAAACCAATTTTGAAAGTTGATGAGGTGCAAAAACCAATTTTAAACTAGTTTCAAATCGGTTTTGAACCAGTTCCATACTAGTTCACTAGTTTTGAATATGGACTTCTAAATTGATTCACTTTTTAAACTAGTTCACTAGTTTTGAACCGATTATGGACTTTTGAACTGGTTCATTGGTTCAAAATTGGTTTGCCTAATTTTAAACTGATTCATCTCTTTTTGAACCATTGCTGAACCAGTATAGTTTGGTTTGGTTCTTGGTTCATAAGAACCAAACCATGCTCACCTGTAGTCGGAGACTTCCTTTAATGGTATACCCAAGAAATCAATAAAAGTTTAATGAAAAAAGAGGACTAAAAATGAAACTTGGCTTTTGGAAGATCCAAACCTTATCTCATGATGGAAAAACTATCTTAACTCAATTTACGCTTTAAAAATATCTTGGACATCTTTTCCCTTTTTAACCCCAATTTGGAGGGACAAACTGAAAAAAAAAAAAAAAAAAAAAAAAAAAAAAGGAAAGGGGAGCAATAAGTAGCAAGGGAAGAGTAAATTATCCCTTTTTTTGTCATTCTATTGGCTTATTTTAAATCAATCCTAAACACACTTTTAAGAAGTTTGATCATTTCTTCCTATATCATTTTATCCCTTTTCATTTTTCTAAATATAACCTAAAATATTACGCTTACACTTTAGATAGCCAATTTAAATTAGGGAGGCTAGTCCTGGAAGCAATATAGCCTCTCCAAGTTTGATGGAGAGGTAGCAAAGAGCAGAAGGACCCACATATGATTTTCATTGAGGTGGAAAAGGCCTACGGTGTCAAGAAAAAGTCTTTCAAAAGACTCTGCAGAAGAAAGGAGTTTGTGTTATCCATATTTGGCCTATCAAATATATTTATGATGGTGTTAAAATTAGCATCTGGACATACGATGAAGTCACAGTAAATTTTCCTACAATTATATATTTCACCAACAGTTAATTTGAGCCTTTATTTTTTTACCTTGGTTTTGAATGGACTTGTAAGCATATCTAGGAGTTATTGCTTGCTTTTGTAGAAGATACAGTTTTAATTCAAGAGTGGAGAGACGGAATAAATGGTAAAATAGGGTTATGGAGAAAAGCTAAGCGACATGGTTTTTAATTGAGAGTAAACAAAATATACGAAATTCAAAGCAAGATACGCACAAGCAATGGTTTGGAGGTAACATATAAATGAAGCAAGATGCAAAATCTTCCCGTACCATAAGTTGCACGGTTTAGTTTTTAGTATCTTGGATTTATCTCACATTGACATAAAAATGGAGCGAATGTAAATCATATCATACAAGTTGAGTAGATGAAATAGACAACTGCTCTGAAAATAAACTTAACAATGGTACATAAAAATTTCAGGAAGATTCTAAACCATGATGCACAAATTCATAGTTTAAGTGATTCATTACTTGTTCTATTTATGCGATGCTTGAATTTGAGTCTTATAAATGAAAAAACTAACTCTGAGATAAATTTACCTCTGTAATAAACCAAGTTTAGTTCAAATCACATTGGTTAAAGTTTAATAAACTCTAAATCCTGGTGATTAAATAAAAAATGTAAATTGGATTTATATTTTCTAATAAAAGAAAAACAGTGCTCGATGTACACAGAAGATCCTACGATTTTAATGCTGGATAGAATTCGAGTCATTGTAAAACGTTAATGAGGAAATGCAGAATCAGTGAAGCATCATGACATTGGCTATATTACAAGAAATAAAAACGGTTTTTCCATGCAAAAATCCTGATAGTTATATCAAACTTCCTTCTCCTTGTTCTATTCCATTCTTGTTCACAAGCATGCAACTTGGTCATGTGGTGATCATGAATTTCATCCCACATCAAGTGTTCTTGTCAAACGCACAAAATATAAAATCCAGACAAATTTAGTTTACTACACAAAAAACTGTTTCAACACCAAAGCCTGTACTCAAATTATACGAAACACCAAGACCAAACAGTAATATTGAGATTCATTTTTTGATTGCTATACAAAGAAGCTGTATACATTATGCTTTTGAAGCGAAACTTTTGCTCATCTTCAGAGTTTACAACTTCACGTTTGTATGTATATTTTCAGCAAGAACATCCTCTGAGAAGATGAAATACTTAGTTGCACCAAAAATGCTGGCTAGTTGCATAATTACACTCTGATACGAATAACTTGGCGGCAGGGCAGGCGCCGGAAGAGAAGGGACGCATGTTGGAAGGAACTCATTTTTGTTGTAAACTGGTGCATACAGGGTCAACACTGCCTCGCAAAACATGAATCTGCACCGAGTGGGAAACAAAAAGGTTATATGCTCGTTTAGAGAAGCAAAAGACAGCAAACTAAAGCATGTGCTATAAGATCATCAACAAAGTCACAAAGTACAAAAAGCAATAATTCTTTAGCCTGTCACTTGGAAGCATGATATAGAAGTAATTCAATGCTGAAAGTTTTTCAAACAGAAATTATGTATTAGTTTGAGTTTTGGATTGGCTGAGACAATTTGTTAAGTCTCATTTCCAAGAAACACAACAGAATTTGAGTACACCAGTATAATTAGACTGATTACCAGTTATTGTAGTTTAAGGTGGAGTTTGGATAAGGTAATTAGAGCGGGTAATTCACTTTTACAGAGATTTCAGGATTCCATTTCAGAGATTGCTGTATTTGCACATAAACTTACCTAGAATTATACAAGAGTATTTTATTCTATAAAAGGATATTGAAATTATACCTCTCTCAATGAGATTTCAAAATTCTAGGGATGTCTTCATAAGAGATCAATGAAGTAAATTTGTCACTAGATAATGAAGCAGCATTATTTAACAAGATCGTTGAAGCGAAACCATCGACAGAGCTCGATGAAGCAATATGGCAAAGGGGATAGATGACATAGTACTGTGACAGAGATTGTCAATAATTCTTGGTCCACCATCAAACAACTCAAGGTTTTTAAGAGTGTTTGTCTATAACATGATACAAGAGTATATATGACTAAGCAATTAGAAATTCAACATTCAATTTTTTATAAAGAAGTTAAACATCAACACGATGTAAAATGGGCAAATATTTGTATTGTCCATACTTCAAGTCCAAAGCGCTTTTGCATGGGGGGTGTGCCGGGTATATAAACCTTTCTTGGATCTCCAATCTTACAAACTTTACGCTCCAAATGTCCCACACTGGCTGAGTATATAGCCAAACCAAAGGATAACTTAAAATGACTTGAGCAATCATTCATCCTTGAGTTAACTTTTGGGGTTGAGTTAGGCTCACATTCAACTTCAATTCTAATGCAAACTATAGGTCAATGGCCATTATATCAGCTAGACATGAAAAATGCATTCCTTCATGTGATTTTGAAGAAGAAATATCAATGGAGCAAACACTTGGTTTTTGTTGCTAAGGTGGAGCTAGGGTTGGCTTGCAAGTTATGATGATCTCCTTATGGGTTGAAATGGTCATTGCGAGCTTGGTTTTCAAATGAAATTATATTGGGATAATCAAGCTACCCTATACACTGGCTCATATTTAGTCTATCACGAGAGAACCAAGCATATAAAAATTGGCTATCACTTCATCCGGAAAAAAGTTCTTTCAAAGGAAATGAAATAAATATCAAGTTTGTTAATTCTAGTGATCAACTTGGGGATATCCTTACAAAGTTTCTTCCGGGACCTTGAAGTAACTTAATTTGTCACAAGCTTGATGTATATGATCTATATGCTCTAGCTGAGGAGGAGTGTTTGAAGTATCTCCTATTTAAAGGCTATATTTCCTCTGTTTATTCTTACTATATTTAGGATACGATTTGTTTTGACAGCAATTTTATTAGGATTTGCTTTCTTTTTTTTTGTTTCCTATAATTAGGGAATGTAATTGTATAATGTGTTTATAAATTCAGCTGTTGAGGATTTTCACTTCTCAAGCAATTCACAAAAACCTTACATAGGGATGGGAACAGAAAAAGAAGACAACTTTTACCTTAAAATAAGTCTCCTTATAAAGGGATCTCCTAAAATCTGTCCCCAAACAGGATTAAGTGTGTCTGATGTTGCCAATGCCAGTCCCCAATTGTTTAATGAAGATGAGAGCAGCATTTCAGCTCTGTTGTATGTTTCCTGAAATTAAATTTAAGTTGCTGAGGGGCCAAATATAGAAACTTCCCCACTCCAAGAAAATGAAAAGATTTTTCCTTTTTTTTAAGGAAAAAAAAAAGAGAAGGAACTTGCTAACATGAAGGAAAATAGGTACTTAGAAGTTAAAACAGACCAAATCAATATCAGTGCCTGAAAGTCCTAGCAGCAGACATAAAGCTTGCAGGGGGCCTGCACGAAACATGGTGAATAGACTCCCATTTGAATTATGTGAGGAGCAATCAGGCGCAATTGGAGGCAAACAGCTTGGAGAAAGGAGCATAGCAACTGACTCTCCTTTTTCTGCTCCTGCTATGACCTGCACGTTTCAACTAATTGCTTTTAAAATGTTCTAAAGTAATCTATATTGTCAAATGGAAAGAAGGAAAACACTAGTCATGAATACTTCAAGAGCCATCAACAGTATTTTCCGTTATGCAAAATTATTCGTAAAACTTGAAACTCTAGTTCAAAATGCATAATAGATGTTAAGTATGTTAGAATATTTAAACCCTTTAATAAAACAAAGGAAATACACAATTTAACTTTATTTATACTGCGGCTCTTTGAGATGAATTCTGGTTTAAAGATTAATATGTCTGCGTGATAATGCAGCGATAAATATGCAGTGCCAACTTCAGTTCTCTCCACTTATGCTCGGATGCTAAGTTTTACATTGGCTTCTTGTTTACTTGGGTGAGCCCTTGGGAGGCAATCATCAAGCCACTTCTTTTGGAATCTAGTGGTTCACAAGATCCCTAAGAGGTTGGATAGTTGGAAGGGTGCCTTTTTTTATTCTTTAGGGTTTGTTTGAAAGTTATGAGGAAAAGGGAAGGAGAGACATCAAAGCAAAAAGAAGAATAAAGGAAGGAGGAGGTTTAGAGGGTTTCACCTTACCCTTCTTGGGCTGTGTAAAATAGATAAGGGAAAAAAATAGAGGGTTTATAATGTATTTTTAATCTTTACTCTTTACAAGAATAATTAAATATAATTAATATGTTTCATAATAATATTAATTTTAAAAAACTCTAGAAATTATTATATATTTTGCAGATTTAAAAAATATCTCCTTTCTCAAAAATATTCTCACTCTAAACTTTTTTCTCTGAAAAATTAATTTTTCCCCAAAATTTTATCTCGCTTTTTTTTTTTATCTCAAAAAATATTTTTTCTCTTCAATTTTTTTCTCAAATTTTTTCTGTAAAAATATTCTCTCAAATTCCCTCTTTCTCTTCTAATTTTGAAACTAACAAAGGTTAGGTGCGATGATAAATAAGCAAGCTACACTCTCAAGAAAATAACCAAGGTCCAGACTTTGGAGAAGGCAATTGTTGAAAGGGCTTCTTAGTCTATTTGAAGGCGGAGATACCTTAAAGACCCAAAAAATATAATTTTTGACATATGTTGTATCTTTATGTTAAAAATGACATTTCAACATTTTAATAAGGGTAAAATAGTAATTTAATATTGTAATACCATTAAAAACCCCTCATTTTGGAGGAACTATGAAATAGAGGTTTACAAGGAATTCAAATAGTTATGGATTCCCCTCTTCAAAGTAAGACTCCCAAACAGGGAGAAAACCCTCCTAAGTCTCTCCTTTCCATCCCTTACCCCCCTAAATTAAACTTACAATAAGACCCTTAAGAGGTTGAATCACTCCAATTCAATCTTGCCTCCCGTCTTTAAATTGCTTGAAGAAGTGGCTCCAAGGTGGAGAGGATACATCCAACAATTAACTTCTGCTCAATAGTTTTAGTAACAAGTATGATATTGAAGCAACACTGCTTCCCAACTCATTATTGGGTAAAGTTAGCATCTATAAACTACTACAGACAATAATAATAAATTCAATAAACAAATTTTATCAAAAAAGAAAAAATCAATAGGTAAATGAATAAAGTGGTAAGGCTTGCCTTAAATGCTTTGCTGTTGTCATTATCAATGACTAAAAGATGCGGCCTTCTTGTGAATGGTAGAAAGTCAGATGGATATATGCAGTTTGGTCCTGAAAAGGAATCAGGTTAAAGTATTCTGCAATTCCAACAGAACTATGTATAATGTAAGCACTCTGTCATCATTATACAAGTTTATGAACTAAAGAACCATTAAGATATTACATTATAAGAGCTTTTCATTATATTCCTATGACCATAATAAATGTTAAATACTTGGGTTTTATGTCATTTCTTCATCCTGCTCAGACCTATTTCAGAAAATTTAACAGGGAGAATGACTTAAAACTATGCATTGAAAGTACCAATTGTAAACAAGTACAGATAAAACCCTTCACATTGTAAAGGTTCATGATGAGATCCATTAAGAGCATCTGTATGTAACTT
The DNA here is from genome assembly GCA_031439585.1 of Pterocarpus macrocarpus. Taxonomy (NCBI): domain Eukaryota; kingdom Viridiplantae; phylum Streptophyta; class Magnoliopsida; order Fabales; family Fabaceae; genus Pterocarpus; species Pterocarpus macrocarpus. The sequence goes on along the minus strand of CM062516.1, from coordinate 12,891,750 downwards.
GTCTAGAATCAATTCTCCCAAATGCTTAGGTGCCCGTTTGGTCTAGGTTCAAACAGAAGTTGAGAAAAATCAAGTGGAGAGTTCCTTTCCTAAAAATTGCCTCAGGAAGTTTTTTCTGGTTTGGGGAAGTATGATTTTGCGGTTAGCATTAGTAATCAAACAGGCTCTAGCTGGGTAGAGGACAATTCAAGAATGGTTTTAAATCTCAAACACATCCCCTCATGTTAGGATCCATCAAGACTTGAAGCATAGACAATAGACAATACACAAATTCACTTTGCATTATACTAAAATTAATTTATTTATGAAGAATGTAGGTGACAATGATCCAACTGCTAACCACTTGGTCTCAATCCATCTTTGTAAAGTTGTGCATCAATAGAAGCCAACTTTAGTCTCAAACCCAGTGTGCCAATAGCACAACAGCATTGTTGCTTCTCCTCCGCCATCTTTTTAGTTTTGACAATGTCATAAACAATCTCTCACAAAAGTTTAACCTGTTGGATAGAGACACATGAATGGTATTGTATCTTAACGCACACCCTCATGCAAGAGCTCTTTGGGCTTGAAGCGTAAACAATGCATAGGCCCATCTTAGCATGCACTGAAATTTAATTTTTACTTAGAAGAATGGAGAAAAACAAGGATTGAACTTTAAACCATACGGTCATAGAGGCTCTGATACCATATTATCAACCATCTCTCCCAAAAGCTTAAACTGTTAGGTAAAGACATGAATGGTATTATATCTTAATAGACAACATTGCTCTTTATTGTAAGTTATTCCAGCAAAGTTTACTTGAGCTTCACTTCTTTCCTGCAACATCAATGGTCACAACTAGGCAACCACCATCAGAGATTACCAAACATGCAAACAGCCTTGAGAATGCCAGATCATTCAACTGGACCTCCAGCCATTTTCCCCTGTGCCTGACGTGCTGTGCCTGACTCATGGATGCTCTTTGTCTTTACTGTTTCATGAGGGCACAAACCTTTAATGTTTGGCAGGTCACTCCAAAGAACCAGTTGAATCCTTCACTTGGACCACATCCACATCTCTTCAACCTGCATCTTTGGCACTTTAGGGCCCATTTCCACCTTGGGTTCAACAAACCATAGATCTGTTATCCAGGTAGTTCAACAAACCTTAGCAGATGACTCCACTAATTCTGTTTTCTTATCATTTCTGTAATGTGGTTAGCTCATTTTCCAATCAACTTACTATTCATTAGTAAACTAACCCGTACTCTCAATTGTGTTATTCACTTTTATGAGATCCCACTCATAATGTCTTCCAGGATCGTGGGGCAACGCATATTATTGGTAGAGGTTGTTTGTTATATACTTTGCACATTTTAGATACACCACAATCCATGCCATGTTCATTTGTTTGAATTTTGAAAAATAATAGCACGTGATAAATTTGTAAAATGTGCAAGGATCACATTCTTCATTAACGGTCAATTTACTATTCAGTATTCTCTGTCCTTATTAATGTCAGATTCCAGTCTTCTCCTTTATGAAATTCTTATTTTTTTTTCCTAAGCAATTAAACATTATTTTACTAAAATACCCATAAACTTAAAGTTGTTTTAATGGATTTTTGGTCAAAATATAAAAGAAAACTTGCTAATTGCTTGTCTATAGACATGGTTTATGGTAGGACACAACAACATCATTTGATCTATATTGTGGCACAGTAGGAAAAGACTATGTGGTTATTGTTGTGGGTGTACACACGGCTAAGCATGGGACAGCTGGTGAGATGCACAACTAAGAGAATTTATAACTACATAGTGGGCACAATGATTAGACAGTGAAGCACAGCCGGGTTGGAAGACTCAGAACCCAGTCAACCCACTCTGATGCCAACTTGAAAATGAGAGACCTGAAGTTGTGGCTGAATTACACTCAAACTGATTTCACAAGCTTCTGATATCTCATTTTTCTGATACCAACTTGAAATAAGAAAACACTCTCTGGTATGCATTTTTTCTTCATACTGTATTTCCATTTTTCTGAGCTTATGGGTACCTCATTGATATCACAAGCTTCTGAATATACGTACCAGAGAGTGTTTTCTTCCCCTTTTCTTTTTTGTGGCTCTAATAATACCAATATCTAACAGAAGGCAAGGCATCAAAAAATGCCATATATAAAAAATATACATATGTTATCATTGGTCAAGTTAACAATAAGACACAGTAGTCAACTCTACCTCGTAGGAAAAGGCTTGTTTGTTTGTTTTTATCCTTGGTCAAACTTCCAAATAAGAACATGCATTTACAATAGGGAAATAATGGATTGGACAATAAGCACTGTCATCGAAACATCTAAATTACCAAGGGCTCTGAACACATTAACAGGGGTTCAAAAAATGCAGAGCATATAATGTGGCACGCAATACAAGAATGAAAGAACATGAAAATATCCTCTAAGTGTACCTCCATCTCCATGGGGACCAAGGGGTATACAACCAGATTCATTCTGTGCAGCACTACAAGATCCTGCATTTGGTGTAGAAAATAGAGTTCACTTTTCCTCAAATGAATTCGAATAACATAAGAGGTATGACTCTACACATTTACATACTTATATTCACTGTGTACAGAGGATATCTAACCTGAAGCTGACAAGTATACAAGGACAATACCATCAAAAGGAAGCTCCTCACAAATTGTGGCAAGAACCTAACCATTAGAAGGAAAAACCAAATTATACTTGAATCACTTGAGAATCCAAAAAACAATAATGAAATAAATACTCACTCTGATGCTAATTAAGAACCACTTTTCAAAGTATAAAGAAGGAGGAAAGTCAAAAACACGTTTTTACACAAAATAGATGGTTTGATCTGAATCTAGCATATCCACCCCCCAACCCCCATATGATAATTCTGGCTTAAACTTGGAAAGTTGCTTGAGAAGTCATCATTAAATAACATAGTGAAATAGTAGACATGAGATGGCTTCATAAATTTCACATGCTAGGGAAGCCCAAGCACAGAATCATCATAAAATCAATTAAATCCCAAAATTTTCAGCATGGAATCAAAGCCCAATGTGATCCAAGCACTAGTAGATTATGGGCTCTTGGAAAACTATTGAAAGGAAATAAAACATAACATATACTGTTTGATACTTACAGCTATAAAATGGGTCAATGAAGGACGGTATAACATAGCTTTCCGTGGGTTTGGTGGTAAGGTAGGATCAGCAATATCTTGGGAGTGACTGATACGACTAGCCCCAGTTGCCCCATTCTGACTAAGTTTTGAACCACTAGACTGGTAAAATGAGCCACTAGGTTCCCACTCCAAACATTGAAGCATCCTAAAAGTGTCAATAGTAATATCTGAAAACTTAACCTGTTCAGGAATGGCATTTAAAATCAATAATGAAAGATCATAACATTATACTGAACATCTTTCCAGCAGTAAATAGCCTAAATTGATTATATCATTTTTGAACAAATATTCTTCAATATGAGAGAAGAAGCATAAAAATCCTGGATACTTACCTCATTATGATGGAAACTACTTAATACAGCATCTCTTAATTTCAAATTTCGCTTTGTGATAGCTGCAGCAACATGTGGTAAAGTATCCGGATGAGGGTCCAAAACTAGACTATATCTCAAGGGCCTGATATTCATAAAAGCTGTGTCAGCTTTTAAAAATCTGACTATTTCCTGAACCACAAGCTTCCATTCTTTAAAGTCACTTTCCTGTAATCAAATTATTTGAAGGTCATTTCCAATACATCCACAAATGAAAATCTATCATAACATATTCTGGACAGCATCACGTTTTCACATAGCACTGCACTTTATTGTCTATTACGTAGCTTGGTTGTACTAAAAATGCAGTACTTTGTTATTTTTGTGCAGCTCTGCGGTTAGTTTAGATGTTTAGTTACCAACAAACTTATTCATCAAAATCAAAGGCAGCAGAACACAAGAAATTCAAAAAATGTTAGATATATTAGCCTTCAACCAATTACTTACACTTTAAGAATAGTTGGTATGGACCTATGCATTATCCACACCTTAAACCTAAAGGCTGTTTCTTGAGGGGCATGTCAAACATTAAACCATTCATATAAGTCTTCTCCTAATAGCTTGCACTTTTGGGATAATTGGCCCTTGACAACCAAATTATCAAAACCTATTAGAGACTTGGAAACTCCACCATAATTTAATACTACTTTGAGCCATCATATTTTCATCACTCAGCAGTCATAAGTTGGAGAAACCCTGTTAGCTTATGTAGCAAATTTTTTTTTTTTTTTCAATTTACCAAAATTGAGAATTACCCTCATCAACCTAAACAATCTACTGAAATGTACACTGTAGATGCTAGACACCCATTAGCAAAGAAGAAGTCTATCATGAACAATCAACACCTTTACACACATATCTGCACAAAACACAATGCAACAAACTGAACAGCTAAACACAGTTTTCAAATACAGCACCTGTTTATCATAATCAATTATGGTAAGTAAATTATGTTTTAAATGGACCATCAATTATCAAAAGTGTAGAAATGTATCATATTCAGAACAGCAACAAGTTTATCATTTGTAAATGTAATGCTAAGACAAAGGCGAAAGGTCAGAAACATTAATCAACAAATCGTTGAAATTGAAAATGCTACAAGGAAATGAAAGGAAAAATTAGCATATGCAGACCTGGAATGTCCTCTTGCATTCATCAACTAATACTTTAAGTTGATTGACCAATTGCTGCACCATTTCCCTTCGGTTTAAAACCAAACACACCATCAGGAACCGAGCAAGAAACCTCAATTGTTTGTTTGCAATATTCACATCCTGAAACAACCCCTCCTTAAAATACTCCCTCGTCAATATGGCTTCATAGAATATATATGACTCTGATAGATAATTCGCCTCACTTGTGCGCATGTACTGCCCAAAATACAGCTGCCCTATGCGAGATGCAATCTCGCCAATCTCCCATCTCTTAAGCCCGGCTTCTACCAGCTTCTGTCGGTTCTCCTGTTGAAACTTCCACAACTGTGTGTACACCTTGAACACCTTATAAAAGTATGTATCATGCCTACAACAAATACAAATAACCAACCTTTCAATATTTATTTCTGTGCTGGAAAACTAACTAAAATTAATAAACTACACCAATGTCAAATAGCATTGTATTAATCAAAATAATGAAATCTTGACTAACCAGAATAGAGTGTCCCATATCTAAAACAGTACTTATAGAAGTATGTACAATATCTAAAACAAAGCCATATGAATAATCTTTCTTTTAGAGGTCAACCAATAGGTACCCTTTCAATATTGCTTTCGGTATTGGAAAACTAAACAAATTAATAAATCACACCAGGATACTGCCGTTGGACCTATACCCTAAAAAAAGAAACAGTACTTACCACTCTAAAATTTAATAATATAAGGCTTAATTCTCAGATGAATAAAAAATTATTCCTATTTACATAAAATTAACCCAAATCTGATTTTCATGGTGTAACAAAAAATAATGCTTTCTGTGCTGGTAAACCAAAATAAATTAATAAAACACACATTTTAGGATTTGAAGTTTGAACCCAGACACCCCAGGTAAAGTTCGTCTTGAGTTGTACTCCATTTCCATTGCGACCAACCACTTTTGGTTTAAGCCATGCCATTTTTAACCCTCAATCGAGTCATCAAAATAATGAAATCCTGACTACCCAAGATAGTGTATGATGCATCTTAAAATCTACTACCTTTAAGGATTAACTCTCACATGAGCCCCCAAACAATTCCCCCTTTGCCACATTAAAATTAACCTAATTCCGATCATCATCCATTAATGCAACAAAAAAAATTTTAAAAACAGAAATTCACTCCTTAATTTTCTGGGAAACCAAATAAGATAAACGAACGGTTGAACTCATACCCAGAACATACAGTCCTAAAATACACAAAATTTAAGGCCTAATTCTCAAATGAGTCAGCAAATAATTCCTCCCCACTACATAACAACTAACCCAATTATGAAATTATGATTGTCACGCATGGTTGTAACAAAAACCAGAACTAACACATTAATTTTAACCCTTAAATTTTTTATTTTTTTATTTGGGAAACCAAAAAAGAAAAAGGGGAAATCAAAGGATTATGAGAAAATGGGATGAACCTGCTACGCTGGTAATAAGGTAAGTCTCTGATCTTGGAGAACTTCTTGTCAGCTTTATCAGCAAGAGTCCAGAACACCTCGCTCACTGGGATGCTGCTGCTGTTTTGCTGCTGCGACATCTTCTTCCAGCTTCCGAAGCTGAGCCAACGACGTCGTTTTATGCCAGACTCTAAAGCAATGCCAGAAAGGGAAGCTTAGATGAAGAGAGGACTCGCTGAAGAACTTCGCTATTTCACGACAGGGCAGGGCGATCTCCTTTTTTTTTTTTTTAAGATGTTCTTTGTAAACATTTCCTTTGTTTTATTTTTTTTTTTTTTTTTGTTTTTTATTAAAGTAAAATAGGGTCAGTGATGCTAGCTTTTTTTTTTTTTTTTTTATCTATTTTGGGTGGGTTTGTGTTGTCCTTGGGAAAAAAATGAAGGGGGCTGTCTCGGGTGATGCTAGCTTTGACAGTAACCTTTTCAACAACTCATGAAATTTTACTATTTTTATTCTTCAAAGCTCTGTTACCTTTGTGTTTGTAAATTAACTAGAGTTTTCAATTTAAATGTGTTAGTTTAATTACAGGTAAATTAGCTTAATTAAAATTTGTTCAATTTTTTCAAAAATTAATGTATTTTTCTCACATCTTACATCTTTATTTTAATTATATTTTATGTAATTTTTTTAATTCCATAAAATAAAATTTAAATAAATAAAATGGAGCTTTTGTTCCCCTAACTATTTTTCTGTTTATTTTTATTCCCTAATTAATTTTCTATAAAATTTGGTCTCCTAACTTTTAATCGTTAGATTAAATATGTTTTATAATCTAAGCAATTTATTTAGTCTTTCGGTCCTATCTTAAATGCACTTTATAAAGTAGGGAGCATTATGTACTTACTTGTGTAGGTGCATTTATCTTTTAGCCGCATTCAGAAAATGTGGCTAAATGACTTAGGGATGTGGCTAAACAAACTAAAAAATGCGGGTAAATGTCTGCTGAAGCTGTGGCTAAATGAGCCTTGTCTCCCTCCCCCTCAGTTCCAACCTTCCGGCTCCCTTCCCTCGCTCCTCCTTTGCTCCATCATCTGCAAGATTTCAACAACGAGGACCTCCGCCCCTTCATCCGCAAGAACTTCGCTCCGGTAAGCTTGCACGCTCACAAGAATTCGACATCTTCCTTGCGGTCAACAACCTTCGATTGCTCGTCTCCAACGTCGACTGCCTCACCATTTTCCACTCTGCTCCTCCCTCGCAAAGCCCATTCGTCATCGCCATTGGAAGCGACCCGTCTCGAGGTTGTCACGCCGCTGCAATTGTGTCTCAGATCTAGCCGCTGTAGCTGAGTCCCAATGGAGGGCGAAGAGGAGGCAGACGCGAACATGACGGAGCGCGATGGAAGGTCGGAACCCGGAGGTAGAGTGCGATGGAGGGTTGGAGCCTAGAGCCAGAGCTGGATTTCGAAGCGAAAGGTAGCTGGGTGGTGGAAGAGAAACAAGGGAAGGGGAAGAGAAAATGGGGGAGGGGGAGGGGAACACGGTGCGTCCAACTTTGTGCATAAGGTGCATCACGCACCCTATTTTAGAAGGTGCATTGTAGAACGCACCTAGTCTTCCAAGTTTACCCATAATCTTTAACTCAACGAAAGAATATACAACATATGGGACTACTTTATTAAGTGTTACAATAGAAGGACATAATTTAACTTAACTATGAAAAATTAAGAAACCAAAATGAACAAAAAAATTCATAATCAGTTAACCAAAATGAATAGAAAATTAGTTAGAGAATCAAAATGAAATGCGAAAATATATTAAGGGATTGAAAGATCCATTTTACCTTTTAAATATTACTAGTTAAAATTAGGGGTCTAATTCAGTATGGTTTGGTTTGATTTTAAAATAAAAATTCAATCAATTTAAATAATAAATTTTTTTTGATTTAATTTTAGTTTGATTTGATTATATTCTAAAAATTGAACTAAACCAAACCGATTTAAATTGATTTGAATTGGTTTAATTGATTTGCATTAAAACTTTTATAAAATATAATTTTTAAATTCATTAAATTAAGTTAATTATTAATTTTTTTAATAAAACTATACAAACATAAAATCCAACATAATTATAAAAGATTATTCTATTGTCTAATGCTAACAAGTTAAGTAAATAATAAAAGACTCAATTAAATATTATATATTGACTCAAAATTATTGGCTAAATTTAAAAAAAAATTAATACATAATTACAAATCCAAAATATTAAGAAAAGATATGATAAGAATATTAGCATTAAAAATATTATAAAATATACTTACATACATATTTAAACGAATATGTATATGTAACATATTATTGATTTGGTTTAGTTTAAATAAATTCTAAGTAAAATAAAAAACTGAACTAAGTTGATTAGTTTTTATAAAATAAGAACTAATCTAAATCAATTTATTTTGATTTTAATATTTTATTTTAAACCGACTTAGATTGATTTTGATTACCTCAAGATAAAATAGATATTTTTTAAGGATAATCATTTAAAAAAATTTAATATAGTAATTTAATTTCATAATTAAAATTTTATTTTATGCATATAACTATAAAAAACGTTTCATGTAGAATATTATAATTTTTTCATTTAATCCCCATAAACATCCTGATTTTTTTGTTTAGTCTTTTTTTCAATCCTTTGGCAGTATCTATGTAGCATGTCATATTTGCGCTTAACAAAATAAAATAACGGAAGACTAACGGCGAAATCAAACGAGAATGAAAGTAATTTTTTAAGGATTAAATAAAAACTTTCTTAAAGAAGATGGATCAAAGAAAAAGAACATAATATTTTAGAGGACCAAAACATAATTATGCCAAAAAGTGTAACAAGGTCACTTAACTTTCAAGTGTGCAGTTTAATGCTTCTGTCTAACTTTTCGTCAAGCATAAATATAAATTGTCCTAATCAAACCATGTGACCATTTTTTTATCAAAGTTCTTAAGAATAATTTAATTCACCCTGTATAATTTAACTAGGTTCTAGTGCACTCTCTTTTTTTTTTTTTTCGGTTATACAAGTTCTAGCACACTTTAATTCTGAAACTTATAAAATGTAACAATTCCTAGTGTGTGTTTGGATTAGTATTTGCAAACAGGGATTTGCTTCAACTTGATTCTACAAAATTGATTTTGATCAAAAGTAAATGAGCATCAACATGATTTATGTTTGAAAACTTTGATATCAAAAGTAATTATGATATAATAAATATTGTTTGGATGATATGAATCAAAATCACTTTTAGACGTGTAGTTAATACAATAGACATGAGTTTTATATTACACTTCTAATATTACCTTTTTATTTTATTTTTTAGTTTTAGTATATTTAAAAAGACTATATTAATATTATTATAAAAATTATACTAAAAATATTATTATAAATAAATCAAACTAATTTTAAAAAAATTATTATAAATAAATTGATGAAGAAAATTTCCTGTACAATTAAAATTTATTTAAGTATTATAAAAAAAAATTACTTTTAAATATATAATTTTAATAACTTAAAAATCATTAAATCTTATTTGTTAAATAACGAGTTTAATTTGTATACACTGACAATATAAAAAAATTTTACACTATTAATCAATAGAAATACAAAAAAATATCAAATCATACTAAATAATCACCCACTATAATAAAAAATTCATCATAATTTGGCACTTCATTATGTTCCTATTAGTGAATTTTATACTATCAATATATAAAAATTAATCTCTTACATAATATCCAAATAATAATATAATATTCAATTAAAGGATATTTTTATCAATACACACCTCTAACAGGTTTTCACTCAACACAAGAGCAACAAAAAGTTGCTTCCACATTCAAGCATCCAAAATTAAGGATGCGTTTAATTCAAATTTAAAAAAAAATGATTTTAACACTTACATTTTATATATAACTGAAAAAATTAAAAATTAATTTTTTTTAAAAATTACTCTTTTCAGTTTATTTAAAAAAGCTGAAAACAGATTTTTTTTAAAAATTTGATTATTTTTAAAAAATTATCTAAATATATAAAAACTAATTTTTTTAATAAAAAAATGATTTTTTTACCCAAAAAAAATACAAACAAATGCACTCTAAGTTTGAGTCCATAATCAATTTTGTTAGAAAGTATCCAAACATGTATGACCCATCATTGAATGCTCCAAAAGTGGGTTGGATGGTTTTAAACGCCATTTCAAACACACTCCTAATAATATTTGATGAAAAAATTTAATAGGAAGACAATGAAACACTATAAAGTTTTGGACTTGTGTTGCAAATTTGTAGACTCTAAAGAAAAAACGCACATGGTCCTAAGTTAAAAGGGAATAAATTGGCCTTTCCCCTTTTAACAATGGTGCAATATTGCAGTTGTACCGTCCACAACACAATAAAAAACAAAGCCTCATCATAAGGTTGAGGACAATAACAGCAGATGTAATACAAAAACTGTTAAATTCTTAACAATAAACCAGAACAAAAACCGTCAACATAACAACATATGGACAAACGCATAAGCTTTTATTCACGAGCAACAAGAAGCACTTGTTTTCCAACATTGTGACCACTAAAAAGACCAACCAAGGCTGTAGGACCATTCTCAAGACCCTCAGCTATGTCTTCCACATACACAATCTTCCCATCTCTAATATGAGGTAGGACAAACTCCAAGAATTTAGGATATAGGTGAACAAAACCAGCGAAATTAAAACCTTCCATACGAATCCTCTTGTATATGAGAGATGTCAAATTTGTTACACCTTCATGTTGAGTAAGATTATACTGTGAGATCATTCCACATACGGGTATGCGGCCATGGACTCTCATATTCAGGAGCACGGCATCAAGTGTCTTTCCCCCAACATTCTCAAAGTATACATCAATGCCTTCCGGAAAATGCCTGATTTGTATATTGACATACACTAGTCACTAGTGTGTTCTATTATTAGGCACAATAATTTAAAATTTACATGGCCATAAAAACAGTTAAATTTAAATTTCTCTTATCATAAAACTATTAAAAACTGACCTTTTCAAAGCTGCATTGAGGTCTGGCTCTTCTTTATAGTTGAAACCTTCATCAAATCCAAATTTATTCTTTAATAGATCCACCTGATTGTAAAAGACATAAATTCAGGTGAAAGGGGGACTAATTATTTTTTTTTCTAGGTGAACAAATGAAACAGAATGTATATCAGGCCTCTGTAATCATACTCCTTTACAATAATATGCTTGAATTCAGAAATGGAGGAGAAATAAAAATTGATCTATGCCACAACTCAATTTTTAAATTTCTTTTCCGGTTTAGGGAGGTGGATACCCTAGTGCATAGGTAAGGGCAAAAGTAATAGAGTATACACTTTAACCAAATTTGTGCATAGAATCATAAAGCAATACATTGTTGTACCTAAATAAAGCCAACAACCCCCTGGTGCCACTCGAGGATTTGTACCAATGACTTTATTTTAATAACACTTATTGGATCAAGTGTTTATCATTAAATCAAAAGTTACAATTAATAAAATAGTATAATTTTATTTTCTTAAAGTTTCTTATGACTATGTCTAACATACAAAATTGCACCTATTACAAGTGTCATGAGACAAGATGTTAAGCCACAAGATTCTGAGAGTGATACTAACCAAATGAAGCTAACAATTGCTTTGACAAAAATGACCATATGCAATATTGACTAGAACAAATTCATTATATTCTAACTATCCCAATAATCAAGGAAAATTTTGAAACACGGTAACGAATTGTCTCAAAGTTCTCATTGAGAAGGGAATTATTTGAAAGAGAATGTTGCTCAAGCTTAGAAGTTTCATGGACAAAATGAATGACGTTATGATTGGGACAAATGAAGAGATTAATATGATATCACATTTTCACTTTCAATAGCCTATTTAATATGAATTTAATTTATATGCATTATCAGTATAAAAAAGTTTTACATAGACATCTAATCATGTATTGCCATATCAGCAAAAGTATTTGACTCAACTATCCACTACTTTAAAAGTCTTACAAATATAAACATTTGATTGGATGATAATGTAAAACAATACATAGCAATTAAACCTATTTAATATATACATCTTTCAAGAATAAAAAAAAACATTTGCTCAAATATTTTTATAAGCTAATTAGGCTAGTTCAATAAACAGTAGTACTTTGAACAACATAACAAGCATGGTTTTTAGGAAAATAATACTTTTTAAAAGTTATTTTCCATTCTAACACATTCAGAATTTTATTTCTCAAAATACACTAAATTTTTAACGTTAAAAAGTTTGTTTACAGCAAATCGAGTTCCCACAGAATCGTAATCCTTCTTTTCTACACGTTAAGTAATTAATTTATGAGAAATCAGCTTCTAATAGTATGGCACCATTTTTATATTCTATCATAGTTAGCAAGTTGGTTTTCCATAACCTAAATACCTAACTAATTTTTTAACTAAAGAATTTTAAAATTTTTATATTTAATTTTAGAAAATAATTTATATACATTAATAATGTAAAATTACTTTACACTGCTATCCAATAGAAATTTAGATAATTATCAAATAATGATAATTAACTACCTGTTAGGGATGTGCAGTGGAATAGGTTTCACAAACATTCTCACATGAATACAATAAACTATATAGAAACACAAAATATCAAGAGAAAGAAATTAACAAAATGATAATCAGAGCAGAGATGCAAGAATTTATGTGGTTCGATAAATCCCATGCCTTTATCCATACCAAGGGATAAACACTTTCACTATGAGAAGAAAAATAGTTCAACAATATCACTTTGTTCCCAAATCTAAAACCTCCTGTATGCCCTCTCTCATAATCCAAAGTATCAGTCTCTCTTTGTGTCTCTATCTCTTACACACCTAGACTATTGATTTTACTTATAACCAAGGGTCCTTAGCTTCGAAGGATTCTTGTTCCATATCCTAATAGATTTCTCATAGCCTAACAAATTTATCATATTTTTAATTCAAATATTCCTAAATTTAAGTATACACATCTTAAGGATATACATAAATAAAATCAATCACAATCCTATCAAGATATGCATGAGCCAACTTTGCTAACAAATCTCCACCTCGGCGAATGTCCCGCCACTTTGGAAATCGTTAACAGTTCTACCTTGATCCAAGTCGTTTAGTCACGGCAAACCTTCGTGAACACCTTGAAAATCCCTTATTTGTAAATACGACAAATAAGTACTATTGGCCTTAACACGGAACACCCACATATTGGCTCCACCTGATTTGAAATCTCGGCCAATGAAAATGTGTAGCCCCACAACCCTCTCAATGTTCATCATCTTCTCCAACTTCCTATCCCTTCACTTCAAAGCTTTTTACCAAACCTCTTTTGGACTAGGATATTCTTCACCCTTCTTTGCCAAGAGTGAAGCTTCCCTTTACTTTAGGCTTGTGCTAAATATATTTATTGGACTCTATCGAGCTCAAATGAGCTCTAATACCAGTTGTTGGGGTGCAAATGAGTCCCATAAACATTCTCATATGAATTTAATAAAATAAATATAAATAGAAAATATCAAGGGAAAGAAATTAATAAAATGACAATGAGTGCAGAGACATAAGAATTCATGTGGTTTGACAAATCTCATGCCTACATCCACCACAAAGGATAAACATTTCGACTATGAGAAGAAAAATAGTACAAGAATATCACTTTGTTCCCAAACTTTAGGCCTCTTCTACACCCTCTCTCATAACCCAAAGTATCTGTCTCTCTTTGTGTCTCTATGACCAACCGAAGTAGGGCTCTCCACCTTGGATGTAGAAACACTTTAGTAAGCACATGTGGGTGATCAGTTGGTTTGGTTAGCCAGCCAGTGGTCCCAACAGTAAGTCTTGAGATGGGCAGTAAGTCCGTCGGTGAGCTGGTGCTCCCAAAGTTCAACGATGGTGGACTCTCGACCAATAGTGGTATCAAGGTTTTGGGTTTAGGGTGTATCAATTGAAAGGGGTGTTTTCTACGAGATGCGAGAGGATCAAATTTTGGTCATATATCAAAATTAAAAGTTATTTAAAAATAGATAATTATTTAAAAAAAGTCACATGATTTAATATTTTAATCTTGAACATTCATATAAGATCCAGTCATCAGTATTTACTCCTTTCAAACCTTATCAGAACCATGATGAGCAATATTGAGCCATTAACCCATAAATTGTTGTGGATGGCATCTACATCTCTAAATCCTAAACTCTAAACACTAAGCCCTTAACCTTAAACCCTCAATCCTTGTTTAGGAATTCCTGATCTTGATGCATTTATGATTGTAGAAGCCGATCCTTAATCTTGGGTTGGAGGGATACCAAAGCAAGTACCTCCAGGATCAAGCAAGGAATAAATAGTTAGATATTATTCTAGAATATGGACAAGGCCTCGGAAAATATTTGGTGTTGTTAAAAAGGAAATCTTTTCAATAGTTTTATGCATTACTAAATTTCAAGATGATTTGTTTGCTAAACAATTTTTTACTTATTATTGATTGCAAAGCAGTTAAACCCGTTTTAGAAAAAGATGTTAAAAACTTGGTTCCAAAGCATATTTTTGTCGGATGGCAATCTTTACTTTCTTGTTTTGATTTTGAGATCCAACACATTAAAAGAAAGTAAAATGCTTTACTCGACTTTTTTACTAGAGAATTTTCACAAGGAAAAATTCGCAATGAGTAAAGAAGCCAAAGTTTCAAAAGATCAAAACGAGGCTCTCTTGGAACCAAGCAGTTCAACTCTCATAGGGTCAAAATCAAGATCAATACCTAACTCAAAAAAACTTGTTCCACAAAGATATCCGGATCATGAGCTTTTGATTAAATATCATCCCATTTGTTCAATAAAACCATCAATCCTTTATTTACCCAAAATAAATTTGTAGCCTTAACCCATCAATAAGCTATATCCTTTCCTTCTCCTAGCACAAAATCTAAGCCAATATCCATACAGTCAAATGCACCAACCACCATAACTACCTGACCTAGAACCACTCCTCCAACCAAAAATTAAATTGAGAACCCTGATGTCCTAACAATTTGCGTTATTGAAAATGATTGGCTTCAAGAGTCCCTTGACAAATTGCTCAAAAAATCTTTCCACCCAATATTGAATATCTGCAATGCATCCTCTCAAACACCCGAAAAATATTATGAGTTTATCCTTATAGACACTGATTCAATCTCAAAAATTAAACCCCGAGGATAATAAGGTAACCTTTTCTCAAATCAAAATCTTAAAAAGTATATTTCCCTATCGACTGGTTAGTATCCCAAAGGTCTTTTTCAAGCAAATTTCGATCACAAATCTTAATTATTTCGATTATATAGAGGCCTGGTACAATATTTTGTAACTAAGACCTTTTTCACCCTACTAGTTTATTTGGTTCAAAAGGGGAGTTTCTTTAAAATTCCCCAAGTGGTTCATTACTTTGGCCTTAATCCCAAAATCTTTCCAGAATTTATCATTAATATGTTTAATAAGTTTAAGGAAACTACAACTTTTCCTAAAGGTTCCAGAATATTATTAGATTTTGCCATCTTTGGGATTAGTTGGATAGTCACTTGGGACTATACTTTTGTTCTTCAAGAGGAAGGAACAAATATCAAGTGGCTAGGAAGGTCAATACAATCAAAATAGTGGGAAAATTTGATCTAAACTTTTCTTCTGAAGAAAACTCCTTGACTGGTTCAAAGAAAATCCAAAATATCTTAAAGTGATTCAAAAAGATGAAGGAAAATCTCAAATTTTGGTAGAAAAATCACAAATGATGACCAAATTAGCTTCTACAATATCGAAAAAGGAATTTCTCAAGAGACTCCATGAAGCAATGTCTAAAAGTGGTCAAGACAACTCTTAAGCTGAGGACGTAGGATCATCTAAAAGTTTCACGTCTCTCAATGAAGACGATTGCTACGGGGATTGAATTTTCAAAAAATGACTAAGAGAACATTGCTCAAGGTGTGAAAAGACTAGTATGCTAGGCTAGACTCCAATCCAAAGGACAATGCCACTAAAATATCTCTACTCAAAATACTGTTCAAAAGGACTATCATACTAAAGCAATATTCATAATGCAACAGTTTAAGACTTTCACTGCTCAACAAGGCAATAATTCAAAGCTTTCACTATTCAGTAGGACAATTACTTCAAGATTCCCTTGATTAAAGGACACCCTAGCATAGCATGAGGTCATGATCATGTCAGACCAATAACGGAGAACTTCAGAAGACATCAAGATCTCATTGGCTATATAAGGAGATGGAAGAGTTTGAAAAGGGACGTCAACTCTCAATTAAGCTTTTGCTTTCCCTGTTTTCATCATAAAATCCTTGAGTGTGTAAATGATCAAAGTTTCAAGCTTCAACAATATCATCTTTGTACTCTGAATCTTCAATATCTTGTATCTGTAAGTCTACTTTGTTTTTTTCAATAAATATCATGTTTCAATATGACTTGCTCTTGCATTTTCTAAAGATAAGGTTCTAAAGGATGGTTGAGGTATGATTTCTAAAGAGGATTCCATGGGTAGTTTGGGTTCTTCCTTACTAATTCTCTCCCTTCTACCTATATACATGCTCCTAGGTTTTTAATAATAAAGAAAATAACTCTGCCGGGTGTTTAGGCTCTGATACCACTATGTTGGGAGCCTTATTATCCTAAACACAAAATCCTTATTTTGTCAAAGCAGGCTTTATGGCATAGAAGCCTACTTTATCTAGCCATAGTTACTCATAGGGATCATATATCTAAGGAGAATCGGAAATGGACCGTTAATCAGATACATTTATGATACACAAGGTCCTCACAATGAGGTAAGTGTAGAGCTCGCTTTGAATCTTAGGTGGCCTTGTTATTTGCTTTATTTATTCAAACTACAGAAGCGTATTTAAGATATAAGGGGTCGAACTTTTAGGAAGAAAGTAAGAGTTTAGAAGAACATGGTCATAGAAGCACATTGATATTATTTATGCTGAAAACTTAATGATGATACAACTAAAGAGCTCTTCCTTATATAGAGGAGGAAAGAGCTGGTTACATATACAAATATCAAATACTTATCATACATTACTTTTTCTTCATGCCACAAATAGTCTGATCGTACATCTTATCTTATCCAAATACAAGCACAATCTTATCGCAAATCAGATAAGCTAAAGGACTGTCATACACGTACCCTGGTACTATAGTACACTTTATTTCAAACACACATTACACATGGTACAATTATTGGCATCCTTATTCACATAGACTCTAACAAAACTTTTTCTATTCATTAGTCATGCTCGAAGATAGGATCATGACTTGGCGAGAGATTGAGGGTCCAATATTCTTCTCCTTTCAGTTTTTTGGTATATGCATGTACTTCCTGCTGGTCTCATTAATATCTCCTATGTCCATAACTTCTATGTCCTCATCTAGATCCTGAGAATTTTGCATAATAATTCTGTACAATGGATCTCTTGTCTCACTCTCAATTTTTGACTGTTGGGTGGTCTTAGCTCTGTAGGTGTTGTCTTGTAATGAATGTGTTCCCTTTCCATCTCCCATTCAAGTAGACAAATGATTTCTAAGGGCTTTAACTTATTACAAGTGGAGTTTATTGTTGGAGCTCTAAGATCTAGCCCATTTATGTCATGGAGATGGATTATCATGTCTTCCTTATAAAAATGGGTATTGTTCATCCTAAGCAAAGATTTTGAAGCTGGGATATTTTCCATATCTTGCTACTTGGTTTTGGGTCCATAGTAGCTTGGTTTAGTCGAGAGCTAATGCCCCCTTTCAAAGTCATTGGTGTCTTCTGAATATAGCGAAGGAGGCCTTGGTGTCTTCTGAAGTTCTTCATTATTGATTCGACAAAATCATTCCTTGTGCTATGGTAGGGTGCCCTTTAATCAGGAAAATCTATGAATAATTGTCCTACTGAACAGTGAAAGCCTTGAATAATTGCCTTGTTGAATAGTGAAAGTCTTGAATTATTACATTCTGAATATTGCTTTTGTATGGTAGTCCTTTCGAACAGTATTTTGAGCATAGATATTTTAGCAATATTATCCTTTGGATTGGAGGACCGCCTAGCATGCCAGTCTTTGCACACCTTGAGCAGTGTTTTCTTACTCATTTTTTGAAAATTCAATCCCGTAGCAATCATCTTCATTGAGAGGCGTGAAATTTTCAAAAGATCCTATGTCTTCATCTTGAGAGTTGTCTTGACCACTTTTAGACATTGCTTCATGAAGTATTTTGAGAAATTCCTTTTTTGAAGTTGCAGAACCTAATTCCACCATCATTTGTGATTTTTCTACCAAAATTTGAGATTCTCCTTCATCTTTTTGAACCGCTTTAAGATATTTTGGATTTTGTCTGAACCAATAAAGGAGTTTTTCTTCAAAAGCAAATTTTAGATCAAATTTTTCCTAGCCACTTGATATCTATTCCTTCCTCTTGAAAAGCAAAAGTGTATTCCCTAGTGACTATTCAACTTATCCCAGAGATGGCAAATTATAACAATATTTTGGAACCTTAAGGAAAAGGTGTAGTTTCCTTAAACGTATTGAACATAATAATTTTTAGAATTGAGTAGACCTAACTCAATCTCAAAAAATTAACTCATGGAGAGAGGGTTGACCAAGTACTTATAAAGGCTATTTTGGCCGTATCCTTAAGCAATGTAGAATTCTAACAAAACCCCCTCACGCCTAAAACTGGACATCTAGAGCATGAAGTTTGCCGAGCTAGACACTTGCGGGTGGCCTAAAAACCACAGGATAAGCTTTGATATGGGTTAAGAGTCCACCCTTACTAAACTTGGGGACCACCTTAGGGGTGGGGCCTTGTGTACGCCAAGGGAGGCGATGGCCTCCCCTAAAATTTTTAGTTTCTTTGTAAATTTCTTATTTTTTTTCTTATTTGGTTCCCTTCTAAAATTTTTTATTTAGTTAGTTTTTATAAACTTTTTACTTAACTAGATATTCCAATACTATAATAGATAATACATTATACATAAATGTGTGTCTCTCGAGTTTTGATTGTAAAATATTTATTTTCTTTTATATATTATGATTTTTGTTTAAAAATTTTTATAAGAGCAAAAATTATAAGATATATATTATTCTCTATATAAAATTACCTATTAAGTATTGGTCCTTCCCAACAAAATGTTCCAGCTCCGCCGCTGGACCACCTGTTTACCAACGAACTCTACCCATCTCAAGACTTACTGCTGGGACCACTGGCTGACCAACCAAGCCAACTGACCACCCACATGCAGCTACCAAAATTTTTCCACATCCAAGGGCGGAGAGCCTCAATTCGGTCTGTCATGAGTGAGAGTTCCCAAGGATGCCATCCGTAACAATGTGCGGGTTAACAGCTCAATGTTGCTTATCATGGCTTTGATACTATCTTAGAATTGAGTGGATCTAACTTAACCCCAAAAGCTAACTCATGGGAGGAGGGTTGCCCAAATACTTATAAAGGATATATTGGCCACATTCTTAAGCTATGTGAGACTCTAACACAAAGAGTTTTAAATCTTTGTAATATATCCTTTAATTCTATTCTAGGAACTTTGTCTTTTAATTTTTCTTCTTCACCTAGAAAAGATTTTAATTGTTGCAGAAATTCTTGTTTAAGTTCTAAATCTTGCATCTTGTCAATTATTAAGAGTAGGGTAGAAGCTTGATCTCTAGTTATCATGTTTATAGTTTTTTTGGCATGTTAAACAATTGCATAAATTTGTTCCCCCATTGTTTGATGCAGAGGATATTGATGAGTTATCAAAGTGTTCTTCTAACTAATATATCATTTCTTTGTAAGAATAATATTCCTCAAAAGATTTCGTATTGTTTATCTAGTAAAATATTGATTAAACTTTCTTTAGTTCGTCACTATAATTGAAATCTCCAATTATAAAAAGAGAATTCCCCATATGTCAACAATTTTTACAATATTGATGCACAAATATTAGTACCCGTATATAAATGCAATAATTAGAACAATACCTTGTCTTTAGATCCAGCACTTCCGACAACATAACAACCCATCAGTTTAGCAAATTGCCCAACAAGTTGACCAACTGCGCCAGAGGCAGCTGAAACAAAAACTCTCTCTCCTTTCTTGAGAGAGCCTACTTCAAAGAGACCTGCATAAGCGGTCACTCCTGGCATACCTGTGTTAAAACATCCAAATACATTGCTCGAATCAAAACTCATAATAAAATGAAAGGAAGCATGTATACTCAGAATATAAAACAACAAAAATGTATAATGTAAAAAAGAAGTAGTTTTATCAAAGAAATGTGGCTGCAGTAGACATACAAGAGAATTTAGCTACTGGTTCCAAATGAACATAAAGAGTTATTTAATATATTCTCCTCAAAATTGAAGCTGGTCTCTTGGTCAGTAACTTAATCTAGTGAATCAATGACCAAACCAAACCAAGCCAAATAACCTTCATTGAACGAAAGAAGAAAATGGAAAAGTAATATAGGGACAAAAAGCCCTAAAAACCACCTCATGCACAATAGGATTTTTCTATGAAACATACAATCTTAATGATACAAGATTGACAGCCAATTTATCACATGAAGACTTCATAGTTGAGAAATAACTTCTACGCAACCAACACACAGAGGCTTGCCTGCATACATGCTTGCCAACATATTCATTCTGAAGAAGCCAAATCTATAGTCAAAAAGTTTTAAACAAAAAGTACAATATAAATAATGATAAACTGATATACAAAAAGCAGTAAGATTTCAGTTCCAAATGAGAGAATAAATGTCATATAACATTCGTTCACCTCCAAAATTAAGTGAACAAAAGATCAATTAAGGTGTTATAGCCTTGACTGAACAAAAAATGAAATTGGAAAATGAGTATAGAACAAACAGCCAGACAACCACCACCACCAACCCAATATGTTTCTTCTTCTATGATGGATAACCCATTATCTTAATGACATCAAACAAAAAGAGAAGCCATTTATCACATGAAAATTCCATAAGTTTGCAGTTCATGTCAGTGTCAAGCAATCATTCATTCAAAATCAATGTAGATTGAAATTATTGAATACATACCAAGAATTCCAGTATAGTAGGAAAGAGGGACATCGGTGTGCTCAATTTTGAAAAGTATTTGAGCTGCGTGCACTAAGCTGTACTCTTCCCATTTAGTAAACCCCCACACTAAGTCATCTCTCTTATAATCTGGGTGTCCAGATTCCAGGACTTTAGCCACACCATACCCTGCTAATGGCTTCAATTACACAACAATAGTTAGTAGTAGCTTAATATATTCTTAAAATGCACCTTCAGTGCTGCAAGTACTTTGATTAATTTCTATTTCATTTAAAATGTTAAAGCCAATTGGAGTCTCCTGAAAGTTCCAACCCCTTGCAAGCATGGCATTTCATTTCTGAACTCTCTTCTCAAGAAAAAAGTGTAAAGAACAAAAAAATAAAAATGTAAATAAATAAATCTTTGCAGTTTTCACAACCCCCCGGCCCCAAAAAAAAAAAAAAAACCCAAAAAAAAAATTCTTATGCTGTTTGAAAAGCAGCCTGGTGTGTTCATATCACTTTTATTTTTAACAGCATGTCTTGGAATAGCAGCCCCAGCATATCATAAAATTATCAAAGATTATACAAAAATACTCTCTTTTCAGGAAAAAAAAATCTAAAATTATATTTATCTTTATGTCAAATTAAGTTTTAATTTTTTTTATCGTGAGTCTATTTCATAATTCATAATATCCTTAATTTTTGAAAAAAAAAATTTAAAAAGTAATTATAAGTGATCATATTGAGTACTAAAATTCTAATCACACAAACTACTATGTTCAAGGATTTTTAAGCACAAGACCAACAGATTGGTGGGTTCAAATAGTTGAACATTTGTTCCCTCAAGTAAGATTTGAGTCTTAGATGAAAGAAAAATAAATAAAAAATAAATAAAGTGGCACTGAGAGTTTTATCCTGCAGTGAATTTACCACTTCGGACTTCAGACACTACCGGTGATTTCTATTGGTAGTTTGTATATGGAAAATAAGTAGCACCAGCGTTTTATCTTTACAGTGGATCGATCCATTTCGGATTTCGAATATTGGTGGTCTATACTAAACAGGAAAAATAATTTAAAAAAAAAAAAAAAGATTTTTAGAAGCACAAATTAAATAACCCACTTCCTAATGTTAAGCGATCTCTTCGAATTCTCAAAAGAATTTCTCAGCAAACAATTGTAATTTCATAACCAATTTTTCATTTAAAAAAAAAAAGAAAAAAAAGTAAAATGATTCCTTGTAGAGAGCAAGACTTACAGAGCCAGGGGCATAGTCATGACTGTTCTCTTGGCCTTCGGGCTTGTTCATAAGATTCCTCATGTATGGATCACAGGACAAGTAGAGATTTTTGAGCAGCACCTCGTTGGAACCTTCTGGAACCTTCAACGTTATAGTCTCTTCAACAATGTTCATGTCGGATTCTTTAGGAAAACTGGAGACATAGTCCCTCAGAACCACTTTCTTGTTCCTCACTTCCGCCATGTTAAGTCAGGCTACTGGGTCTCACTTCGGCTTAGATAAAGAAGAAAATGAAGCATCAGGGTGAGTTTACAGTGGAAAAGGAAAGTCAGGTAAGGTCACGATGAGGATTTGAGAATGACACACTATTAATAAAAAAAAATAGTAGAAAATATTAATTAATATAAATAATTATTTATAATAATAAAAAATTTATTATAATTTTTTATTTTTTTAAGATTTTTATTAGATGATAGTTTTAGTGTATACTATTAAATTTTTAATTATAATATAATTTAAATTTTTATATTTAAAATAAATTAATAAATTATAAAATTAAACTTATTTATATTATTTAAAAAATATATAAAAATAAATTAAAATTTTTATTTTAATTATTTTATTTTTGATTAATAAAATATTATATTTTATTAATAAATTTAATTATTTATTAAATAATATAATATAATCAAAATCAAATCCAAAATGTTATACAAAATAAATTTATCAAAAAAAATTTTTTCTTAAAAGAATTAAAATTGATTAAATTGTAATTTATTATTGTCATTCTTTACGCCTGTATAACTTTCTATCCCCACTTTTTACGCTGCAACAAATTTATTACTGGGGCAGATGGCTTGACTTTTTGTGCAGGATCATCATAGACATCCACGGAATGCTCCCACATAGTGTTCCCATCACTATAGCTGCCCACGATTTGCACAAGCCCTGAAAGTTGCAACCCCGCCGTTATCAAGTGTCAACAAAGACTGCATCTACGGGTGCTTGCTGCCATGCACCTTATAAACTAAGGTGCATGATGCACCGTATATCACCTTGCTGTTAATGTGGTATGTGATCGGTCATTTGAGGTGATTTGCTTTAATAGCAATTTATTAGTTTATGCGAGCCTTCTAACATAGATCACCTTGGACATGAGAATGGGTTATGGGCACACAAAAACTGAGCATGAGCTATTCTTTTTTATTCTTGATTTTGTTTAGTTCTTGCAGGTGAAAGAAAAATATGGAGTTCTTGATTTTCTTTTTATGGGAAGCTCAAGCACAAAACCAAACCCGATTCAGTAAAGTTGAGGTAAAGGGATGATCTGATTTTGGTAGATCTGGAAGATTCAGAGTATTGAGGATAATTTTACCATCTTTTGAGAGTCATAGTAACTTTTGGGAATAATGGAATGAGTTAAAGGCTGAATCTTTGGATGTAAATATATACACACCAGCCCTCAAGAGGCTTGAGTTGTCATATTCTTCGCTGTCAAGAAAAATGGTGGTTCAATGGCAATGATAGAACTTAAGCTCGCAAAGGAGTTGGTGGCTGCCGGTGATGTCACGGAGTCACTGTCATCGGCAGCGATCAATGTAGGATCAGTGGCAATGCACTGATCAAGGAAGAAGGAGATGTGGTGGGGTAGCGGGAGTGAGCAAAGGCAGAACAGGTGAGAGAAATTGCATTTAATTTCACAACCTACTTCACAGGTTATTAGAAACAAATCCACACCATCCATTACACCTCAACTAAAAAGAATAGCCCATATCAACTCTACACCTAAGGTGTATCACGCTCTTTAATTTAAGAGATGCATTTAAGACAAAACTGCATCTATGATCAATTATAATGGAATCATCATTATTATAAGTATTGCTAGCTATTTGCAAGGTAGCAGTAACCATAAGCCAGAATAGTACTCTCATTTGCATTTTCAATTTCTGAATTTGAGGGGTGGCGAAAAAGGGACATTTTGAGGGTTTGCACTAGATACTTACAAAATGGAGCAATGGAATTGGTTTGAAGAATTGAGCTGCAACCTATTGAAGAAGAGAAGTTCTGCAACCTATTGAGGGGATTTTTGATATTTTATCTTTTAATATAAGACTTGTTTTAGTTTGATTTAACTTTGGACTTTTTAAAAAAATTAAATTTTATTCAGATTTTAATTCTATGTCATTATTTGATTTTAAACTAAAAAATTTAATTTAATTTCTTGAATAAATTTAATTATAATCTTTCCAAACAGCCTACCAAAAAGTGTAAAGCTTCTAAAAAGAGATTGTAAGAGAGTTCATGAGTAAAATGTAGAGATATGAAAATGGGTCGCCCATTCGAGTTGAACCATTCTTGAGTGGGCTTTTATCATATTAAATTAGTTTTGAGCTAGTATTTTTCTAATCTAACCAATTTTATTTAGGCTACGAGCTGAGGTCAATTCATTAAATTTTTAAATATAATAAATATATTTTAAAATAATTAAAAAATAAAATATAAAAAAATAGATGATCTTATTACTATTTTATGGTCCATATGAAAAATCAATGAACAAAAATATAAGTTTTTTTTCTAGTAATTAGATTTAGCGGTTTTACTTGTTACAAAAGTGCAATGATGATTTTTTATTATTTTTTATTTTTGTCAACATATTTTTTACAATTTAAACCTTCTTTAAGTGAAGAAATGAGCCAACAAAATCCAAAATCAACTAGTAATGATATATGTTTGAAATTAATTATTTAAAAAAACAAAAAAAAAATGTTCAAACCATTGGATTGGCTCTGCCCAAAAGCGAGTTGGCCCATTCAAGTAGGATCAAATCCGGTTGGGCTGGATCGTACTAATTTTATTTTTTACTCCAATTTTTTTGTCCCACCCTATACATTTTTTCAGGTTGCTCGAGTTCGCCCATCGAGTCTAGCTCATTTCAGCAACTTTAGTAAAATGTCAAAAGAATTATGACAAAAAAGAAAAAAAAATGTCAAAAGAATATGTTGCAATGTGATAAAATGCATGTGAGATATAAATTTTACATTTAAAATTAGGATTTAATTTTGACAAAAGATTAATTTTAATGCATCGATAGTTTTACACTCTCATCCAATCAAATATTTCTATTTGTAAAACTTTTAAAATATTGGGTAATTGAATCAACCACTTTTTTTGATGTGACAATACATAATTAAACATTTATGTAAAAAAAAAATTTTATACTAATAATGTATATAAATTAAATCATTGTAATACACTGTCAATATAAAAATCTTTTATATAATTATTTAATCATATATTACTATATCAATAAAAATATTTATTTTTTAAAATAAATATCTCAAAAATCATATATATATATATATATATATATATATATATATATATTATATGATTGATTAATAGTATAAAACAGTTCACACTAACAATATATTAAATCTAAGTTTGAATTTCAAGTTATAAATGAATAATTTATTGTCATATAAAATTAATGGATAAACTAATTAAAAAGGAGAGAATATTATGATAACCATACAGATTCATAAGTTTTGCAACTCATTTTGACATAATTAAATAAACACACATGATTTAAATAGATTTTAATTGAATTTTTATGGATTTAGTTTAAATAAGTCATTTTAAAACATCTAATTGAAAAATATCCCATTTTATAAGCTATCAACTTTTAGATTTGATAATTAGGAGTGCTAGAATGGACTAAGCTCTACACGTCAGCTTGAATAACTCGAAAAAAAATAGGCAAACTAAGCTAATAAAATTGAAGTAAAAAGGTAATTTTGCCCTAGTTTCACTCAATATAATGTAGAACAAGCTACAATGAACAAGGCAAAATTGATGTGGGCCAGCCTGCAATCAATCAGGCTAGTGTAATGCAGGTTAGCAGCAATATACCAGCTTGGTCTAATGCGGGCTAGTCTCAATGGCCCAAGCCAGTTTGATGTGGGCTGGTGGCAAAGCTTACGGGGCTAATTGAAATAACTCCCAACCCAAACGGGTTGGAGTAGACCAATGTTAGTTAGCACTATACTTTAAACATAATAAGTTGACCTATATCAACAAAATGTTACTTAGCAATATGCTTTGCACCTATGTTGCACTAACACCTCATTTTATGTCACTTCCCCGAATCCAAGCCATGTCGATGTCCGATACGAACATGACACAGTAAAATACGTCCTCATCTTATTTTTATTTTTCATTTATTTATTTATTTTAATTGTGACAAGAAATACCAGATAGATCCGTTATTTGGCCGCTGAATTCCTCTAGGATCCTGCTAGGATATGGGAAGAAAGAAGCTTTGGAAAGCACCCCCTTTTAGATTCAAAGTTTAAAATTCCTTATTCTTATTCAAAACTAGTATATAGTAACCCATTTCTTTACTAAATTCTTTCGTCTTTGTTCTACTGGGTTCTATCACTACAACTCTTTGGCTCCTTTGGGTTTTGAACGACATGCAACAAGTAACATCCATGACTTTGCGCAGGAGAAGAATGACTGGGTGCACTGCATAGGAGCTGAAGAGGCCGACTGCTCTATGTAACACCCTCCCAAGTATAGTACTATTCTTAAGTCATAGCACCACACTCGTAAGTTATTCTTTATTGAATCTGACCTTGTCTGATAGCAACCTCTGGTTGTTCCCAATATTTCTTGAACTATCTGGAGATAATACGGAAATAAACATAGGGATGAGAATTATAAAATTCCCAGTAGGATTCATTAATAAATTTCATACCGTGTCATCGTTATTATCTCCAGCTGCTTCGGTTTATTATGAACCATGTGAGCATGTTAAATAGACTATTCCGTTTTATAGTTGAAAATATAATGTCCGAAGCAGAGTTCATTTTATTCACGCGCTTGAGTCGCATTGGCAATATTTCATATTTAGAAAATAATCACAGCATAAATAGATAGTACAGCTTCAGCATCAATTAAACATGGGATGTCATTATGCAAATTCTCATCTTTGAATTCATGCAAATACCCCGATGCCTTTCTTTAGCTTTCTTTGCTCTGTACTGAGTTAATGTCATGGATGTTGCCACCATACATTTTCATTGCTTATACTAACTGGGTCATGCCATGCCTCGTGTAAGTTCTGTCCCCTATACTCACACTAGCTGGGTCGATGTCGTGCCTCATGTGAGTGGAGTGCTTGCATATCTTTTAATCTTTAGTCTTCAGCCTTTACTGCCCTTGGGTAGCCTGGCCTTGGAGTGAGCTCGTCAGCTCGACTCGTGACCGTCATCACACCGAATCACCCACAAAAGGACCCATATGCCTCTAGGTCGGAGGGACTCAGTTGGCCATCTGCCTCCAACATAGAGGGACCCAAAAGTTTTAGCTGCCTTCACATGGAGGGATTCAATGTGCAACTGCCTCCAAGTGAAGGGACCCATATCTTATCTTATTTAACTGCCTTCATAAGGAAGGATCTTGTAACTGCCTCCAGGTGAAGGGACCCACATTCAATATATTCATATCATAAATCATCATTGCATATATGAATCTTATGAGCATAACACATAAATGTTTATCACATTCATATAATTCACATATTTCTGCCGGAATTTCGGCAGCATAACGGATCAAGTCCGCTTCCCTGTAAATAGTGCCAGTCCAACAGATAGTCATTCATACAGAAAATCAATGCAAGGTATAGATGCTCCAATAATCAAATAAAGTTTCATAACCTTGGTCTTGAATTAGTTTTCTGTCACTTCCCTTGATTCTACCCGATTTTTGTAACTTATGCCATAAATTCATTTTAACTCATTTGGACCTCAATTTTGGATATGTTGAAGTGTTATATGTCTATTTTCTAACCTCTTTGGTCCCATCTAATTTTGATAAGCATAGCTCAAGTTAATCAGGTTTTACCCCGATCTGCCCAGTGGCTAGCCAGAATCACACACCTAAAAGTAAAAATCCACTAAAAATCGAAAACTGCATCAAATCATACGAAATTGGTCTCATATTAAAGTTAACAAGACAAAGTTCCATTTACAAAAAGTTTTATTCCATTTGACTTATTAGGGCTCGAGTTATGAGCCCCGAATTCTGACCTTCCTGAACTGCCCTGTTCTGGCCCGATTGGGACATAGGGCAAGTTTATTGGATCACTGGGAGCAAACGGGACCTTATCTAATTCTGAAATTTTTATGGGTCATTCTCCTATGTGTAAGCTTTCTAACAAAGTTAGTTTCATTCATTTTCAACTAGTATAGGGCGAGTTCTACCCTAAACAACCCAGTCTGCCCAGAATCAAAGTCAAAAACCTAGGCCGAAATTAAAAAATTCATAACTCTCTCAATACTAATCCAAAAGCCTTATATGATATATGTATGGAAAGCCCTAGATGTCTAGTTTCATATAAAAATAGTTTCATCAAATTTAATCGGCTATAGGCGGAGCCGTACACTCCGCCGTACGGACTGCCGAGGGATTCTAGGTTTTCAGCTTCTCACATCTTCATCCTTTCACCTTTTCTTACCTCCTAAATGAATTTAACACCAACAACAGCCAACAAACCAGCCAAATAACATCATAATTATTCAATTATCTCATCAAAAATTGAGTAAATAGAGTCACCAACAGCTACCCAAAATCAGAAAATCAAGACAAGAATTGGAATCCTACCTCTAGCAAGTGAGATTCTTGATCAAGATGGGTGTTTGTGGGTAAGGAGGGTGGATGAGAGCTTGAGAGGAGGTAATATGAAGTAGGACAAGAAGAGGAAAATGAAGAAGGGAAGGAAACAAAGAGGCAACTGTAGCACACAAGGGAAAGGAAGAAAAATCTGGTTTGATGTAATGATGATAGTTGGAACTTTAACATTTGATTGGAGGAAAAATGGATGGCTAGAATGAAGCCAAGATCACCCCATTTGGGACAGCCATTAGGCGTCCAAATGCTTGGTGAGAGTGGCTAATTTTTAGCCACTCATTTTAGGGTCATAGGTGTATTATTTGGTTGCTTGATTCATAGCTTTAAAAATCAGTAATCTTACCGATTTCCTTCAAACCGGCAAAATATTACTAAATAGTTTTGTGAGAGTTCCTATGTATCTATTTTAACCTAAGCTTAATCATTCTAATTAACACTTAATTAGCTTCTAATTAATCTCTAATTAACTTCTAATTTAATCCTACTTATCCTATAAAATCGAATAAATTGATTAACGACGTAAATTAATCGTTTTACCAATTTGGGGCTATTCCGTTTTTTGTTTTTCGTGGCTAATGGCACTTTCGTAATTACGGGTAAGTCTAGGGGCATTCCATGTCATTTCACATATGGATGCCTCCGTAGCTCAATCAGCCGATGTTTAATTTTCTACATTTTTGCTTCGTGGTTCTGCTTTGTTTAAAACCTTATTCTGCTAATCTAATTGATATAAAGACCTAAAGGTCATTTTCTAAAAAGTTCAGGGACAAGGTTGTAAATAATAAAAGTTTAGTTGTATTATTTCCTATTACGTTATATGGGGATGTTACACTCTATATTGTGCAAGAGTTGAAGATATTGATGTAGGAGCTATAGTTGTTGTGTGGCGGTGGTAGTTGGTTAAAAGTTCATATCTTTCACTCTATTTTAACTTTATTGTGATAGTCTTTTAGAGTTACGAGAAATGTTTATGAAAAGTAGAAACTTGAAACAAAAAATATATATTTCCAACTTAGTTTTATTTATTTATTTTATATATATTTGTCAAGCTTTTTGTAAAATTGCATCGACTTCCTTCTCCTGGGCCATACAGTATCTTGTATTTTCTACATTTTGCCGTATCACTGTATCAATATCGTATCATACCAATATCATAGTTTACCTATGCACTTCATAGCTTTGCACATAATAGGCTGACTTGTATTTGACTTGACCATTAATAGGCTAGCTTTGCACACTAAGGTAGCGTTTGACACATTATCTACCAAGATTGCCAGTAACGTAGATTATCACTTAGAAAGATTATCACTATTGCTAGTAATATTAAATATAGTGTTTGGTATATATAGTTAATCTAAATGACAATTGACATTACTCTATTTAATATATCAAAAAGTTTACTAAGTAATATATGTCTTAAATCAATAATAATAATAATAATCATAATAATAAAACAGTTAATTATTATTATTCGTAGTAGTAGTAGTTATAATAATATTATTATAATATTAATTTTTAATAATAATTATTAATTAATAAGAATAAAAAAATTAATTATTAATTATGATTAAAAAGTTAATGTTATTAATAATTATTATTAAAAATAATTAATATTAATTATTATTATTTAATAATAATAATTACAATAATTAATATTATTTTTAATAACAACAATAATTATAATTATAATAATGAAAGGATTGTCACATTGGTAGTAATCCATATTACTACCCCAATGAGGGCAATCCATATTATCACCTTCGTGGTAATCCACATTACCTTAGAATTGATAGCAACATTGCCTAATCAAATAAGGTAATATTTTGAACCTAGGTAATTTAATCAAATATTACCAGTAATTCAGATGGATTACTCCATACCAAATGCTACCTAAGGGTGTATTGCTTTATGCTACTCCGACTCTGCTCATTTGAGCTTGCCATTGTAGGTGAAGTATAATGCAAAATGCTTGCCCAACCTAGTTCAATGTGGGCTATGGGGCTCCACCCGTTAAAGTCTAGCATGTTGCGGACTAACTCATATTGAGTTAATCAAATCGTGTTGGATTGAGTCAGATTAAAATTATTTTTTATTTCAATTTTATTGGCCTAACCCACCCATTTTATTGGGTTGTTTGGGTTGGCCTATTGAATTTGGCCTTTTCTAACTCCAATATTAGTAACCCAACTCTACTAGGATTTTTTTAAAAAAAAAGGACTCATTTTTTGTAAATTTTATTGTTTAAGTATAATTTTACAAAAGTAAATATTAAAATCAATATAATTTACATGCCATTATTATTATTTTACATAAATATTTCATGCTCTATAGAGTTTTCCTTAAAAAAAGCAATTTTTTTATTAAATTAGAAGTGATTAATGGATTCTAATTTTAAGAAAATTGTAATTGTAATATTAAGAATTTGAGTTTTAAAATAGTCATTCCAGACATAATTTTACTATGAATTTTATGAGCAAATAATAAAACCATTTTTTTAATTTCATTGTTACTATTTTTAATAATGAATTCTAAATTTATTCATTTTATTTGAATTATAGTTTTGTGATATAAATTTTGCTAAAATATTCTGTTTTATATTTTTTTTTTAAGAATTTCACTAAAAGATATATACAATTTACATGTTTGTATGTACTATTATAATATTTTTATAAAATAAATTTATCTATCATTTTAAATAACTTATTGTTTTAATAATTTTTTATATCACATAATGCGGAAAGCGAAATCGGCGTTGGCAATAATGATGTTGGTCTCACGGTGATATGCTTCTCTTTCTTATTTATTTATTTATTTTTGTCATTGCTTCTCTCTTTCAATAAGAGTTCCGTTATTTGGCCCACGCTTTTGTCGACATATACGGTGGACACCGTATCTAAAGGAGGAAAACAACAAAAAGCGTATGGAGCCAAGCTTTTCACCTACGGTAGCAATAATTCAATAGAAATAAAGTACAAATTATGAAAAAGGTAAAAAGAACCCAGCCCCGTCACTTTCCCCATTCCATTCCCCTCACTCTCATACACACTGCCACTACTTCCAGCAATCTACACATTTTGAAAAAGGAAAAAAGAATCGAACCCCCATCACTGTCCCCATTCCATTCCCCTTACTCATACACACACTGCCATTACTTCCATCAATCTACACTGTAATTTCCATCCCATCCATGAAGTTCAAGGCATTCTTCATCAAATAGGTTCCACATTCCTCAAGAGCCGCTTCTATGCTTGTTTCGCTTGAGGCTGCAAAACGGGCATGGCGACCACTGAAGCGAATCGGAAGAAGGAAGGGGGCAAACTACTCGGGTCGCCAACCTTTAACGAGCTAGGAAATGGGCGTTTCAAGTGCATAGAGACTGGGCACAGGGTCCTTTCCTAGGACATAAAGTCTACTCTCGCAGCAAAAAATGTTGTTTGGGTCTCATCGTTTTTGCCTTGTCCAATAATAAACCCCCTCTTAATATGTTCAAGCAAGACTCTCTTAGCCGGTAAATAACCCCCTTTTTACCTTTTCGATCATGTTTAGAATCTGCTATTGCTTGTGTTTGGAGTGTTACTGGTTTTCATGAATTGAAATTTAGGGGTTTCTTTGCCCATAATTATGTGAAAATATTTTTACTTTTATGATATTTGTCTAGCTTACTCTGTTTATACCTTGAAAATTTTATCTTCGATGGTAAGTGATAATATATTACAGTAGCTATTGGTTTCTCCTTCCAGTTCAAAGTTGATATGTAAGCTAACTAGAGACAACGTCAATAAGTCAGGGGAACATATTTGGAAGCCTATGAGTGGGAAAAGGTTTCTCAATAAATTGGGTTAATAGTGATGTCTTCTATTCATTGAGTTTTTGGTTCGAATATCGTGGAATGAGATTTAGTGTTACTGCTAATATTTGCAAAAATATATGATTTTTAATGCATATGGATTTTGTAATGCTTCATCAACTAATGCATTTTAACTTCTGTAAATAGAGCTAGAGGAAGAACAGAAGTTGTCAAGTCATGGAATGGAAGGTGACAAGTGCTTAAAGGATCCCCAAAGTGCATATGGCGGCAAAAAGGATAAAAAGAAGAAGAAGGACAAGGATAAGGGAGTTAAAGAGAATATTTCTGAAGGAAATAGGAAGCCTTCTAATGAGGACAGTGACATAGAAGAGGAAGATTTTTGGATGCCTCCTGTTGGTGAACATCAGGGCATTGATGATGGGGTAGATTGATGGGGTTCAAATTTAGAGTTAAAATCAGAGCAAGACAGTGAAGAGGGAGATGTGGTTGGTACGTTTTCAAAAGCACTTAGTTATTCAATATCATAAACTTTTATAACCTGATAAATGTGTGGGTGGCTCTCATATATTATTTGAATTATTATATTATTCTTAATGTGTTTACCTATTGACTAGTATATTTAACTAGGTCAGTTGTAGGTTGGTCTTTACATTATCATCAAGTCTAGCGGATTGATATACTATAAGGTTCTAATGTACCTTTGTATTTTTATCCCACTGGTTTCTCAATATATGTATTGAAGCTGGTATTAAGTTTCTTATAACTTTTAGTATGTTTCAAAAACATGTTTAATATTATGATAACTAGGATATGGGCCCCTAGTGCAAATGGAAGAATTGATAGCTCAACTTTCTTTCATATCTACTAAAAGAAGAAAAAAAGTGTTTTAGTTGTAGTTGCAGTAGTTTTTTTTTTTTGTGATTAGTTTAATTATGATTGGAAAGTATGATTTAGAGCTATGTTAAACTTTTTGACAATTAGGATTATGGATCTGCTACATGAATGGATACCAACAATAGCTTGTACGTGGCTAGTTTATGGCATTCAATGCAAGACTAATATTTATTTATCAGTGTCCAGATTGAAGTAGGTTTTTATGGGTTGCTAGCAAGTTGGGGGAATCAATAGAGTTTGCTTTTACATCAACAATATTATTGAGGTAGCAGGTACTCACTTTGATAATTCCCATGCATATGTGTATGCAAGAGTGTAGGATGGAGGACATATTTGGGTTCATTCTTTTGTTCTTAGTAGTGATTAATATAGCCAATCAAGTGCATGTTGTGGTCCTTAAATGATACACCAATGCTGCAATAATTTTTCTTTTGATAAGTTGAACATCTTTTATTTTAATTAATATCTTTTTATATGATATTGGGTAATACTTGCGTTGCAATAGAAAATAGAGGCTTGAAGATGGGAAAGGCGATGTATAGGGAGCTTACTGGGTTAAAGAAGCTGGTTTTAGACAAAAATAATATCCTTTATTGGCCTGCTCTTCTTCTATATACAGAGGTTATGTCTAGTGACTTCATTGAGGATTTCTATGAGATTGAGCAGAACAAGAGTGCAGGGGGGTTCAGCTTCTTAGCTTCTTTTATGAATTTTGGAGGTTCAATGGGTAAGCCACTATGACTTTTATAAAATTTGGGTTACGATTTTTTTTTGTTTTACAAATTAATGTTTTCATTTATATATGTTGAAGTTAGAGTATTCACCAACATCCAAGAAAATGCACCAAAAAGTGGTATTCCTGCTTCTTATTTTGTTTTCATATTCAATTCTTCTGTCATTGTTATGTCATTATCATCAATGACAATGAATATTAAATCAGTTTTGGGTGTTGATAATAGTGCTTCTTTGTATTATGTAGGTTAGCTGTTTTTAGAAATATTTATTTGTTTTTAAAAACTAGAACATGTTTTGGAACATGTTTCAATGTCGATTTGAAGATAGAAAAATGGAAAGCAGTTTGAAGATATTTTCTAAAAGTGTTTATGAAACAATGTCTTCATAGTAGCATTCTTGTACTTAGCGCAATCAGAAATGTTTTCACATCTCACAGATGTTTGGGGCTGTTTACTAATTGATTCTTACCCTTCTCTGCTTATTGAGAGCAACGTACACTATCCGTTCCTTGGTATTAAATACTTTGTGGTCAGGCACCCACAAATGAGAGGAAGAATTGAACTACTTTTCAAGCAAAACAAACTTAGTAAGAAGCATCTCAAGGATATACTTTAGGTATATGTCCTCAGTGACTAATATTTGAAATAATGATTTTGAAGTTTATTATTTGCTTATTTTTTCATTTTTTTTTTTTTTGTTGTGGTTTCTGTAGTGATGATGCATTGATGGAAACCTAAGTCCAAGTGTAATAACATTTTTGTTTCTCTTGAAGCTGTTGTAGTCATTCATTGCTGCTCAACTAGGTGAAGATGAGACAAAGCTATTCAGATTAGCACAAAGCAATTCTTAGAGTATCTAAAGTTGTAAACTATGAAAGGAATTCAACCTTCGAGGAATCAGAGCTTGCCAACTTTATGATCTTAGTGACTTGGGACTGAGTTCAAAGTCATTGTTGGGTTAAGTTCATAAGACCTTGGAGAATTTTTATTGGTGATTCCTATCTACAAATCTTTTGAAATGATGAGGATGGTTTATGGTCAAAGATAGGGGGATGTATTATTTTAACAACTTGTGTATATTTTATGAATATGAATGATGTGTTAAATTTTAATTAATGAAAATATATCAATATTTTTATTTTTAATTATTTTTTGGTACAAAGAAATATATTAATGTTATTTGTACTCTATAATCATAGGGAGTCTTTAAAACTTATTCGGCCAGACAAATTTATCTGGGAATTTCAGTACTTCTTAAATTCCTATGACTTGAAAAGTTATCAGTTTTTTTGAGAAGTTACTAGTTTTTTGAATTGAAGTTATCGGCTTTTGAGCCCAAATTAACAATCAAGTGTGGTGTGGTTCCAACAAATATATTGGGTCATACAAGTAATAAAGTGATAAGATAGAACCTTGAATCCCCTTGAATATTAGATGGAACCTTGTGTATTATATAGCATCATTCGTGCTTAATCCCCTTGAATCTGAAATAGATTGAGACCCAAATCTCGTTTTCTTTGGAGCTGTGTTAAAATGTGCGGTGACTCGGGTCTTTCTATTAATACGGTTGTTAGTATCTATATTTTTTTACTAACAAATTAATTAGTTCTTTGTCAGGAGTTTTGATTCAATTATGGCTATTTCTATTCAAGGATTGGTAAAAAAAATTTCGAAACAGAGTAGATAATAAATAGTTTGGTTTGGTTTCAATTTAAAATAAACCTGATTACATGAATTAATCTAAATCAATTCCCTTGATTAGGTTTTTCATTTGGGTTTGTTGTATCAATCCAAACCACTTATCAGTTAGTTGATGTCTTAGTTCAATTGGCTTTGAGAATGGATTGGTGCATCCAGACCACACCCATTCATGATAGATTGGTAGGAGAACTTATCCCCATGTCAGGAAGCATAAGTAAGGACCTGCACTTAGTTGGTAGCTTGACCGAAAAAGCTAGTAACTTCAGTTCAAAAAGCTAGTAACTTTTATAAAAAGCTGGTAACTTATCAGTTAGTTGATGTGTTGGTTCTATTGACCTTGGGAATGGATTGGTGCATCCAAACCACACCCATTTATGATAGATTGGTGGGGGAACCCTATCCCCATGTGGGGAGTGACTATCAAAGCCTAAGTGAGGACCTGCACTTGGTTAGTAACTTGACAGAAAAAGTTGGTAACTTCAGTTCAAAAAGCAAGTAACTTTTACAAAAAGCTGGTAACTTATCAGTTAGTTTGATGTCTTGGTTCTATTGGCCTTGAGAATGGATTGGTGCATCCAAACCACACTTATTCATGCTATATTAATGGGGGAATCCTTATCCACACATGGGGAGTGAGTCTCAAAGCCTAAGTGAGGAGCTGCACTTGGTTGGTAACTTGACCCCAAAAGCTGGTAACTTTAGTTCAAAAAGCTAGTAACTTTCTTAAAAAGTTGGTAACTTATCAGTTAGTTGTTGTCTTGGTTCTAATGGCTTTGGGGATGGATTGATACATCCAAACCACATCCATTCATGCTAGATTGGTGAGAGGAAGCCTTATCTTCATGTGGGGAGTGAGTAGTAAAGCCTAAGTTAAGATCTGCACTTGGTTGGTAACTTGATCGAAAAAGCTAGTAATTTCAGTTCAAAAAACTAGTAACTTTTACAAAAAGCTGGTAACTTATCAGTTAGTTTGATGTCTTGGTTTTATTGGCCTTGGGAATTGATTGGTGCATCCAAACCACGCTTATTTATGCTACATTGATGAAGGAATCCTTATCCACACATGGGGAGTGAGTCCCAAAGCCTAAGTGGGGACCTGCACTTAGTTGATAACTTGACCCCAAAAGTTTGTAACTTTAGTTCAAAAAGCTAATAACTTTCTTAAAAAGCTAGTAACTTATCAATTACTTTTTATCTTGGTTCTAATAGCTTTGGAGATGGATGCATCCAAACCACACCTATTCATATTAGATTGGTGAGGGGAAGCCTTATCTTCATATGGGGAGTGAGTAGTAAAGCCTAAGTTAGGATCTGCACTCGGTTGGTAACTTGACCGAAAAAGCTGGTAATTTCAGTTCAAAAAATTAGTAACTTTTACAAAAAGCTGGTAACTTATTAGTTAGTTGATGTCTTGGTTCTATTGGCCTTGGGAATAGATTGGTGCATCCAAACTACACCTATTCATGCTATATTGATGGGGGAAACCTTATCTACACATGGGGAGTAAGTATCAAAGCCTAAGTGAGGACCTACACTTGATTAGTAACTTGACCCAAAAAGCTGGTAACTTTAATTCAATAAACTGGTAACTTTTACAAAAAGCTGGTAACTTATCAGTTAGTTATAAGTGCAAATGAATTAAGGTAGCAAATAAATTAATGGATTGGTGCATCCAAACTACTCTTTGAGGTAGCAAATAAATTAAACATACAATGTACAAACCCATTTCAAGATACCAAGAAATGCTTCATAATCCAAATCATACTTTCTTATACAATATTCATTTTTGTTACAGACCCAATTGAAATTGCAAATAGTATATTTGAAGGTACATGAATATTATACAAATCGAAATTACAAATTTAATGTTAAATCCATGTGCACACATAACATGAAACTGGCATCAGTCATATTCATCGTAGGTCCAACCTCGACCAAGAAATCTATGGAGAGGTTGCTTCCATGCGGCTAGATGACAAGTCCATCAATGGAGTCCTACAGGTTGCAATTGAAAACAACATTAAGATTTATCTCCATTTAGACCATTTCAATAAACATAGAAAAAAGGTTTAAGGCATTATCATAAATAATGTTTATTGTAAATGGCCCATAAGTATTACATCAGCATGAAATGAGATGCAAAAGTTGTAATATAAAAATCAAGCTAACAATATTAAGCCCTTAGACATAAAGTGGCCTTTGTCTTATGTATGAGGAAAAATTTGAGGAACTATTAGAGAACAACATGAACAAGAATAAAGAGTGCCTCTAACCTCATACAGACAAGCAACAAGTTATTCAAAAAGCCCTTCATGTACATCAGTAGCACTAATAGAATGAGGGGCTTCTTTAAGCCCAAGAGACAAAGTACTCCTCAGATTTATTAGTTAAAGAAAACCCTTTGTAAATGTAGTCACCTAACATGTACAAGCCTAAATGAGAACACAAAACTTCTATATTCCAACCAAATCCAAAACAATGATGAAAATATGGTGGTTTCCAGAATGTAAAAGCCAATTTTGAATAAGAAATGGACCACTAGCAAGAAAGCTTTTAGAATTTGGATAATTAGAATCTTCCAAATCAAAATAAATGAATTCAATATTATAATTAGTTTTACGAAACTTTTGAACAAACTAGGACCAATATTGAACTAATTTTTTTTTTTGAAAAAAGAAAAAATATAGACTTATGAAACTAGTTCTATCTTATGCCATTTGCAAAGGAAGACATGCCTTAAGAGACAAAGCTCTCAGCATTCACACATAGCAACATGATTGACATTCAAGGCCCAATCTAGAACCATTTTTGTTCACATACTACTCACTAACTACTTCTTACTCCTTGCTTCTTACTCTCACTCCTCACCTATATAAGTTTCTGCATACAACCCAACAAGTCCACCAACATTCTAAAAAATTAATCAAGAAGTAATTCAATTTAAAATACTGTTATCAATCTCAAGAGCAGAAAAATAATAAATGAAGCTTATAACGGTACATTTCATGTGTCTAAGTGGTTAGTTATTGTCATAGGCAGCATCACTTATTCACTGGCACCAAATCAGTTAAGAAAATTAATCACAATTTCTTGTACGCACTCCCAAGAGTCTCTGATTCTTTGTAATAATCATGTGTTGCTCCCATCAAGTTCAACTAAACCATCAAATAAAAAAACCTTCAATAACATTAATTAAAAAAAAAGCTATATAGTTCACTCACTGATATTGAGTAATAAAATATATGAGAGCTATAAAGTATCATATTCATACCATTCCCTACACACTCTGTTATGTTTGATAATAACCATCAAGTGAAACTGCAGCTTTTGTGTTAAACTTGTCCTGCAAAAGAAGATTCCTTTTAATTTTTTATACCCAAGACTATAAAATCACAGATTTTTAGACTTTAGAGTGCAAGTTGCCTAATGCTCAAACACTTATCACTTCTGCTTCGTGAAGGATTTAGTACCTTATGCACACCAAATAAAATGACAGACCTTTACTTTCTAATGCTTCACCTATGGGTGTTGCAGCTTCAAATCCTTTGTCCTATTAATAAAATATGAAAGCAACAGAGAACACTATATTACGACAATGTATAAATAAGTCACACTTTTTATGCATTTGATTTGAGACAATTCATGATATTTGATCTACAAAATCTAACCAACAAATCAAATCACCTGAAGCATCACAATTACAATCAAGGCCAGAACCAAAGCAAAACCAAGAAATGAGCATCAATAAAAACCTAGAAGCATCGAGCATTTCTCGCATAGAACAGTAAACAAAAGTCACAAAATTGAAAAGACTTCAGCTGTGTCAGCATTGATGAAAGAAAGAAAATGGAAAGGGAAGTGATTATAATCACCTTGGAATTGTCTTGCTTCATTTGTGAGAGCTGGTTCAAGACCTCAACACATTCGACGAACTTGACAGTGATGGTGAGAACGGTGTCGTCGCAATCGATGATGCAAGAGGCTTTGCAGTTGGTGGCACCGGAGGACGGTGAAGACAACGAATCTCGGCCTCCATGTTGAGATCGAGGATTAGAGCGCGAATTGAATGGTAAGTGAGGGGCCCTACATTCAATGAGAGCAGCTGAATGAATCTGAGTCACATTCAAAAATTGAGATAAGATGTGAGGGGGGAGAGTTGAGTTCACGTGGAGGGAAGGTGAGAGAGTTTCAGAGATTGGGAGATTCACGGGTGGGTATTTGCTTTTGTTTTTTGAATTTTTCACTTGACCGCGGTTTATTTATGTGTCAACTGTATTTACCTGGGAGAACTTGTCTTCTCTACATGCCTTTTGTCTTCTTCTGCCCAATGTATATGGTGACACCGTATATGTCTAAAAAAGAGTGGGCAAAATAACATTTTCCTTTCAATAATATTGAATTTGGTTATGTTTTTGTTGTTTTTCATATTTTTCAATTTGTTGTTTTGATGGGAGAAGCTCTGCTGCCATCGCGCGTGGGCACGATTTTAATGTGACCGTCGTTGCTTTTCTTTTTTAATTTGAAAATCTAATTTTTTAACATATAAAAAAAATGACTGACTTGGAATTTTGTGGTCTCAATTTTTTTTGTCATTATTTTTGTGATTTCCTATTTTTCTGTCACGATGTTGGGAATAATTTTTTAATTATGTTTTTAGTATTCCATTTTCTAATGTGTAACTAAACAATTAATTATAATAAATTATAATACATATTGTAAAGATATTTTAGAAAATAAAAATTGTGTTCAAATGCATCGATTCTTTTTGTTAGTAATAAAAATTATGGTACATTTGTTTCAATTTTTTAAAAAAGTTATTATCAAACTAAAAATTTTTTTATATTTAAAAAATTTAAAAATATATTTTTTTAAATTTTTTCTTTTCAGCTTCTACTAAAAAATTAAGAATAATTTTTTTTGAGCTTGTGATTATTTTTAAAAAATTTATCTAAATATATCAAAAGTAATTTTTTAATAAAAAATATTATTTTTTTGCCAAAAAATCTCACCCAAATGCAGCCATAAATTATTGGCATCTCAAAAGGAATGGAAGTTTTAGGCCTTTGTGATAGGTTCATATCTTTGCATCCTCTATGAAAAGATGACGATAGAAGTTTCTGAGCAACTTGAAGATATGCCAACTATACAAATGAGATTCTAAACCATATGTTGAACTCTGCAAGATACCATTAGCTTAGTTCCCAAGTCATTAAAATCACATCTTAGATATATTTTTAGTCTTAATAAATGTAGGTTATTTTAAAAGTAAAAATTACACTTTTATCCCTAAAATATCCTAAAATATTTATATTTTAACATTTTAATCTTCGAAAAATTAGTTGTAACACTTAAGTCCATAAAAAATTTGGCATTATAACACTTTAGTCTACCGTTACCATTTTCCATTGAATTGAAGTGTTATAACATCAAATCTTTGGAGAACTTAAATATATTACATCATATGACTTAATATATTGTGTGGTTAAAAATTTAACCACCTAACTAGTTGGTAGATTGAGTGGTTAAATATCAAACCACTTAGCTAGACAAATAAAAAGAAATGTGAGCCACATATTATATTTAACCACTTTTACCATAAACTAACCATAAAATAACAAAATCTCTCATTTTCCTCTCATCCCAGCTGCAGCCCTTCCTCCTCCTTTCAAGAAAT
Organism: Pterocarpus macrocarpus; assembly: GCA_031439585.1. NCBI lineage: Eukaryota > Viridiplantae > Streptophyta > Magnoliopsida > Fabales > Fabaceae > Pterocarpus > Pterocarpus macrocarpus. Next base: position 12,849,728 of record CM062516.1, on the reverse strand, counting down.
ACTTATATGGTCCAGTAGCACCACGTGGCTGTGTTTTCGGACTAATTATGTAAGTGTATTTTACATGGGATCCACCACTAACACACAATCCCATACAAAATACACTTACATGATTGGTCGAGAGCATAACCATGTGGTGCTTTCGGACCATGTAAGTATTTCTCCCTCCTTTCTCCTTCCATTCTTGCATCCTTTCTATACCTCTCAAAAACTACATCCTCCTTAACCACCATCACCTTCATAAAATACAAAATCTAAACCAAAACTCTTCCCTTTAGCCAACTAGAATTTTCGGGCAAAGCAAGTAGTGAGGAAAGTAGTCATATCTTGGGTTGATTGAAGGTGATTAGAGCTTCAAGAAAACCAAATTAGAAGGCTACAAGCACTAGAAGTGGTAGGCAATCCTAAGACTTGAGTTGCTCTTATATGTGTGTTTATGAGTAATTGAAGCCAGGCTTTATTAGTCTTCTTCATATGAAATATTTAAGTTAGGATTTGATGATATTTAGCCTTGTGTTTTCCTATTTTAAAATTCTTGATTTAGTTATTATTAAGTTGTTGTTGTAATGACTAAAGAAAAACTAGAAGCAGAATTGGTTTATAAAGTAAAATCTACACAGTCAGTAACTCGACCCTCATATTTGAAGCTAGAAAGTCCAAAATGAATTGAGACTAATTTTAAGTGAAAGTTAATTCAGAGAGAAGTCTATCTATGTCAAATATAGGTCCATAGGAGTTCAGGAGAGAAAGTTATGATTTTTACAAATTGGCCATGATCTAGGGAGAACACAATTGGGCAGCCTAGGTTCAAACTTAAATCTCAAGTTATATAAATTATTTTTGAATGAAACTAATTTTGTTAGAAAGCTAAGACATAAAGAATGATCTTGTAAAATATCATGATTAGATTCTCTTTGTAGAGGTCCTAATAATTATATGAAGTGACTGTTACCCTATTAGTATAAAAAATAGGACAATTGTGTTACGAGCCCTATAACTCGAGTTTGTCTTAGAATTGTAAGAGGGCTCATTAAGGTATAAATTTATAAAATTTCAAAGCAAAATAATAAGAAATGAAATTTTGGTGATTTTCCTAAATTAGTTAAACAAATATATTCTATAACAGGACAAGTAGCAGAAAAACATACACACCTTGAATTATACATAATAAATTTGAGTGGAACTAAAGAAATTTGAAATTAGACCCAAAATGATTTAGATTGGAATTTTAGTAAATTTTCTAAATTATGGGCAGATTCTAGGTGTTATGTAGTCTATGCTTTTAATTGAACTATCATTGAGACATTTTGTTTTCTCATCTTGCTCTTCCATTTGAAACTTGGATTTTGAGAGTTATACATACATGTTAACATGACTATGATAATGTAGTTGTACACAATTTCTACTTGATCAAGGTGAATAAAATTAGTGTTGTGCTTGGGCCGAAGAGAGTGAACCTGATGTGGCTATGTCGAAGAGAGTGAATCCAACTTTTCTAATATGAGTAAGGGAAAGTGAACCTAACTAGGGATAGATTTGCGTGAAGGTCAGAGAGAGTGAATTTGGCAATCACGTACAAGAATGAGCTCAATCCTACAAAATAAACTATCACCCAAATAAATGAATGCCATTCAAATCAAGGGACTACCAAACCAAATACATATATCAATTCAAAAGAAAAGAGAATAATATGAGAAACAATACATTTCATGCATGCCTAATTTATATTTATTACTCATCTAATGCATGCTCTACTTCTTTTGCCATTGTAATGATATTGCTTAGTATATTTATCATAGTTGAATGATAACAGAAATGAATCTGCTTTGGAGAGAAGTTTTAACGCTTTATAAGTGAAGCTCTATCTCATTATCTGTTGATAATATGTTTTTATTACTATAACCTGAAACAGTTAGGGATTATAACGATGATATTATATATAGTAGTCTAGAATTTCCTATTGGGAATTTAAATTTTCATAAACATATATTTCCCTATCATTCTCAGACATCACCAATGCACCATGATCCAGCTTACTAGGCAGCTACTCTTAGGATGTATATATTTTTCAGTTATCGGTTTACTATCACAATGTTCAACTCACAGTTTGATCCAGAGTTTCCATTTAATGGTGTCCCACTGCATATGACACACCTGCCTTATGCTTCACCATCACTTGTACCTTCACCATTTGTCGAGACAGATTCTTCTAAAGCTAGTTCTTCTTCTTCATCTTCTAAGGAGACCAAGTGGTGCCTGAATTAGCACTAAAAGGGTTTACTGCCATGGAGAATGGTTTCTACATCCCATGAAGAAACATAGCAACTAACTTAAGGGAACTTTTTGCGGACAGATGGACTTATACTTATATACAGAGATATGCCTCTCGTAATACTACTAACAATTCACTAGCCATTCATGTACAATTTGTGGCTTTATTTTGGAAATAGTATTTTTGGGGCCATAGATACAGTTGAGAGTTTTTAGTTGTATAACAAATGTGGCATGTACTTACCATTCTTATATGAAACACATGATTTTGTAACTATTATAAACACCGTATCATATATGTTTACTATGGAGACATCTTCAGTACTTTAAGTTCACAACATGATGCTTTTTTGACGTTACTTTATAACTTACACTTTATAAACCCATTGATAATTAGTTAGTAGACAATTGTGTATGCTCAATTCACTTCATAAATCTGCATAACTATCTATATGGCACGATTACTATAATATGATTGCTTAACACATTTCAAGTAGCATCTTCTAATTATAATATTATGACCTAGGCATGATATTGTAGTAGTTTATCCTAGTAAAGCCTAAGGATTGGACTAAGTATACTTCTAACATACTCTGAAACTTCTTAGTTAATACTATGCATTAGGTTTTGTATATAATTAAATATGCATGGCTATCTAATTGTGAAAGTAATTAGTTGCTATCATACTTAGCTCAGTATTGAGTCTAATGAACTCAATATCTTTGTTTTGTGTGACCAGGAACTGATGACTTCCCATGGATGTGGTAGGCCAACCCATGAATCTACTTTCGAAAACATAGAGAACATAATGAATACCTTTTGTATGATGGCTTATGCCATGAAAGATTAGCCGCTTTTGCAAATCATATGATGGAAAGTGTTAAACGACAAGCCGGAGAAAATCCTAGCGAGAATCTTGAAGGCATAGGAGCAGATTAGGAATATCAAAAGTTAGCTTAATTTTAAAAAGCAAATCCATCGAATATCCGGGGACCTTCAATCCGGGTAGAGTTGAGCAATGGATTAAATCTATGGAGAAAATTTTCTTTGTCTTAGCTTGCACCAAGCAGGAAAAGGTGGCGTTTCCCACATATATGTTCAAAGCTGAAGCAAAACTTTGGTTAGTTCTTACAAGAAGGCTACTTGAGCATTCACACGATCACTTGGGAAGTGTTAAGAACATGTTCTATGAGAAGTACTTTCCTGCATCCGTAAGGAACGCCAAGGAGTTGGAGTTTATAAGGCTCTAACAAGGAAACATGAGTGTGTCTGAATTTGCAACTAAGTTTGAAGAACTTTGCAAGTTCTCTAGTATCTACCAACGTAATCCAGATGAAGTATAGGAGTGTATTAAGTTTGAAGGTGGCCTAAGAGAGGACATTTTGGCATTAATAGAACCAATGGAAATCCGAGATTATGCAACACTTGTAAACAAGTGTAGGCTAGTAGAAGAGTACAATAAGAAGTTAATGGTTGCTAGATCCACTAGAGACAATTTTAGAAAGAAGCTAGCACCCTAAGGATAGCAGTTTAAGCCTACATGTCAGCCAAAAGGAAATTTCCAATTTAATAATAACAAAGGCAAGCAACCATAGAAGCTATTTGTAAAACAAGAATGTCCAAAGAATAGGAAGAACCACAGGAATAAGCAGTGTTTGGCTAGACAAAACATGTGTTTTAGCTGTCATAAACCTGGACACAAGATATGGGAATGCTCGAACAAGAGCTAACTGCTTGCTACTAGATCACGGCACCAAGGACGAGTCTTTACCTTGAATGTTGAGGAAGTTATTCAATCTACAGATTTGATACAAGGTGAGTGTGAGATGAATGATAATACTATATAATTCAGGTGCTAGTCATTCTTTCATTTCCTTTGACTGTGTAGATTGACTGAAATAGGCTATATTTGAGTTACCCTATGATTTGTCTATTTGCACTCCCGCTGGTAAACCTATTCGGACAACCAAAGTTTGCATAAGGTGTCCTTTTTGAATTAATGATAGAATTTTTAGCCGACTTAATTTGTCTTCCCCTCTCTGGCTTGAATTTAATCTTGGGTATGAATTGGCTCTCAACCAATCATGTTGTGTTAAACTGTTCTGATTGGTCTATTGTATTTCTTTCTACTTTGCCTTCCAAGCTTGTGACTTTTATGTGTCTATATTTAAAGTCCTTGGGGTAGACCATTGTAAGACTGAAAATTAGGGGTATGTCCTCTTTTCAACAAGTGTCTTTGAATGTGAGCAAAGATTGAGTAAGATGCCTATGGTCAGAGAATACACATATGCCTTTCTCAAAGACATACCACAATTTCCCCCAAAAAGAGAGATAGAATTTTCTATTGAATTAGTATCGAGAACAAGACCAATATTAGTGGCACCTTATAGAATGTCGCCATTGGAATTGGCTGAGTTACAAAAGCAACTCGAAGAACTTTTGGAAAAGGGATTCATTAGGCTGAGTGCTTTGCCATAGGGAGCTCCTATTGTTTTAGTAAAGCAGAAAGACAGTGGTATGAGGTTGTGTGTTGGCTATAGACAGTTGAATAAAGTGACAATTAATAATAAGTATCTTTTGCTTAGAATAGATGACCTAATGGACCAGTTGCGAAGAGCAATGGTATTCTCCAATATTGATATGAGGTTTAGATACCACCATATTAGGGTTTGGGGCAAAGATATCCCTAAAACAGTCTTCATAACTTATTACGGGCATTATGAATATACTGTGATATCATTTGACCTAACTAGTGCCTTAACAGTATTATGGACTATATGAAATGAATTTTCAGGCCTTACCTAGACAAGTTCATAGTTGTCTTCATAAATGACATACTCGTCTATTTGAGATTAGAAGAAGCACTTGAGGAGTCTCTCAGGATAGTGATGCAAATCCTAAGAGAATGAAAACTTTATGCAAAGTTATCTAAGTGTGAGTCTTAGATGAAAGAAGTCAAGTTTTTATGTCATGTAATGTCCCAAGGAGGAATTTCAGTCAACCCTATTAAAATTGAAGCAGTATTAAATTAGGAAAGATCAACTACGGTTACAGAGAGGTTAGGAGTTTCCTAGGGTTAGTTGGATACTATAGGAAATTTGTTAAGGATTTTTCACAAATAGCTTTGCCCTTGACCCAACTAGCTAGGAAAAATGCCACGTTTGAGTGGATAGCAGAATGTGAGAAGTGTTTTCAAGAACGAAAGTAGAAGCTGACCACCGCACCAGTGTTAGTGCTGCCGGACCCTCATGGCCATTTGAAGTCTATTGTGACACTTCATGAAAAGTTTTTGGATGTGTACTGATGCAGAATCGAAACATTGTTGTGTATGTTTCTAGACAATTAAAACCCTATGAGATCAACTACCTAACTCATGATCTAGAGCTCGCAGTGGTAGTGTTTGCCTTGAAAATCTGGAGAGATTACCTTTATGGAGTTAAGTTTGAAGTATTCTATTATCATAAGAGTCTGAAGTACCTTTTGGGCCAAAAGGAATTGAATATGAGACAGCGGAGCTGGATGGAATTTCTTAAGGATTATGTGTTCGAATTGAATTATCACCCAAGTAAAGTAAATTTCGTGACCGATGCTCTAAGTAGAAAGTCTTTAAGTGTATCGTGGTTAATGATTAAAGAAGCAAAAGTGGTAGAGAGTTTTCAAAATGTCAATCTAGGAGTCATTGTAACTTCCTAGAGTATTCAGCTGAATAAGATAAAAGCAACAAGGAACTTCAAAAGTCAAATTGCCTAAGCCCAATGAAATGATTTGGAGTTCAATAAAATTGTAACTTTGGCTCAAATAAGAAAACTGAAAATATTTGCTCAAGACAATGACGGGTTATGCAAGTGTCAAGGAAGGTTATGCATCCCTATTTGTGATAGCCTCAAAGATAAGATTTTAGAGGAGGCCTACAAGAGTAATTTCATTATACATCCAAGGATAGGTAAGATGTACCAAGATCTTAAAAAGATGTTTTGGTAGCCAAAAATGAAATTAGATGTAGTAAAGTTTGTAAATAAGTGTTTGATCTGCTAAAAGGTGAAGGTAGAACATCAGAAACCATTAGATATGTTGCAAACCTTTGCAGATTCCTGAGTGAAAGTGGCAAAGTATCTCAATGGATTTCATAATGGGGTTGCCTAGGACTTCCACAAGATATGACTCTATAAGGGTTATTATAACAGATAGATTAACCAAATCTGCCCACTTTTTATCCATTAATGCCAATTATTCTTTGGAAAGATTTGAAAGTTATATATTTAGAAAATAGTAAGGCTGCATGAAATTCCTTTTACCATAATCTCAAATCGAGATCCAAGATTTAACTCAAAATTTTGGAGAGCCCTATAGAAGGCATTGGAACCAAACTTTGTTTGAGTATGACCTACCATCCCCAAACTAATGGACAGATAGAGAGAACTATTCAATCATTAGAAGATATATTGAGAGCCATTATAATGGAACAAGGGGGAAGTTGGGATAAGTACTTGCCTTTAGTCAAATTCGCTTACAATAATAATTATCACTCCAGCATTGGCATGGCTCCATATGAAGCTTTATATGGTAGGAAATACCAATCCCCTCTATGCTGGCATGAGTCGGGCGAGGCAAGCCTTCTAGTACCCAATCTCATCAGGCAAACTACCGAACAAGCACGAAAAATTTGAAGCAAGATCCTCACTGCTTAAAGCCGACAAAAAAGCTATGCTGACAATAGGAGGAAACCCTTAGAATTCCAAGAAGAACACATATTCTTAAGGGTTACTCTTACAACGGGAATAGGCAGAGCCATGAAAATTAAAAGTTAGACCCTTGATTTATAAGTCTTTTCTAGATCTTAAAACAAATTGGATCAGTTGCTTACCAAATAGCAGTACCTCCCAATCTGTCCAATTTTCACAATTTCTTTCATGTATCATAACTTAGAAAATATATTCCTGACCCTAGCCACTTGTTAGCACCTGAGTCTATACAACTAAAGGAAGACTTAACTTTTCATTTGTCACTAATTTGAACTGTGGATAGAAGCGTTAAGCAGCTTAGAAACAAATCTATACAATTAGTGAAGGTAGCCTGCGAAAGAGGAGGAATAAAAGAATATAACTTGGAACTAGAATAGGATATGAAGAAGGAATACCCATAATTATTCATAGGTAATAAATTTTGTGGGCAAAATTCCTTTTTAAAAGGTAGGTAGTAATATAACGTCCTAATTTAGCCATAACTATAAATAACACTATTAAGGATTAGTACTATTAATTATAGATAGAAAAAGAGAAGATAGAATAAAAATAGAATAGAGTAGAAGGAAAAAAAAAAAGAGGGGAAAAAAATTATAAAAAGCCCTATAGTTAATATTCCTGTTAAATAAGCTTTACATCATATGACTTAATATGTTGTGTGGTTAAAAATTTAACCACCTAGCTAGGTAGTAGGCTGAGTGGTTAAATATCAAACCACTTGGCTAGACAAATAAGAAGGAATGTGAGCCATATGTTATACTTAAGCATTTTTATCATAAACTAACCATAAATTTTACTCAAAAGTAACACAAAATCTCTCATTTTGCTCTCATCCCAGCCGTAGCCCTTCCTCCTCCTTTCTCCCTCCATTTTCTTACTCATCCATTGTTGCATCCTTTCTATACCTCTCAAAAACTACATCCTCCCTAACAACCATCGCCTTCATAAAACACAAAATATAAACTAAAACTCTTCCTTTTAGCCAACTACAATTTTCAGACAAAGCAAGTAATGAGGAGAGTAGTCATATATTAGGTTGATTGAAGGTGATTAAAATTTCAAAAAAACCAAAATAGAAGGCTACAAGCACTAGAAGTGGTAGGCAATCCTAAGACTTGAGTTGCTCTTGTGTATGTGTTTATGAGTAATTGAAGCTAGGGTTTATTAGTCTTCTTGATATGAATATATAAGTTAAGATTTGATACTATTTAGCCTTGTGCTTTCATATTTTAAAATTCTTGATTTAGTTATTGATTTGTTGTCGTGACTAAAGAAAAACTAGAAGTAGAATTGGCTTATGAGGTAAAATCTAGGCAGTTAGTAACTCAACCCTCATATTTGAAGCCAGGAAGTCCAAAATCAATTGAGGCTAATTTTAAGTGAAATTTAATTCAGAGAGAAGTCTATCCACATCAAATATAGGTCCATAGGAGTTCAAGAGAGAAAGTTATGATTTTTACAAATTGGCCATATTATGTAGAGAATACAACTGAGCAGCTTAAGTTCAACACTTAACATCTCAAGTTATATAAATTGTTTTTAAGTGAAATTGATTTTGTTAGAAAGTTAAGACATAGGAGAATAATTCTGTAAAATATCATGATTAGATTCCCTTTGCAAAGGTCCTAGTAATTACATTAAATGACTATTGCCTTATTAGTATAAAAAATAAGATAGTTGTGTTTTGAGGCCTATAACTCGAATTTGAATTAGAATTTTTGAGTGAGGTTTCTTTTATTTGAAAGAGGGCTCATTAAAGGGCAAAATAATAATAAATGAAAATTTGCTAATTTTCCTAAATTAGGTAACTAAATTTGTCCTATAATAGGACAAATAGCAGAAAAACATACACACGTTGAATTATACATAATCAATTTGAGTGGAACTAAAGAAATTTGAAATTAGAATAAGAGGGGATACTCCCTGTGAAGTTTGAACTCAAAATGATTTAAATTGAAATTTTAATAAATTTTCTAAATTCTAGGCAGATTTTAGGTGTTATGTAGTCTATGCTTTTAAGTGAATTAACATTGAGACATTTTGTTTTCTCTTGTTCTTCCATTTGATTTGAGAGTTATATATACATTTTAACATAACTATATCCTCTCCATAATGAAGTGCATGTATGATAATGTAGTTGTACACAATTTCTACTTGATCAAGGTGAATAAAATTAGTGTTGTGCTTGGGCTGGAAAGAGTCAATTAGGCCAAGTCAGAGAGTAAATCTGATTCCCTTGGACTAAGTTAGGGGGAGTGAACCTAATGTGGCTATGTCGAAAAAAGTAAATCTGACTTTTCTAATATGAGTCAGGGAGAGTGAACTTGACTAGGGATAAATTTGCATGGGGGTTTCAAAGAGTGAATCTAGCAATCACGTGCAGGAATGAGCTCAATCCTGACCACCCAAATAAACGAATGTCATTCAAATCAAGGGACTACCAAGCCCAATACATATTTCAATTCAAAAGAAAAGAGAATAATCTGAGAAATAATACATTCCATGCATGCCTAATTTATATTTGTTGCTCATCTAATGCATGCTCTACTTTTTTTGCTATGATAATGATATTACTTAGTGTATTTATCATAGTTGAATAATAACATAAATGAATTTGCTTTGGAGAGAAGTTTTAACATTTTATAAGCGAACCTCTGTGTCATTATTTGTTGATAATATATTTTTATTACTATAACTTGAAGCAATTGAGAATGATAACAATGACATTATATATAGTAGTATAAGATTTCCTATTGGGAATTTAAATTCTCATAAACATATATTTCCGTATCATCCTTAGACACCAGCAATGGCATCCATAGTGATTTTCCTTAAGACATCTAATTGGACTTGGCACCATGAGCTGGCCCTAGACTCTATATACTTACTAGGCCAGGCTACTATTTTGATATATATATATATATATATATATATATATTTCAGTCGCCTATTTGCTATCACAGTGCTCAACCCACAGTTTGATCTAGAGTTCCTGTTTAACGGTATCCCATTACACATGGCACACCCTCCTTAGACTTCACCATCACCTCCACCTTCACCATTTGATGAGGCAAATCCTTCTAAAGTCAGTTCTTCCTCTTCATCTTCTAGGGGAGACCAAGTGGTGCCCGAATTAGCACCAGAGGGGTTTACTGACATGGAGAATGGTTTCTACGCCTAATGAAAAAACATAGCAGCTAACTTAGGGACACTTTTTGTGGTCGGATGGACCTACACTTATCGATAGGGATATGCCTCTTGTAATGTTATTGACAACTCAATGACCATTCATGTATAATTTGTGGCTTTATTTTGGAAATAGTATTTTTGGGGCCACAGATACAGTTGAGAGTTTTTAAATGTATAGCAGATGTGGCATGTACTTGGCATCCTTGTATGAAACACGAGTTTGTAGCTATCATAAACACTGTGTTATATATACTTACTATGGAGACATCTTCAGAACTTTAAGCTTACAACATGATGCTTTTCTGACATTACTTTATAATTTACACTATATAAACCCATCAATATTCAGTTCATAAACAATAGCATACGCTCAATTCACTTCATAAATCCACATAGCTATCTATATGACAAGATTACTATAATATGATTGTTTAACACATTTCAAGTAGCATATTCTAATTATAATATTATGACCTAGACATGATATTATGATTAGGAGGGTGTTATATGAACCAAATTTTTTTACTTAAAGTGACAATTATTTTGAATCAAAGGGAGTAAATACCCATGCATTGGATGTTGTACTATTCAAATTTAATATTTATTATTATAAATATCTTTTACAATATCATCCAATTAGATACTTTTATTTGTAAAACTTTTAAGATAGTAAATAGTTAAGTTAAATATTTTTATTAATATGATAATATATGATTGAATATCTATATAAAATATTTTACACAGATAGTACACACAAATTAAATCCAATATTTTATTCAAGAGATTAATTTTAATGTAATATTAGTTTAAAATATTTTTTGTGGTCAACTAATTACATAATATATATGTACAATGACTATTATTTGGGTGAGAGATTGTGAAGTATAATAATCTCCCAATGAGCTTACAATAATGAGAAGCAACAATAAGCAAATCACTGTAAGAGGCTACAAGTTTTAAATTCAGATCCATGGGAAGAGTTGAAGGCTTGCAACCCAAAAAATTAGTGTCCTCTAGCACAAAGAAGGTATACTTTTGTTGAGAAAGAAAAATACCTTTTGTGGTATAGAAATCTCAAAGCCAAAAAGTATTGTAGATTGCCCTAAATCCTTGAGTTTAAATTGAGATTGCAAGTAAGTCTTAACTTGTGTGATGACAGAGAATTTGGGATAAGCCATGCCATCCACATAGACTAGCGAAGCCATGAATGAAGAACCATACCCTTTTGTAAAAAGAGAATAATCACATTTAGATTGAGCAAAGCCAAATGAAATTAAGGCATAAACAAACTTGGAAAAACCATTGCCTTGAGGCCTAGTGAAGGCCATAAATAGATTTGTTCAGCATGCAAACTTGGTTCAACTAATGAGTTGATTAACCTTGTGGAAGATCCATATATAATATTTTTTTCTAAAAAGCCTCTATTCAAAAAGGCATTATTGACATTTAATTGAGCCAATGCCTAATTATGAATTGCTACCAAAGAGAAAACCCTCGTCGTGGTTAACTTGGTCATAGGAGAAAAAGTTTATCAAGACCCAAACTTGTTTGTTGAGTATATCCCTTTGTTACTAATCTTGCTTTATATTATCCATAGTCCCATAAGCTTTATATTTCACTTTTTTAACCCATCTACTATAACACCCTAATAGATAATTATTAGTATAATCCTTCTTAATTATGATTAATAACTAGTCTAGCATGTGTTACATATCTCAACTATAAAATTTTATTTTTCTTATTTGCTTTTATTACCGATCTGGTTAACTAACTAATTATCACTATCCAATTTGGCTTTTTAAGTATGCATATTAGTTGGAAGCAAGGTACAATATACTAAATAACATCATTATACATAGCATATCAGTAAGTCTAACAGTCTACAGGTCTTTCCCCGAAAGATCAAATATATAGTCATCCAAAAATATAAGTAAAGTCTATGGTGTAGTGTAACACCCTACCAATTTAATGTTATGCTTAAGTCATAGCATGAAATTGAGTAGATTGTATTACCGTGTTAGTATTCCGTTTATAGCTGTATTCATTATATTGTATTCTCTTTTTCTCTGATACATATATATATATATATATATATATATATATATATATATATATATATATATATATATGTATGTATGTATGTATGTATGTATTTGATTTAAACATCTCAGGCAGAGATCGCATAGATATATGTAAACGGAAGAAACGGCGCGCTGTATGTAATAAACGTGCTCAGCATCGCAGAAAATAACAAAATTTAATAAAAAGCACAACAGAAAGGATAAAGACAGGTAATATATCATCAGTTGCACACACACACACACACACACACACACACATATATATATATATATATATATATATATATATATATATATGTATATATGTTGGAAGCCAACGTTTCAGTTTATATACAGGTTCAAAAGAGGATACATAAGTGCGGCTGGTGTACCAAAAAGACATAAGGCTCGTGTCAGTCAAAACGGTCCTACGAGGTCCTCAGAGGACATTTCAAACTAGTTGATATACTTATGGCTAAGCCTATGGCCCAATGCTATACATTGCCAAAAGAGGGCCATACTGTACAACATAACCCGCGGCCGGGACCTACTCGGTCATGTAGCCGTTGGCCATACCAGGCCCGGTTGGAGAGTAGTCAGCACTCGGTCCCGAAGAGGAGGATGATGAGCCGGTAGCCTTGGAAGGATCGCTCTCAGAACTGAGCGGAATATCTGGAATCACCTGTGGAGGTGACTCAGGTGGAGGGCCAGTAGGGGCTGCAGGTGCTGTGGGTGCTAGAGGAGGGTGTACTACATGCAACGGGACCGCAAAATACGGAGCGGCAGGGTCGAAAGTAGGGTGAAATAAAGGAACAACAAAATTCCTATTGCTAAAAAGGTAGAGACGGAAATGGTAGGAGCCGGCTACGTATAACGATTCCACTATGGGGTCATGGTAGAGTTGCAGGTCAGGGATCTCTATAAATAGGATAGCTGTCGAGTCCATCACCATAGTCTGAGAATGATGCGGACATACAAAGCGGGGTGAGAATTTAAAGAAATTCTTAGTAAGATTCGAGTAAGATCTTAAACTGACGTCGCATTTATTCTCAGTTGTCTCGGTTTTTATTTAATTATAAGAACATGGCATCAAATTGAATTATCCACATTTAATAAGTTTAAAAAAGGTCTGGTCCAAGGCAATGTTTAATTTTACTTAAGACAGCATAAGAAACAGAATAAACTACTATAGTGTCACACAGAATAATGAGCAGAATAAATGAACATATAGCAGTAAGTAAACATAACATTCATACTATAAACAACTTATAATGACTATATAATGCGACCATGCAAAAACTCATTCTTAAACTTATCATCATAAACTTTTCCGTTACTTGGTCCCCTGAGAGTTTTTGGCCATTCAGACTCCTAGGTAATAGTCTGCTTTTCAGGATCAAGCTCGTTCCTATATAGGAATATCGGGTTTACTTTCCCTGACTTTCCCACCGATCTATTCCCCTTAACTTTAATCCGGGGCTAGCCCAAGTATTATGGAACTTTTATCATAATATAATCTTTATGAATTTCTTGAAAAATGCACATGTATCTGAATGTATCTTATAACTCGTGCATAGACTTTACCGAAATTCAGGCAGCATAACGGAATGTGTCCGCTTCCCCATGAATAGTTTCAATACTCATAAAACCAATCTTTCAGAGAAACCATAACATTTCATTCACAATTCAAACATCAAATTCATAGAAACATTAGTTGCCTTTAAGACATGGTTGCTGTCTCAACACTCTCATTCAACCTGATTTTTGTAAGTCAAGCCAAGATTTCTATGTAACTCATCTAGATCTAAATTTTGGATATGTTAGAGTGTTATGTGTCTATTTTCTAACCTCTTTAGTCCCACCTAATTTTGATAAATCTAGCTCAAGTTATTTAAGTTTTATCTCGGCTTGCTCTGTAGCTAGCCAGAATTACACACTTAAAAGTAAAAATCCACTAAAAATCGAAAATCAGTTCAAATCATACGAAATTGGTATCATATTAAAGCTAATAGGACAAGCTTTCATTTTCAAGAAGTTCCAATTCATTTTATTTATTTGAGCTTGAGTTATAAGCCCCAAAATTTGATCTTTTTGAACTGCCCTATTTTGGCTCGGTTTGGACTTAGGGCAACTTCCTCGGACCACTGGGAACAAACGGAACCGTATCTAACTTTGAAATTTTTATAGGATGTTCTCCTATGTGTAAGATTTCTGACAAAGTTAGTTCTATTCAATTCCAAGTCATATAGGGCAAGTTTTGCCCTGAACAACCTAGTCTGCCCAGAATCAATCTCAAAAATCTAGGTCAAACTTTCAAAATTCATATATCTCTCAATTCTAATCCAATGACCTTATATTATATATGTATGGAAAGCTCTGAATGTCTAATTTCACATAAAAATAATTTCATCAAATTTAAATGGCTATAGGAGGATCTATATACTCCTCCGTATGGACTACTGAAGGATTTTAACCTTCCAACCCCTCCCTGTATCCTACTCTCACTCCTTTCTACTTCTTAATCGATTTTAACACCAAAGACAGCCAACAAACCAGCCATAGATTATCATATTCATTCAATCATCATATCAGTAAGTGAGAAAATAAAGCCCCAATCAGCCACCCATAACCAAAAGAACAAGAACAAAATTGAATCTCTACCTTTATTTTGATGTAACAACTAGCCAGTCTTAAGTTCTAGTGAAGGATATGGATGCAAGAGGCTTAATGGAGGCTGAAAGTGGAAGAAGGAGATGAAGAAAAGAAGAGAAAAAGGCTACTGGAAGGAGGCCGAATTCTGCTTGTGCAGAAAAGGGAAATAAGGCAGCAGAATATTTAGGGTAATTAGAAAGGAAGCATCCCATTGGTTGAAGAATCTTGTTGTTCAATTTTAGCCAACCTTCCCCCATTCTTTATGGCTATCTTGCGCCACTTTGATGGGTTAAGTGGCTAAGTTTTTAGCCACATGATGTAGGGTTATTGAGTGTAAAATTATATTGGTTCGGTTTCGACAGTTTAACACACCGAATCTTTACCGATTTCCTTTAAATCGGTAAATCGGTTTCAGGAAAATTTCTATGAAATCTTTTATACTTCTAACTTAATTCCCTTATATCTAAACTCAATTAATTGCTAATTAATTGATCCTAAATAAATATTTAGTCGAAGTTTAATTAACTTCAATTATTCGATGAAAACTGAACAACCAGGCGAAAAACGATAAAAAAATCCGGTGGATGTTACACGTAGGATGTTAGATAATATAAAGTCATCCATAAAAACAACTCCGCTTGATCCATACATAGACAAATGGATAATAGAAGGATTTGTTTGTCCATCAAGTGGATGCAAAAAAGAAAGGTCCTAAGTGCTACATAAGATAAAAGTGTGGACAAATATCCTGCAACACTAAGACTGCTTGACCTGTAAAAGGGTCAATGATGAAGGTTACCCTCCGCCTCTAGAAGGATCATGATATGCGCCATCTGAAAGCACCAAAGAAAATCATTATGAGAATTGAATCTCAATAAGGGGTGGTGCTTCCAGGGGTCTATCGGGCAGCCAAAAGCTCCCAGGTTTTTACAGGCAGTTTAAAATAAAAATAACATACAATATAACATTACAGCACATACAAATAAAGTTAACAGTTAATAAGATAGGTAATAAACAGGTAAATAACATGGTAAGTAATCATAATAAAAGAGATATAATAAGTAGATGCATAGATAAAATAAGTAGTAAATATGCTATGAGAGAATGATGCTAGGTGCACTTTTTCCTTTGTACTTTACGGGTCTTTTCACTTTTCCTTAACTCCGCGGGAGGGAATCTAGAGGGAAAATCGTGATCTGACGAGAGCTCTCCTTTTAGGGCGTCCCTTGACTCAGATCCAATACCATAACTGTAAGGCCCTTGCCTCAGTACCGTTATAGCCCATGGACCCTTGCCTCGGTATCCATGGTCATCTTCAACATTATAACCGCAAGTCCCTTGCCTCAGTACCACTACGACCCATGTGACCCTTGCCTCGGTATCACACGATCATCCTCAAGTCAAAGCCTCATGTTTTTCATAACTTCTCATGTCACTTTCTAATGCATGCATATTCACACATTCGCTATGCCGTGCATTTAGATCTTTATTACATATTATGTATTTCATGCATATGCTCATGTACTAATAATTTATGTCTTACACATCATATGAACATTGGTTCACATGCATTTTGATACACACATATGATCATGAATGTTCATGTGGATCTTATATTGCATATACAAGTCCATACAAAATAAACAAGGCATTTGAGAAGTAGCAAGTTAGTTTAGTTAATTTGGGCCAAGTCTTATGACTCATTTAAATTTTTAGGTATTACCAATTTCAGCCATTAGTCTTTTACTCATCATGTATTAATTTTACTCTAGAATTATTGTTCTTGGTCTTAGAACACTTTATGGGTCAAACATACAAAAATGTATCAAATTCCATTTGTTTGGGCAAAGAAACAACAACATACACATTAGAATAGCCCAAAAGATAAATATAATTAAAATAGTAAACTATCTTAAAAATTCATGGAAATTTATCGATTGGTCCCTTAGGATGTTAAGGGTATTTTGTAAAAATTTTGAGCCAAATAAATTTTTAAGGATAGGTATGATAATAAAATCTTACAACCCGGATTGGTCAAATTCCCTTTTTCAGCTAGGTAGTTTTAGTTTCAAAAATTTATTTAATATAGTTAGAAATTTCTAAAAATCCTAGAAAAATTCTAAGTCATATTTTTAGGTGTTATTTACAAGCTGTAAAAATTTGAAGTCAAAATTCATAGAATTACTATATTAACAAAAATGGTAAGTTTCAATATTTCCATAAATCCATTATATGTTCCAAAATAGGGCAGATCTATCACAATATTTTTAAAATAGCAAACCTTCACTAAAAATTATGAAAATTTACAAGAAGGCTCATCAAATGTTATCTTCAAAATATAAAATTTTCATATCAAAATGATGAGAACTACTATGATGAAAAAATCACATAATCACAGTAGTCCAGAAAAAATAAGTTAAGTTTCAATAGCATACTTTACCAAAAGATCAAGGAATAAGCATATAAACACTATCAAACACACACAAACCAAGCATATTCATGCATACACATACTAGAGGCCGAATATAAAAAATCAAACAAGTGAGAGCAAGAAGCATAACAACCTGAAATCTACCCTTTAGCACATATAGTTTAGCGTTACCATGAGACTACCCCAAATAACCCCTTATAGATTTACAAACCATCACTCCTGCTCACCACAATTTTCCTCATCAAATTTACATCATTTCACACTCTCAAACATGATACCAAATAGGCAAAACTCTTCCAAAGAAGTAGAGTCTAGCTGCAGCCACAAGGAGAAGGATTTGAGCTAAGTTGATTAATTCAAGAACAACATCCACCAAAACAAGATATTAGGATCAACCAAAGATATAGTAATCATGGGAGAGTTTAAAAATGAAAAACCTCCTACCTTGAATGATGAAGAAGGAACACAAAATGGTGTAGGGATGGTGATGATGATGATGATGATATTAAAGCTTGAAGGGAAACAAGAAAGTGGAACCAACCAAAGACACTCAAGTGTATAGCTCACAATGTGTTCTTCTTCCTAAAGATGAAGAAGAAGGACTTGACACTCACTAACTCTCAGAAAATCACTTGCTCTCTCTCCTTTTCCTCTACTGCTATTGTGTATTCTGCTTCTTGGAGGAGAAGTGATTGACTTATAACACAAATACACACTCAATCTTACACATGCACACACCAACTTTACTATTCATGTCCTTTTTAATTATTTTCTTCCCAAACTTGGCCCCCAAGTTCAATCCTGGTTTGGACAAGTGTCCAAGATCAAGGGTTGAGGAAATTTTTGAATTTATGTCTCTATTATTTTAGTGAGTCATTTTTCTTAAAATTCTAGCTATTTAACTTGATATAAGTAATCTAGACTTAGTTAATTAACATTCCCTAACTTTTAATTACCCAAAAAATTATATTTAGTCCTTCTAATTATTCTAAGTATTCCTGTAAATTTTTAGAATTTTTCTCAATCATTTATCTATTTTTAAATTATTTTTCTTAATCCTGCAATTACCTAATTAAAAATTGAAAATCATAAAAAAATCAAATAAGGTCTAAAAATTCCAATTTTTATTTTGTATGCTAATATAACCCTAATTAACCTCCAAAAAATTTTTCATAATTTTTTAGAAGTTATTTCTATTTTTTTCTAAATTATTATCAGGTTTCGGGCACTAATAATTCCATAATTATCTAGAAAAATTTTAGTAAATTTTCTAGTATCTATTAACCTTACTTAGGGGCTTAAACTAGCAAGCAAAATTATTAATATAAATTTTCTATAATTATCTTGAATTTTTTGTTCTTTAGATTAACCATAAATTATTATTTAATTTATATCCAAGCATAATTAATCAAAATATTTAACTAATAACTATAGGGGATGTTACACCTACCCCCAATGATATGCTTGTTGGCGGATTCTGTCATGGTCTCTGATAAGTTTATGACCGAGTTATTCCTTGAATCTCAACTATTGAAATTTTATCTAATGGTTAAGATTAATTTTTTTTTATAATAAAAAATAATCCTATAATAACTCATATCTATATTTTAATATTTTAAAAAATAAATTACCTATTTTGCCCTCTCTCTTTTTTTTTTTTTTTTTTATCTCTTTTCTCTCAAAAACCACTGTCACTTCAGGCCAACACCCACCTCGCGACTGATAAGCAAAGGGTTGGGTATTGACATCTCCCAGAGAACTTCAGCACTCCAAGGTACCAAAATAATTTTAGGTTTAATATTTAGATCACAAATCTAGTGTCAACCTAGATAATGAACATCCTAGAACACACCCAAAAAAAAAAAAAGAAAAAACTTGGCAAAGAAACGTGAACAGTGAGTTGGAGCATGGCTGCACTAAGGGTGAACCCATCGCACTGAACACTGTGAATTGGAGAATGTCCTGACAAGTGGGTAACGGTGAACGAGAGCCTCGGAGAGGGAGGAGAAGATGACAGGGAAAGGGTCGTTGGCGGAGGAAACGTAGGCGCAAAGGTAGTAGAAGGTGAAATAGAGTTTGGGGTCGGTAGAGGCAGCGTGGTGGAAGTGCGAGAGGCTAAAGGCAGCATAATGTTGCAGAGAGGGAGAAAAGAGGAAGAGAAGGGTTGGGAGCGAATGGTAATTTGATATTTGTATTTCATTATAATAATGACAAGGACCATTTTGGTCCCAAACACAACATGGACCATCACAGACTCCGCCATGCTTGTTAGGTGGTAAAGGAACCAAACTCATCAATTGTCCGTTGCATCCAAATCAAATATGGAGCAATCCACTTCCAATGACCAAACAGGTCTTGTGTATCTACTCACATCCTTCTACTTTCCTTACTCGTAGATGGATGCTTGATTTTGATGCTAGTAATTATATTTGGTCCTCCACTTATCGGTTTACGAATTATAAACCTTTAACGGATTCTTTTGTGAAACTACCCACAAATACAAAAATATAAAAGTAAAAAAAGTATCTTTTTTGGGTGTCGGCACTTTAATCTTGAGTCTTGGTTGATGAATTGGTTCTCATAAATGTCTATCAAATACCTGCGTTTCACTTTAATTTGGTATCACTTAGTTCCCTATTGCAAAATATCACTCACTCAATTGTTTTTTCTGCAGCATCCTTTGAGGAAGATTGAGAAGGGTGAATTACACGCAGGACTCTATGTTTTTAAACTTCCTGTGAAGTACTCTAGTCTTGCTTTTGGTTCTTCTTTGTACAAAAATGTTATCGCTGCTATAATGAACAAAGTATCTCCTAATATATATGGAGCAAAAAATTAGGCAATCTATCTGCCAAATGTTTTAATATACTTGTGAATAAACATATATACACACACATGTTCCCCTTGTGATATATGTCCCTCAGCAAAGTAACATAGATTATCTTTTACTACTCTACCATATTGAATGAAATGAAAATAAATTGATCAGATTAATTCACTGTATTCATACAAGAGGTGGTTTGGAATACTGAACTAACTAACTATATTAACACAAAGTTAGCCAGCTTTAACGACCAACTAACTACTTGCTTATGTGTAATAAAAGTTCATGAAAAAATTAGAGTTATAAAGACGTGCTACATAAGCTACCCTATAATGAGATTAAGGGAAAGTTATCTTTAACATTTCTCGCTAAAATGCACACAATTTGACTAGAAGAGATAAATGATTACAGCTCAAAAGAGTATGCTCGAAGAGGAAGAAGAATGAGTAACTCCTAGTGACAATTATCACCATTAATGGATGCAATTATCCTGCATCTCTATTCATGTAATAAGCAGTTATTTTGTATGTTTATAAATGAGGTTTTGGTCACAGTCAACATTCCACTACGACTAACTATTGTTGGGCTAAAATCCTTAATATAAAGAAATAATCTTATATCAATAACTGACAACTAAAAAAGGTGAATTGACAAACATGTCAATGCTCGTCAATCCACCGGTTATAATAATTTGAGCGGATGTCATAAAGTTAAAATTATTTATTGTCATTTATGTTTGACATTGTCAAAAGTCAAATATGATACTTAGACTTTACATTTATTATTTGTCACATTATATTAACAAACTATATTTTTACAAATATCCTAAGGAAAAGTGTATTATCAGTTTTACCTAATTAAATTTTATTTAAATTTTTTATAATTCCCTTTTTCATTTTGTGATTAAACTAATTATTTGAAAATTTTTTTACTATAATTCCTAATTTTGCTTAAATTTCTTATTATTAATTTAATAATTAAATGATTTACAATGTCTTTTAATTTATTTATTGTTATTCTGAATTTTTTTATTTGACAACCAAATATTTTCTGAGTTCACAATTTACTTGTTTAATATAGATTTAGGCCTTAAATATCAAATTAAGGTGATTTTAAGTCCTTTTAAATGAATTCTAAAAAAATATGATAATTTCATGCATTATAGTTATCAAAAATTACTTTTTTTGTTTTGATTCAAAATTTCACATTTTCTTCCGATCCCACTTAGTGGGACAATTACATCTCATGAATTTTTTTTTTATAAAATAATACAATTATATATATATATATATATATATATATATATATATATATATGAAAAATCATAGTTCAAAGATTATTTTCTCATTATCACGATAATATTTTATCATTATCAACTTCTAAACTATCTTCATTATTGTGATAATAAATCACATTTAGATTATGTTATTCATTTTTTTTTATTTTTACTTAAAAATGTTTAATCTAATTTTTCTTATTAAAAAATCTTGGAGTTTACGTTTTTCTTAATTTAATAATAAAAGAAAAGAAAGAACATTTTACAGAAATTAATAAAAGGTTTGTTGAGTATATGAGAGTGACAATAGATAAAAAGAAAACACCAAATACTAGTAGTCAATTTTTTTTTTGTTTGAATTTATACTAGATTGAAGTGGCATTATTTCATTGCTTTGACTTATCCAACCATTAGGCTCTTTGCAAATTCTGACAATAATTTTGCAAATATTCTAGCGATGTAGCATTATTCTTGACCGAAAGTAGTGGCATTAAACACTCATCATATTTAATTAATTTTTTGTATGTTACTACCTTGATTTTAAAATAATAGTCCACTTTTGAAATTTTATTTGTATATAAATAATTGTCTATTCAAGAAATTTAGACAATATTATTTTTTTTTCAATTATACCCCTATTAAATAGAGAAAGGAGAGTAAGTGAAAAGAAATAATTAAGAAAGAGAGAGAATTAGTAAGGATAATTCTATAAAATATATCTAAATTCTCTAATACTGAAGTTTTTTCAATCATTTCCTTAATTTATGTGCACATTTAAAACTGGACAATTATTTCCAGGCAAAGATAGTATTATTTCCTTAATTTATGTGCATATTTAAAATTGAACAATTATTTCCGGGCAAAGATAGGGGGTATTTGACAACCTTAAAAACCTAGTTAATATGGTACAAAATAGAACTAGTTATGTTAATTAGTATAAAAATTAACTAATTTTTTATTGAACATTATTTGATTCGACAACTTAAAAATTAATTTTAACATATATATTATTCTTCTTCTATATCTCATTCTTCTTGATTAAGTCATTAAAAAAATCAATCTAATGGATTATGGGGTGATGGTGGACGGTGAGAGATAGCTGTAGTCGACGGTGAGAGATAGCTGTGGCCAGCTGGTGGTGGCGGCCAGCGGCAATGAAGCGATGGCGACTAGTGGTGACAGATGGTGGTAGCTGTCGTCAACAAACAAGGTAGGCAATGGAAAACGATGGTGGCTAATGATGGCAAACGATGGAGGATGGGGTGGGCTGTAGTGACGAACAGCAGTAGATAGTGGTGGACGGTGTGGTCGTTAGTGACAGTCAGTGTCGGTCAACGATGGGTCAACGATGGCAACCAACGGCAGTCAACGATAGATGGTAGGGGACAATGACGACCAATGGTGATGGACGATAACGGCGGTAGATGGTGATGGACAATGACGGCGGACGGTTGTCAAGGTCAATAAAGAAAGAATTAATTGGTATGAATTAAGAAAAATAATAGTGAAAAGATATAAAATAGAAGGAGAAAAAATTGGGATGAAATAAAACTAATTTAAAATTGATTTTTTTTTAGAATTAGTTTTAGGTTCAAATTGATTCAAATAAAAACTAGTTTTAAAATATTTAAATAGTTATCAAATAACATTTATTAAAAACTAGGCATCATTGTACCTAGTTATCCGATTTTTCTAGTTTATAAAACACCCTCGGTATTACAAATATCGATCTAGGTTTAATTAAATGCCTTAATTAAATTAGCTCGAGGTGATTGATTAAAAAAGTAAAAAAAAAAATTAATTACACATTGAATGAAGGATTTCTTACATGAATTTTTTACAAGTAGTATATAAAATACCCCATCCATTTTGCAATATTTGTCATTTTAAGGTTTGCACACATTAAGAAAGTCAATAAATTATCTTAATAATATTAAAGATAAACTAATTTTACAAAACTATCCTTATATTGAAATTACAATTTTGTTTATATTTTCGCTCATTGTATTAATAATTAATGTGAGGAAAAAATTGAATAAATTATTCATAACATTTTTTATATTTGAAATGAACAGATAATTTGAAATATGAAAAAACTCTAGATAGATAGATATTGTGATAAATAATTTTAGCAAAGTAGCATTACTCGAAACTAAAAGTAAGGGAAAAATTAATATTAAGGATCTTTAACAAAGATTAATTAAGAAATATAATCACTTATGTTAAAATTATTAAAAAGGACCTATTAAATATTATTTGAAGACAAGGACTAAAAACCTTTTATAAGTAGATAATAATACACTTAACCTACTTCTTAATATTTTCTATTGTTTTCATGTTTTCTGGCATTCACTGTCTCAACCTACTTGTCTAGCAACTATCAAACCCTCACCCTTGCTGGCACGTCTTCATCTATCACTCATTGGCATATGTCTTTGTTTGTGACTCGTCGATTGAACATTGATTTGCACAATTATTTAAAGGTTTTAGGCCACTTTAACTATCTTCTTCTATCACATTTTTTTTTCTATTGTATCCTTTTATTTATCTATATTTCTTTAGGCCATCTAACCTTCATAAATACTATTTAAGGGTATTATTTTCTATTTATAGATTGTTTTTGGCCATTCTCCTTAATAATATTTAATATAATTAGTATTTTTTAATTAATCCTTGTTAGTGTTTGTTACTGTTAAATTTTCCCTAAAAGTAATAGCATTAGACACTCACATTTTAATTAACTTTTACAGATGTTATTAAGATCCGAGTTTAATTAAATTTGCTGGAATTGACCGATTAAAAAACCGAAATAGTTATTAATTACACATTGAATGAAGAATTTATTGCATCAATTTTATTATGAGTAATAAAATACTCCATCTATTTTATAATATATATATATATATATATATATATATTTATTGCATCAATTTTATTATGAGTAATAAAATACTCCATCTATTTTATAATATATATGTCATTTTAGGGTGTATGCATTTTTTTTTAAATTTAAACCACCGGTATCCTCCTATTAGAGGCAATCGTGCTCGAGTCGAAAGGACAATTTAGGTGACAAAACTCTCCTTTTTAATTTTTAACGCAATTATTAGCATTTGTATCCAAGATCTCTGGTTAAACTAGAATAACCCCCAACCAGCTGATTTATGTATTCGTAGGTGGTTTACACACATATTTAAAAAGTCAGTAAAATTATCTTAATAATAGTATAGGTAAATTAATTTTATAAAACTATGCTATGCTGAAATTATAATTTTTTTTTCACTCACTGCATTAGTAAGTATAATTAATATGAGGATAACATTAAATAAAACATTTTTTATATATTTAAAATGAATAAATAATTTAAAATATAAAAAAATTCTTAATAGATAGATATTATAAATGGATGGAATAATATTTTCACCATTTAAGAAAAGTGAATTTACTTCACTTGTTTTAAACTAAGCTTTCCACAACTCCAGTTGACCTTTCATCTTGAACGCGGAAATAATCATAAAGCATATAAACATAAAAATAAGAGAGAGAGAGAGAGAAAAGTAGTAGGGATTGTTTGAAATAATTATACTCCTTCCGTTTTATTTTATCTGTTATTTTGTTTATATGCATAGGAATTAAAGAATTTAAAATCAATGTTTTATTATGAAACATTTTTGCCAAAATATTTATACTTAATTTTTAACATCTAATTAATTGTTATGTCACACTACATTATTTTTTGATAATTGGTATGTTTGAAACAGTATGAAGGATAAAATTGAAAAATAAACTGTAAATGCTTTATTGATAAATATATGTGAGAATAACATATATTATGAATAAAAAATTTGTTCCTAAAGACCGGATGAAATAACTAATTTTGTTATATCCTCCTAAAACATTCTCCTAATACTTAATAAAGAAAGTATTAGATAAAAAAGTAAATGTATTTAATTTATTGTGAATATAAAAAATATTCAACACTGTTGGTTAATGAAATAATTATTAGATGATATACTACTTTTTTAAAAAATTAACTACGCATTAATTTTCAAGTCAGAAAATTGAGAGTAGATAATAGTCGTTCATTAATTATATTTGCTTTTATTGTTCTTTTGACTGGAATTATATTGCTTTTATTATGAGTAAAGTTTTGCAGATAAAATTTATCTTTACCGTCATAAAATGTATATTTCAAAGTTTTGGTTTTTTTTTCTCAATTCCTTAATTAATTGCCTTCCATTAGTGGCGATGCAAGCTTTTATTTTTGTTAGGAATTTTTTTGGTAAAAAATCATTTTTTTCATTGAAAAAAATTAGTTTTCATATGTTTGAATAATTTTTTAAAAATAATTAGATTCTCAAAAAAATCTGTTTTCAACAATTTTGTAAAAGTTGAAAAGAATAGCTTTTGAAAAAAAATAAATCAATTTTTAACTTTTTTAGCTACATATAATTTAAGCTTTAAAATCACTCTTTTTAAATCTCTATATAGGTCTATTACCTTCACAAATCAATCTAAACAGAAGTTGATCTTTCTTTGGGTATTAACCAAAAAATTCAGAAAAATAAGTCTTCCTTTGTTGGTTTCACTCTTGCTGAACATGCCAGGGCTAATCGTTTGCGTTCTGATTCTTGGTTTAATTTCTCCCTGTTTATGTCTGAAGTGGAATCTTGAAACCAAAAACACTTTTAATGTGATGGAATATGGCGCTCATGGCGATGGCAAATCAGATGATTCACAAGTAAATGGGTTTCAGCTTTGTTTATTTCATTTTTTTAATTTTTAATATATTCTAAACTTCACTATTCTAGTTTTGGGGAAATTTATGGTTATATCGATCGGTACCCATTTGATATATGGTTTTGATAGGTTTTGACCAATTGAGTTACCCTTAACAAGGTCATTCTATTTTGAATTGATGGTATAGGCGTTTTTAAGGGCATGGCAGAATACGTGTGAAGCAGAAGGGACAGCAACTCTGGTTATACCACATGGAAAATCATTCATGTTGAGGAACATAAATCTAAATGGTACTTGCAAGGCCACAAGAATTCAAATTCAGGTATAGCCAATGTCCAACTTATGATCGAACTGCTATTAATTGTTTTTTGAGATATATGTGCTCATTTAAGATTTGTAAGTATTATTGATTTAAGTAATTTGATATTTACTTCTTTCAAATAAAATTTTAGGTTCAAATATTATGAATAAGAAAAATTAAAATTGGAATAATTTTATTGTTATAACCAAATTAATTAAAATCTAATAAATCTTATATACTAGTAGTTTACGATAAAGGGGGAAATAACCCTAGTATGACCAGACATGGGTTAATGGAGTAAGCCAAACTAAATTGCCTGTAAATGAGTTGCGGAAAAACTTGCATCAATTGACAGGATGATAGGTGAATTGGGAATATGAAGAAAGTATAATTATTAATTATTACTATAAATTTTACCCTCATCATTTATTATTTTAAAAAGTAAAAGAATTGGAAGAACTCAGGAAAGAAAAATTATTAATGGAGAGAGAAGGAAAGATAGTCTTTATGGTTGGTTCAATTGATTCCACATTTGTTTCCTTTAAATAAGATTTTGAATTTAAATCTTATAAATAACAAAAAATTAACACTAAGAGAGTTTTACATTATAGTAAATTAACCTGCTCATGCTAAATTATTTAAAGCCTAATAAACTTCATATACTAGTGATTTTAAAAAAATATATAGTATTCAGTCATATTAAACTATATTTAAGTCTATTTAATAGCATTATTAATTCTCGTGCGAAAATCTTAAAGACAAATATTAGTCAACAGAGGCAGTAAATTATTTAATTGGTATCTCCTGTATGTAAAAGAGTTTTAATATCAACGAATGATACGCTAACACATCGTTCAATGAGTCTAATAAGAAATTAGATATCAAACTTATTAAACATGTGTTAATATGAAATACTTAAATATAATCATCATACCAATTAGATTCTACGAAATTGATCTCATTCTTTTTTCTTTTTTTTTTTTGGGTGCCCTCTTTCATTGCAGCTTTTAGGGGAAATAGTTGCACCTGCCATGGATGCATGGGTAGGTGATAGGTCAGTTAATTGGATTGAAATTGCAGATGTAAACGGTCTCACAATTGATGGCGGAGGACTAATCGATGGCCATGGTTCTACTTGGTGGCAGAAATGCAGAAGTTGTAAACGACCTGCAGTATGATGATTCTAAACCTTGTCCTGCGACAATTAGTTTGCTTATATATTGACACTAAAGAAATTTTAAACTAAATCATCATTATTTTACTTATAAAAAATCACTATTATATTAGTAATTTATTTATTATATTTTATGTTTCTAAGTCTACTTGCCTCACGCTAAACATTGCACCTTCAGAATCCTGAAATTATTTTCTTGTTAAGCAAGTTCTTCTAAGTTAAAGGTACTTGTGTTAGCAAATAATTTGAAGTATGTTAAAAAGAAAGACGAAATTTTGATTAACATTAGGGAGGGGGGTAATAACTTTGTCCACAAAATTGTATTGGACTACCAATTTTGTCCATAAAAGAAGTAATAGTCATGAGATAATTTGCAGTTTTATTTGCACAAACATTATAATGAAAGTGGTTTTTGCACATATTTTATTTTATTTAAAAATTATATCATATATGATGTTGTTCATCATAAAGTTAATTTCTTCTCAGATATAGATATAAGCATATTAGGTCAAATTGCATTATATTTATTTGGTAATAATGCTTTTCCTCACATTGATATTTTGCCACACTTTATGTGGTAATTAATCACATTTTTTAATCATTTAACCACATTAGATCAATTATGGATCCAAAGTTTTGGGGTCTATCATAAACTTTATGATACTTTTCCCTAACTACAAGCATTTATTAAGCAGTAGGCGAGGTGATATATCAACGTTTTGTTTATTTAGTTAGTTTGGTACTTGATAATTCCTCTCTACTAAAGTCTATAATCCGGGTCTTATAAACACAAAAGCAAAAAAAAAAAAAAAAAAAAAAAAAAAACAAAAAAAACAAAAAAACAAAATGTAACACTAAAAATGTTTTATCTTTATAATAGCTTAACCTGACATAAACTAAATTACTTGATGATTCAGGCAAAAAAAAAAAAAAAAAAAGGGCAAAATAACTGGTGGATGCAGCTAAAGGGGTTCGATAACTTGAAGATCAAATTAAATTATAGTTTTTAAGTTATTCTTATATTGTTACTGGATTCTTCATGTGGATGTCGCAGGTCTTACATTTCCATTCTTGCAATCATCTTACTGTCAGTTACCTGAATATCATCAATAGCCCAGCAATTCACATAAGCATAAATGATTGCGAGGGTGCGAGATTCTCTCATATCAATATTCGTGCTCCAGCTCTAAGCCCCAATACTGATGGGATTGACCTTTCTTATTCCAAAAATATCTTGATAGAAGATTCCAATATTGGAACTGGTAAATCCAAGTTTTCTTCATATGTACATACTAAATTTCAATTGTAGTATTATAAATTAATTATAATATGTATCTTTTTTTGTTTACATTGCCTTTCTAAACAGGTGATGATTGTATTGCCATCAATGGTGGCTGTTCTTACATCAATGTTAGTGGGGTTGCTTGTGGACCAGGCCATGGGATAAGGTTTTGTATTTTAGGATTAGTTTATTTGAGTTTTATCAGAATGATATTTTTTTTAATTAAAAGATGTATATAAAAGTTTTAAATAATCCAATAAGTTTTTTAAGAAAATTAAAAGTTTAAGATGTTATTTTAAAATTTTATACATTAAAAGAATAAGTTTTAAAAAAGTTATAAACACATCATTTTATAATTGTTTTTGTAAACATAAACAAATGCACGTTTAATTTCTTTAAAGTCATGTGCAAATTAGATTTAAGGGTGTAAAAACATGCAAATGAGCTCCACTTCACACACTTCATACATGATGGAATTATCACATGAATTGTAAATAAAACTGCAACATGTTTCCTTGAGTTTAATATTTATGCTATCGTGATTTTGTTATTCTAATATTTGATAACAAACATATATGAATTAATCAGCATTGGTAGCCTTGGGGAAAATAAAGTTTATGAGACAGTTGAAGAGGTTTATGTACGGAATTGCAGCTTCCTTGAGACTCAAAATGGAGCAAGAATCAAGACATTTCAGGTGAGTACGTGACTAGTAAAGTAATACATTGGTGGGAATGGTATTTGCACACCCACTGTAAAAATTACATTTTTGTACCCTTTTCTTTAACTAATTAACTCCATTGTTTTTTCTTTCGGCTCAAATAATGTAATAATTATTATTAGTACGTAATAATATATAAAATAAAATATTAGTTTAAACACTGACGCAAAAGTAGTTGTTGATAACAAAGGTAAATTGTTATTCTAGACGAATTTTATCTCTAATATCAAGGATTTGAAACTTGAATCACCCTTAGAAAGGGTTTTATTTTTATCTAATCACCAACTCTAATTCAGAATTGTGTGAACAATTCCTATAAGAAATACTGTTATGTTGATTTAATGACATGATAAAACTAGAATGGAAGATACAAACTTTCATATAAAAATAAAATAAGAATTCGAATAGAGGGTACTTCTGGGTGATATTCAGATGAATGGAACCAATTTTTTTTTTCTTTTAAAAAGACATTTTTCTACTATCTCAATTTTGGGTTTTCCTACTTTCCAAATTTTTGCAGGGTGGATCAGGTTATGCAAGGAAGATCACTTTTGAGCAAATCACACTTAGAAGGGCTGGGAACCCAATATATATAGAACAACACTACACTAGTGCACAACCAATGGTACACATTACTCTAAATTCATATTATATCATGCGATTTCAACTTAATTTTCTGTTTACTGTTTCATTAACAGCTATGTTTTGAAATTTGGACAAATAAATTAGGATGCAGTGCAAGTGAGTGAAGTCACATACCGTGGGTTTCATGGAACTTCTGCTGATGACAATGCTATTATCTTAGATTGCTGCTCTTCAGGTTGTTTCAACCTTGTATTTGATCAAATTAACATTGTGTCTTCTCAGCCTGGAAAAAAGGCTCATGCTTCTTGCAACAATGCCCATGGAACAGTTAGATCTTCTATTCCAAGTATCCCTTGCCTATTGAAATAAGTTCCTGTTAGTTTTGTCATTCTCTTAAAAAATTGAAAAAAAAAAAGAGAATGGTTAGTATAGACTGAGGCGAATTGTAACCTCATATGAAAACTATGTCAAAAGTGTATAATTGATCAAGTTGTACCCTAATAGAAATATTTTGCTTGCATCTAAGGGAAGGTAGTGGGTAAATTTGTCTTATGATTAAAACGTTATCCACGTAAACCCCAAAGTCCACTCATAATTCAACCATCGATATCAAAAGCTTCATCATATTGTTGTCTATTTTTTTCCAAGTTTTAAAATTAACTTCTAACCAGTGCACAAATCATACACTAATATAGCAAGTACAAAATTGACTCCACATATAGAATTAGGCTAATAAAAAGCTCCCTAAGCTAGTAGCACATGAGTAATCTAAATTAAAATAATAAATATAAAAGTAAAATTAAACAATAGTGCCTCCATGAGTAATCGAAATATTTCAAACGAGTTGCCTCGATTTAGATACCAAAACTCATGAGTTACTACAAATTTACAAGTTAACTTAAGAATTTAACAATATGCATTCAATAAACCCTTATAAATTCAACAATAGTGCTGTCGAATAAACTCTAAAATGGATTCCAACGCTATATGGATCATTCAAAAGCCATTGCATCGATGAAAATGAAATAGAAAATATTGGTATTAACAATGGTTGTCGTGGTAAGCAATGTTGATCTCCATAAAATGATTGTTTTTTTTTTTTTCGAACATAACATATGAAAGTCATGTGCCACTAATTTAAATAAAACAAAAATAATATTAAAAATAACATGTGACATCCATATGCCACTTAAAATAACTCCAATGAGCTAAAATAACTCTAATGGACTCAAAATAACTCCAAAGTGCTCAAACTAACTCCAATGAGCTGAAATAACTTGAAGGGCTTAAAATAGCTTCAATGGGCTTAAAATAACTCCCTTTATTTTCCTTGTTCAATCGCATGGATCAAACTGACCAGTCTTGGACTTTCTTTGAAGTCAATTCCATACTGCACGTGCCCATAATAACATGGATGTCACATGCCCTGATAGCAGAAACTAAGGAATTGAGAAAATGCGGCATTATTAAATACAGCAGTAGATATTAGAGAAGTAGCAATTAGAGCCAATTTAATACAGCAGTTGTAAGGTTTTATAAAATGATGCATGCCTGAGAGCAGTAGCAATTAGAGCCAATCCAATTGCCTGACTTACCAATAGGGGTTTCCGCAAACCGCAATCCCTTGCTTCTTGACTCACATCTTTTGTTTTTTATTTTTATTTTTTTGTTTTTAAATTTCTCCTCATAGTCAGGGGATACCTTTTGAATTTTTCAAGAGAACTTTTAATCACTTTTTTATCGCTTAAAGAAATAATTATAATCTCCTGCAAGAAGTAACAACTTTGAACATCACACAAAGTCTAAAAAAATAAAATAAAATTTATTGATACATAAAATATATCTTCCAGTAAGTAGATAAAAGAAGCAACTGTCATCTTTCGTGAAATAGCACTGCTTGTAGCAACCTTCTCAGAACTTGAATTACCAACATCGATCATTTGTTCCTATTAAAATAAATCAAATACATGATGAGGAACTCTATTAACCAACATGTACAAGTAAACTCTACTTCTAACATTACGATAACTGGGAAAGTTGAGGAGAAAATTAGCACACCTTTCCCAAAGTTGTTGCCTTTTTATGCAAAGCAGCACCATTACTAACATTGATTAATTTTAAAATTTCATGACCCTTCACTTCAAGCATTTTTGGCATAGATGAATAACCTTTAGCCTTGGCTGTTCAGGCTAGTTACCCAGTATTTTTGTGATCTTTCCTTTTCCTACAAGTTTGCTTATATATAAGAATTACAACTTCATAAATTGTGCAAATAAAAGGTAGAAGACAACTCCAACATGAACATATTACATGAAAAAAAAATTATAATTGCAAATGTCTCTACACTTGGGAGTTGGGACATTCCCAATCACTCAACTAGTCCACCTCATCTACTTTCTGTCCATACATAAATCAACACAATCAAAATGCTTAGAAAAGAATGTTTCATACAAATATATAACACACTAGCTGTACTTTTAACGAAATAGAACTGCTCTGAAGAAATATCAGCAAAGGGGTTATATCAATGAATCTAACCTCTTCAAGAGGGACCTCTAGAAAAACTTCATTGTACAAGGCTCGACCCTCTTCATTTTCTTACATGTGGCTTCAAAGTTCACTAGCAATTTTCTCTCTATCTTGTCACTCATGGTCCAGTCAAGGAAATTCAATCCCATTTTAGACCTAAAGTCAAAGATACCTTGACTTATTTTCATAATTTGTATTCTTGAGAAGAAACAATAGTGTTTGATCGCTCAAGTTCATCTATTGAAAAGGAAGAACTAAAAACTTGTCATCAGGTAACTTAGTTGAATTTTTATCTATCCATTTCAATTTCTTCCATATTTTACCTTTTTAATTGTGATCATGACATGTTGAAAGGGCAAAATTTTAGTATGGGTATCTAAAGAAAAGATGAAACGGTTAGAAAAATTAAAACTTTAGCTTATGGGAGATGTAGATCATCGTTGTTGGTTTATAGATCTACTGATGTGATATGTGTCTTTGTTTCTAGATGCTTGCCCATTTTGATGATGGTACCTCCTTTGCTGCTTGATTCCTGCTTATAATGCCGTCAAAGAACCAAGAATTTTGTGGCTAAATGGGAGAATCTTGAGAATGACAAACTTTGTACTATGAAGTTTTGCCAAAGACGCCTCTCGAATAGGTTAGTTTAGTGATATAAATGCTTTGTTGGTATTTCTTCAAAGCTATTATGTTTTTGTTAAAAGTGCATAGCTAGAGTACTGTATATTTGTATGTAATTTTCCTAGCTAAGCATTTGATTGTGTTGATTTAGATATGGATAGAAAGCAAAAGAGGTGGATCAATTGAGCGATTGGAAATACCCCAAGTGCATTGAAATTTGCAATTGGAGATTTTGCATATAATATGCTTGTGTTTTGGTTGTCTTGTGGCTTTCATCTATTCCATTTATAAGTTGGTAATTCTTATATATAAGTGGTCGTTTAGCAAAAGAAAAGGTCACAAACCCATTGGGAAACAAGCTTCAACATCCAAGGCCGGAGGTTATTCGTCCCTATCAGAAATGCTTGAAGTGAAGGGTCATGAAATTTTTGAGTTGAACGGTGTTGGTAATGTTTCCACTTCATGTGTAAAAGCAATAACTTTGGAAATGGTATGATAATTTTCTCCTTTCCCCTTCCCAACTATCCTACCATCAGTAGACAATGATTACCTGCACATGATGGTTAGCAAAGATCCTCTTCAGTACAGAAAGTAAACTATCTGCTAATAGTAGGATAACTAGGAAAGGGTTAAGGTGAAAATCAGTATACCTTTCCTAAGTACTTGCCTTTCTAGGTAAAGACGAAACATTACTAACATTGATCAGCTCTAAAGTTTCATAATCCTTTACTTCAAGCATTTTTGATAAAGGTGAATAACTTTTAGTGTTGGTTGTTGATGCTAGTTTCCCAGTAGGTATGTGTCCTTTTCTTTTCCTACAAGATCACTTACATAGTAGAATTACCAACAAGTAAATGGTGTAGATAATGCCACAGACAACTCAAACATGAACATACTATATGCAAAAATTGCAATTACAAATGTCTCTACACTTCAGACATTTCTAGTCACTTAGCCGGTTTACCTTTTCTGCTTCTCGCCTATATCTAAATCAACACAATCAAATTCTCAGCATGAAAAGTTACAAACAAATAAATAGTACTCTAGCTGTGCACTTCTAACAAAATGGAATAGATTTGGAGAAATATCAACAAAGGGGTTACATAAATTAATCGAACCTATTTGAGAGGCATCTCTTGCAAAAATTCATTGTACAAGGCTTGTCGTTCTTTAGAATCTTACATTTAGCAATAAAATTCTTGGTTCTTTGACGACATTGTTGGCAAAAATCAAGCAACAAAAGAGGTACCTTCACCAAAATGGACATGCAACTAGAAGCAATGACACATATCGTGTGAATAGACCTGTAAACTGACAAAGATGATCTATATTTCCCATAAGCTTTAAAGTTTTAATTTTTGTAACCATTCATCATTTCCTTAGATACGTGGACTGAGATTTTCTTCTTTCAATGAGTTCTGACCACAATTTAAAAGGAAAAGTACGGAAAACATTGAAATAGGTTTTAGATAAAAATTCAACAGAATTACCTGATGCATGGCAAGCTTTTAGTTCTTCCATTTCAATAGATAAGCTTGAAGGGTCAAACACTGTTGTTTCTTCCAAGAACACAAATTATGAAAACAAGTTAAGGTATCTTCGACTTTAGATTTGAAATAGGTTTGAATTTTTATGACTACACCGTGAGTGAATATTACTGAACTTTGAAGCTTGTCTGAAAATTTTTCCATTCTCTATTGGCTCCTTTAGTGTTTCAGTGTCGGAAGGAATAAATGTAGGGTTTTTAATTTAGATTGAATGGGTATCAATGGAAGTTTATAGATGGTTAGTCCAAAAAATTTTCATATGAAGAATTGATATGTTAGGTTCTGAAGAGGATTCAGGTTGAAGTAAAGGAGCACATAATTTGGATCTAGGGAATCCTGTTTTTACGACAAAAAAAAATCATTATTTAATAATAATTTTTTATATTTTAATTTTCAATAAATTTTCAAAGAAATTTCAATGGGAATATACTTAAATAAATATAAAATATGATTAAGCCAAAATGTCTATATCAACAACAATAAGAACTTAAATTATTTGTAACTATATAAGTTTAGTAAATTATGTACATTTCTAGCAATAAGTAATAATGGCTCATCTAGTCATGGTGAATTTGAAAGAAACTTGCAAAAATAAAAAATGCTTATTTTGTGATTTCTTTTGTAAATACAAACAAATATGAAACATTTCCTTATGAATGAAATTGGAAAGAAATTTTCATAAAATAAAAAATCTTATTTTATGGTCATTTTTTCAAAATATAAACAAATTCATGGATATGAAGTTAATGCATTTAAATTTTAAATCATAAAAACATTTCCTCGTGAATGAAATTGGAAAGAAATTTTCACATATTAAAATTCTTATTTTGTGATATTTTTTTCTAAATATAAACATATTCATGAATATGAAGTGAATGCATTTAAATTCTGAACCATAAAACATTTCCTCATGAACGAAATTGGAAAAAGAATTTAAAAACTAAAAGCTTATTTTGGGATTTATTTTTTTGTAAATATGAACAAATTCACGAATATAAGGTTAATGCATTTATATTTTGAATCATAAAAACATTTTATGATGAATGAAATTAGAAAGAAATTTACAAAAAAAAAAAACTTATTTTGCGACTTTTTTTTTGCAAATATAAACAAATTCATGAATATGAAATTAATGCATTTAAATTTTGAGTTATAAAAGCATTTCCAATTACAAATAAGCATACCAAATAGTGTTTTTAGAGTTTAGAAACGTACATGCCTCTTAGTTAGGGTTCATTTTGTAACACCCTCCCAATTATAATATTATACTTAAGTCATAATATCTTATTAAGAGTTGCTACAGTTAATTAAGTGGATATTGAGTTGTTACTCATTTCATATTATTAGAGAGGAATACAATATCTCTTACATCATATAGTAGTCATATTACAATACAGTTTTTTCTCAAGCATATAAATAAGACTACTAGGGATTTCGGCGACTAAAACCATTGACTAGTACTAATAGGTGTAGATACAATTCGCCAATTTATCTTCAGTAACTACTCTAGCTACGGTTGAACGCTATTGAGTTGGCCTTCATTGAGCTCTTTTAAGTTCACTGGAGACGACACGGGAAACACACATAGACATGAGAATTTTCATTTCTAGTAGGATTCCTAAACTACTTGACAGTTTATGTCATCATTGCCATTCTAGCTATTTCGGTTTATTTAGAAAAAGATGATATCATACACAGGATTATAATTGCATTTATTAAACTTCAGAAAACATATGGGTCCAAGGCAGATTAGTTTTAACAATTACTTAGTGGTCCCCATAATAGATATAAAGCAGAAATGGGTAAAGACAGTAACATTAACTACTAAACAGGATGAAGAGTTAGGATGCATAGGCAGATGTGCAACTTAAGTCATGCTAATGCACTAGAGTTTCTTAAAACTTTCATTTATATTTCTTTACTTGATATACATAGGTATTACGTATCACCGTTCCTAAGGTGTCTGCTCTTGTCTTCATCCATACTTGGTCCTCTGGGAGCATTTTCCCTGACTCTACCACTAATTTATTTTCCTTAAATTTATTCTAGGGCTGGCTCAAGTAATATGGAATTCATATAGTCATTATGAATTATATAATCATGGCTAAATCAATGTGGATAACATATGTATTTGCATGCATAACACATTATGTACATAAGTTTTGCCGAAATTTGGGCAGCATAATGGATTAGATCTGCTTCTCCATGAATAGTGCTTTCTAATTTAGATATTCAGCCAAGGTATCAAAGTCAATATAACACATTAATATTTCAGTACCAATATAGAATTGCAATGTTCAAACTTTAGATATAGGTTATTCCCACATTAAATTGCCAAGCCCTCAATTTGGCAAATGTGACCCAACTTCCTCAATTCTGCCTTATTTTATAATTCCTTTCATAATTTCTATTTAACTTATCTAAGTCTAAATTTTTTATGTATTGAAGTATTTTTTGTCTAATTTGTGTTTTCTTTAGTCCCATTAAGTTTTGATGAGTATGAATAAAGTTATTGAGGTTTAACCTAAGACTGCCCTGTTGCTGGCTAGAATTGGGCACTAAAATGTGAAAATTCACCAAAAATAGAAATCTTATTGGATTTATTTGAAATTTATATCATTTTAAAGCTAACTAAACCAGCTTTTATTTCCATCCAGTTTCATTTCATTTACGTGAGCAGAACTTAAGTTATGAGTTTGCACTAGCTAAACTAGTCTACCTTATTTCAGTCTAGTTAGGACATCGGGCAACTGTGGTGAATTATTGGGAGAAAACTACTTAGGGTTTGAATATGAAATTTTTATGGCATAAACATCTATGTGTTAGATTTCTAGCAAATTTAGTTTCACTCAATTTGAAGTTGTATAGGGCGAGTTATGCCCTTCACAACCCATACTGGTCAAAATAGTGAATAGAATTTTAGGGTTAACTTTAAAAATTCATATCTCACTCATTATAGATCTAATGGCCTTATAATTTATATGATTGGAAAGCTTTGGATGTCTAGTTTCATCTAAATTGGTTTCATCAAATTTTGATGGCCGTGGGCAAAGCCGTACACTTTTTAGTACGAACACATCTAGGATTTTCAATCTAAACAATTCTGTTTTGCTACCCTTTTAGTTTTTCACTCAATTCCCTAACCAAACCCAACATATACATTTAATCCAGCCACAAGGGTTTGTATAAACACAGTATAACATCAAATAAATGAGTGGAAAATAAAATTCCAATCAGCCACCAAATCACAAATAGTAAGAGAAAACCATGAATCCTACCTCAAATTGATATAAAAACTAGTTAGACTCAAGTTTTTGGTGAAGGAAGTGGGTGGAACTTGGAGATGGGAGGAAGATGAAATGAAATATGAGAAGAGAGAAAGGAGGGTAGTTAGCTAAAGGAGGAGGCCGAAAATGAGGGAAGTTAGAAGGAAAATTTTCAAGTTTATAACATGGTGATAATCACATCAAGACATGTGATTGGTGGATGCATGGGTTATGGAGAGTTTAGCCAAGTCTTCCTTCTTTTTGGGCAGCATGTGGTGCCATCTTGAGGGATGGAGGTGGCTGAATTTTTAGGCACCTAAATTAGGTTTTTAATAGTATGAATTTCTACTAACTCGATTGTTGCGGTATACAATACCGAAATTTAATCGATTTCCTTCAAACTTGTGAAATATTACTAATAATCTTCTTAAATTTTCTACATGACTATTTCAAATTCTTCTAACTCTAATCTCTTTCTAATTCACCTTCGAATAAATCAGTTAACCATGCAAATAAGATGTATTACGGTTCAGGATGTTACACATTTAATGCGTTTGACAGGATGAGACTTAATAGTATAAGATCTAATTATATAAAGTGTGATAGAATTATAATACATGTAATGTTTGATATGTCATTGTATAAGATAAGATACTATTATCCTTTCACTCCCACAAATAATTATAATCAAAATAAAAAATTTAATAAAAATAAAATTATAAATTGTAATTTTTATTAAAAATAGGCCTAAATATATTTTTATTTCCTATAAAATTTGCAAATTTTGGTTTTAGTCTTTATTTTTTTTTTATTTTGATCCAAATATTTTGAAAATTTTTGGTTTTAATACCTACCTTTAGTATGCCTTCGTTAAGTGATAATGTGGATGTCAGATAGTCACGTCATCCTTCCCATGTTCAAATAGGGTCTAAAATCAAAATTTTTGGATCAAGATCAAAAAAATAATTTCGTAGAAACTAAAACCAAAATTCATTAATTTTATAGGGATCAAAAACATATTTAAGCCTTAAAAATATTATTATTCAAATACTTTTTATATTTTAGTATAATTATTTTAAATATTTCTTTTTTCATTATGCACAATTATAATTTATCCTAAATGATATTTATTTTTTATATATCTTTTCAGAAGTATTTGTTATCTATATAAGTTATATAAAAATCAACAAATACATGGTACACCTAGATGCTAATAGAAAAAATCGATGCTAGCAGATTTTCTCAAGGAAGGCAATGACAAATTCTAGTTTTGATTTGGATTTATCTAGGAAACTTGACCATTGAATATTCTTTTTGATAAAGCTTTTGGCACGGAGTAAGTAATGGACAATCAATTAGGAAATAATCTTTCAAAATATTTTGTTGTTGTTTTGTTGTTGCTTATTTGCTTCTCCTTTCCTTCTTTTTAGAAATCTTCAGTTTGCTTAGCTTTAAAATAGTTGGAAACTCACTCAATTTGTTTGGGAAACTAAAGAGTTTTATTGATAGAAACTTGGTACACATACGTTTGAATTCTCCATTAAACTCCTTTTTTTTTTTCAATTTTATTGTTATTAGAACCAGCCATTGAAGCATGAAATTAGGTGCTTTTCATTAACTAATCTATGGGTATTTATACAAGGTAATTAGCAATGAGGTAACACAACTGTACAACAATAAAATACTAACTATTCCTAACTAATTCAACTGTCAATGTAAGTGGGAAAAACCCTCTCAAGATGGGAAGAGAATGCTACAAACTCCCATGTTGGACAATAACATCTTAAACTAAGGATTGGGAAGAAGCTTTGTTAACAGATCTGCTAGTTGATGAGAGGAAGGAACATGAACAAGCCAAATGGCACCTTGAACCACCTTCTCCCTTATGAAGTGGTAGTTAATCTTGATGTGCTTGGTCCTCTCATGGAAAGATGGATTAAAAGCAATGTGGATTGTAGCTTGATTGTCACAATAGACCATGGTGGAATCAAATTTAACACCAAAGTCTTGAAGCAAGGCTATGAGCCAAGGCATTTTACAAGTGATAGCTGGTAAAGACCGATATTCAGCTTCAATTGACAACTTGGCAATAGTAGATTATTTTTTTGATTTCTGAGAGATTAATGAGTCACCTAGGAACATGCAGTAGCTAGACACTAATTTGCAGTTGCCTGGACAAGTGCCTTAATCCACATCAACATAACCATGAAGCTGAAGAGAGGATGGAGAAGAAAATAGAATGTTTTGGCCTGGAGTTGCCTTCAAGTACCATAAAAGATGATGAATAACATTGAGATGAGAATACATGGATTGGGCATGTATTGACTTAACTTGTTGATAGTGAATTTAATGTCGGGCCTTGAAATGGTAAGATAAAGAAAACTTACAGTGAGCCTCCAATAGAATGGACCATTAGCCAAGGGATCATCTGTAACATCCTCCCGAGTACATTACTATGCTTAAGTCATAGCACCATACCCTGGAGTTGTTACTGTTACCTGAGCGGACCTTGTCTGACAGTAACTTCAGCCGTCTTCAAAAACTTTTGAAACTATCTGGAGACAACACGGAAATAGGAGTGAGAATTATAAATTCTCAGTAGGATTCTTTAAGTATCATTAATAATATCATCGTTGTTATCTCCAGTTTGCTTCGGTTTATTATGAAAAAGGTGAACATACTATGTAGAGCTTAATTTTCTGATTCGAAAGATATCATGTCCGAAGCAAAGTTCATTTTTATCATACACTTGGCATCTAAGAGGATCCATAGAAATCAAGTCATGAATTATATTGGGACTAATCATGGAAGTACATTAAGGTACGATAGCATCAATGTACTAGAGGCATAACTTCTACATATACTTGACTGGAACTACAGTATATTAAGATGATGCCCACATGGCATCAATATGCTGAGAACATAACATCTGCACATAACTTAACTTGTATTTAAATTCATACATAGCCATAAAACTTGCTTTTCTTTTTTTTTTTCATCTTTCTTTTCTTTGTTATCATAAAATCTTTACGTGCCACATTCCAGAGTATGATTGCCATGTCATACCCCATCAGAGCGTGATCGCCATGTCACGTTCCTTAGGAATATGGGATCTTCCTTTGGTACTTACACTAGTTGGGTCATACCATGCCTCATGTAAGTTCTGTCCCTTATACTCACACTAGCTGGGTCGATGCCATGCCTTATGTGAGTGGGGTATTTGCATATACTTTAATCTTTAACCTTTGGTCTTTAGTCTTTTACTTGGCACACCTAGGCGTTACGTATCGCCGTCCCTAGGGTGCTATTACTGCCCTTGGATAGCCTGGCCTTGGAGTGAGCTCGTCAGCTTCACCCGTGACCGTCGTCACCGAAACTCACCATAGGGAGACCCATATGCCTCTAGTCTTGGAGGGATCTCATTCAGTCACGTGCCTCTAAGTGAAGGGATCTCTTACGGTCACGTGCCTCAAAGCGAGGATCTCATCTGACCACGTGCCTTCAACATAGAGGGATCTCATCTGACCACGTGCCTCCAAGGTAGAGGGTATCTGCCTTCACAAGGAGGGATTCAAGGTGCAACTGCCTCCAAGTGAAGGGATTCATATCTTTATCTTTAACTGCCTTCACAGGGAGGGATCTCAAGTAACTGCCTCCGAGTGAAGGGATTTACATTCATTATACTCATGTCTTTTCATTCTCATATAAGGTCATGCATGGTCATACTGAATGTACCTATATTTCATTTATTTTCATACGTCATTGCATACATGATCTTCACGTACATAATCGTGACATATAAAGGCCCGTAGCCTCTTTGCCATTCTACCAGCACTCATACATATGCTTTGTCCTTTAATTTCATATACCTCATCTCATACTTATGTCATTCTTGAATATAGGGTTTCTATATACCCATTCATACTATAATTCATCCTTGCATGTAAACATTCCTAGTTTCCTAGACTTCTGCCGTAAATTCGGCAGCATAACGGATCAGTCTCGTCTCCCCATGAATAGTGCCAGTCCTCACAGACAGTTCAATCATAGCCATATAATCAATTTAACACATATACATCAAGGTCTAACTGGCAATTCTCAACTCATACCTTATATGTTTTTTTTTTCTAATACCTGTGAAATCATCAATTGGGTCACTTTTGCCCATCTATTCAAATCTGCCCGAATTTCATATGATCCACCTTTATTTCTATTCAACTCATTTGAACCTGAATTTTGGATATGTCATAGATCTGTATGTCTACTTTCTAACCTCTTTAGTCCCATATCATTTTGATCCATATAACTCAAGATATTCAAATCTTACCTCAACCTGTTCAGCCACTAGCCCGAATTACGCTCTTGGAAGTATAAATTCACTATAAATCGAAACTAAGCTCAAATCATACGAAATTGGTCTCATATTGAAGCTGACAGGACAACCTTTCATTTGCCACAAGTTTCACTTGATTTACTTAAGTATACCTAGAGTTGTAAGTCCTGAAAATCGACCTTCCTGAACTACCTTGTTTTGCCTCAGTTTGGACATAGAGTAACTTCCTCGAATTACGGGGAACAATTGGGACCATAACAAACTCGGAATCTTATATTGGGATGTTCCCCTATGTCTAAGATTTCTAACAAAATTAGTTTCACTCGATTTGGAGTTGTATAGGGTGAGTTATACCCTCCTCAAGTCACCCTGCCCGGATGAAAGTCCTAGTTCCTAGGTCAAAATTCAAAAATTCATATCTCTCTCAATACTAATCCAATAACCTTATATGATATATCTATGAAAAGCCCTGAAT
This sequence comes from Pterocarpus macrocarpus, assembly GCA_031439585.1. Lineage (NCBI taxonomy): Eukaryota > Viridiplantae > Streptophyta > Magnoliopsida > Fabales > Fabaceae > Pterocarpus > Pterocarpus macrocarpus. The sequence continues at coordinate 12,806,709 of CM062516.1, read as the reverse complement.
GTCTAATTTCATCTAAAATTGGTTTCATCGGATTTGACCAATTGTAGGCGGCGCCGTACACTCCGCCGTACGGACTGCCGTGGAATCTCCACCAAGACAGCACCCTCATCCATCCATTTCTCTTAGTTTTCTTCTTCTAATTCTAATTTCCACTCAAGATTTCATATTAGTCCCATATAAATCCAATCATACACATCCAATAGTTCATCAAATATATAAAGAAGAGTACAATCTCATGCAATCATAGTGCAAGGAATTCAAGAATAGAAGTAGAATCCTACCTCTTTGGAGTATGACTTGAGCTAAGTGCTGAAACTTGGAGTGTTAGAATCTTGCTAAGCTTGGAGGAATGATGGAGTTGATTGAGAGAAGGGGAGGAGGAGGCTGGAACCAGAGGAAGAGGGAGAGTGGCATAGATCAGCCAAAAATGAGGGGAAGCGTCTGACTTAAATAGATGGGGGTAGTTGGAATTGTGGGTGTTGATTGGTTGAAGTTTTGTGATTGAAGTTCGGCCATGTCGCTTGCTTTTGTGGTTGAGTTGCTCTCCACGTCGTCCCCAAAGTGGGATACGCTTTCGTTCTACCTGAAATCGAAAATCATCCCCATAATACTTGAAGTCGGAACTCGTGACCTTTTACATTGCTTGGAACTGAAGCCGGATGTCGGAACTCGTACCATCTTATTTGTGACTTGAGGAAATCTTGTCTGGTTTATTTCGAGACTTAGAATCAAGGTCGTAGGTCGGAAGTCATGCAGCTGACAATCAACTGATCTCGGAACTCCAAGTTCAAAGTCGGGACTCCTTGTAATAAGCTCGGATATTGGAACTTCGGTCCATTCTAATGGAGTTCAACTCCAAGGACGGAACTCGTTACATGAAACTCGGAGTTCAGTGCTTGTATCATTGTGTTAAACTATAACTTCTGAGGTCGGATGAAGCATGAGGTATGAGGTCAGAATGAAGGTTCTTAAGGTCGGAACTCGGGTGATTCGAATCACATTTCCAAACTCAAGTACTTAAACCCGGAAGTCGGTATCTTACATTTGATGAGATCGAAAACCGGGTACAATATCTTTGAGACATGAAGTCGGATACCGGTGAATCACGTTCATGTTGTTTGGACTCGAATGTTAAACTCGGAAGTTGTAGAAGTAATCCAGATGAAGTCGGAAGTCGTAGACATAGGTGAGACGAACTCAGAAATCGGAGAATATCATAAGATGAAGTCGGAAATAAGGAGTAGTCAAGACTAGATGAAATCGGAAATCGGATGTAATGAAGTCGGAAATTGTGCAAGATGAACTCGGAACTCGGAAGTAATCCCTTCTATCTGAAATTTGAAGATTGAGTCGGGAATGAGATTTGATCAAACTTGAAGGTGAAGTCGGACGTCCGTTGTTGGAGTTGAATAACGTCGGAAATCGAAAAGATATGTGTAAGGAGGTCGGAAATCGGGACGTTACATCATCAATTGTAGTTGTAACATCTGAAATTTTTCAAAACTTTTAATTTACATTGTTAATCGATTTATTCGATTTTATTAGATATATAGAATTAATTAGAAGTTAATTAAAGAGATTAGGATTAGGAGAAATTGAAAATAAGCATGTAGAAAATCTCAAAAGATTTCTAGTAATGTTTGCCGGTTTGAAGGAAATCGATTAAAATTTGGTATTTTATAATGCCAGAATCGAATGAATAGAATTCGACACCTCAAACCTAAGTTGAGTGGCCAACAATTGGCCACTCCACCTCCCTTTGATTGGCGTAGCATGCAGCCACAAAATAGGGGGAGATATGGCCTAAACCTCCTCTATTCAACCCTCCACGAATCACATGTTTGACAACCTCATCTTTTATGTTATAAACTTCAAAAAAATTCCTCCTCACTCCCCTCATTTTTGGACGCCTCCACCTACTGCTGCCCTCTCCTCTTTTCTTCTTCTACATCACTTTATCTTGCTCCTATCTTCAAGCTCCACCCACATCTTGAAGGTTTATACACCTTAGTACATGTATAAAACTCAATTAAGATTTGAATGTTGCAAAAATCTATATTAATACTAAAAAGTTAATGTGTCATATCAGTTATGTTGCCCTGACTAACTGTCTATTTAAAATTGCAATATTCATGAGGAAGCGAATTTGATCCGTTATGCTACTGAAATTCCAGCAAAAATATGTGAAAGTTACCAATATTTATATGTTATGTACATGAATATCATGCAAGCATGAATATTTGAATTCAAAATATGAGGCATATGCATGATGCATGCATGATGATGTCAAAAAAGAAGAAAGATATAAGAGCTTGCAATGGGGACGTGTCGAGACTCCACCTCGTAGTGGGCTAGGGTGGTATTGTCTAAGACTTGGAGCAGCCCCTGAATGGATTTAAGGGGAATAGACCGGTGTGAGATTCGAGAAAAGTAAACCCGTCACTCATGTATAGGTATGAGTTTGGATATGAGAAGTAGGCTATTACCCAGAGGTGAGAGAGGCCATTCACCTCCAGGGGACCAAGTATAGAGAAGCAAGTTACAAGTTAAAGAAAGAAAGAGATAAGAAAGTCAAGTGCACTTGCATAATGTCAATTATGAGCATTTGCATATACACATTTAAGCATCTCATTGTGCTATAACGTTACTATGACTCTAATTGAACTGCTGTATTATCACTGTTATTATATCTACCATGGGATATGCTAAGTGGTTGATAAAATATAACTCACTTCAAGAAAGGTGTTTTCAAAATTAAAATTGAGCCAATGCTTATATGTATGCATCCATATTTTCATAAGAAACCGAAGTGGCTGGAATATTTATGATGACACCGTGTATAAATAGTGGATTGAGTTTACCTGCTAAGAACCTTAGGTTCTCACTTCCTGTTTATTTGTTTTCCGTAAACATTTTAGTATGTAGCATAGATCCCAATTCCATAGTAGATGTTTAGAAAGAATTATAAAACTCAAAACCTGGACTTGATGTTTAGGATCAAAGGACTAAAGTGTTCGCTTCGATAACCACTAGGAGATGATTACAAACCAAGGCATGGTCTATATGTAATATTACTCAGACTTTCTGTTAAGTTATATATATATATATATATATATATATATATATATATATATATTCAAAGATTTGTAGTTATAAACTCTTATTTAGTAATGAAATGTGGAACTTCATGGCCATTTATATAATGTCTTTTTATTTGCAAAGCCTTTTTATAGTAGCAGTAATAGCCTCCAGATATAGTTCCATGACTCGAGTATGGCATCTATATTTGGAGGATGTTACAATAGCAGTAAGTTTCACAGTGGGATCCAAAGGTATAAATGCTAGTTTAAAACTAATGAAACCAGTGTCTTCAAGCAATGATAGAGTATATTTGAGTTAAGAAAGGAAAATACCTTTGCCAAATTTAGCTAATTCCAAGCCTATGAAGTACTTTAAGGGTCCAGGGTCTTTGAGTTTAAAACACTTTGTAACTGTTTCTTCACTTATGAGATAACACCTTCAAAGGGCTTGCAATAATTATATCATTAACAAACACTAAGAAGACATTTAGACAAGAATCACACCCTTTAATAAATAAGGAATAATCGCTCTTGGATTGAACAAACTTGAGACTAATGAGAATAGAGGAAAATTTCATAAACCATTATCTCAAAGTTTGTTTGAGACCATAGATTGATTTGTTGAGCTTGTATACCAAGTAGAGATGACAAAACGGGTTCAACCTGCCAGGTTGGCCTACCATACCCATAAAAAATGGCGGGTTGGGTTGATATATTGAATCCGTAAAAAAATTTGAGCTTGCCTAACCCACAGGCTTAGGCGAGATGGGGCGGCTTGAACTAACGGGCTAGAATGTGCTTTTTTTTTTAACGCTGATTTGAGTGGTTTTAATTTTGCACACACATGACTTTTCATTTTTTAAATCTTGTAACCCAAGCCTAGGGAAGAATGTCCCAGTTTTGAAGTGAGTAAGCTTTTCTCAGTTATGGTTCCTGTGGTGAAAGCTAGAACTTGCCATTTGGCCATAATGCAATTGTGAACTTTTCGGTACTTTGCCCACCTGAAAAACATGTTTGCACCTGCGACAGTGCACAGAAAAATGGTTTCATTTGCTAATGTAATGATTAGTGAAGTAGCCTATGTTGTGTACTTTAAAATGAGTAACTAAGCCAATAGATTCACTAGTCACTCACACACACCTCACTAGGGTACTTGCTAGTCGAGCTTGTCAGATTTTCATTTTTTTTTTATTAATGAGTCTTTACTAGTAGATAAGTAATTAAAACATAAAGTGATAAAAATATACCATCCTAATTAATTTATTATGTTCGTGTTTAGATTAAGTTTGTGTATAAATTTTATAGTTTAATTATTTTTTAAAATTTATGTGAATATTATTCTATTATATTTAAGTGAATTTTTCATTAGATATATTTTTTAATTTTTCAAATTTTTTAAAGGTAATTTAACTCATTAAAAATATTAAAATAAATTTATTTATTTATTTATTTAATTTTTTAGTTGGCCAACTTGCTAACTCGCTATTAAATAGGGCAGGGTAGGATGTTGAGCTCGTTTTCCTAAAGCGACCTGCCCTGCTTTTGGCGAGTCGACCTGCTTTGCCAATGCTAATACCAAGTTCTCCCCTTTAACACCATATCCAAGGGGCAAGTCCATATATACTTCTTTGAAAAGATCACCATTCAAGAAGGCATTGTTCACATCCAATTGAGCTAGGACCGGTTTTGAATAGCTATAATAGCTAAAAGAACTTGCACAATGGTGAGTTTAGCCACTAGGGAAAATGTGTCCATGAAGTCTATCCCTACTTGTTGTGTATCCTTTTGCCACTAAATGGGCCTTGTGCTGATTAACCGAGCCATTAGCATTATATTTTACTTTATACACCTATTAACAACCAATGGTGTGTTTACTAGGAGGTAATGTAGTAATTGTTTAGGTATTGTTGGATGCCATGGCATTAAGCTCCTTTTCCATAACTTGTTGCCATTGAGGATGATGAGTTGCTTGGTGATAGAATTGCAAATAAAAAATATAAGAAATTTGCATGGCATAATGAGAGTATGATGGGAATAAGGACTTGTGGTTGAGATGTTTAGATAAGGGATAAGCACAATTGGTGGTGAGATTACAATAAAAATCATTAAGATAAGATGGAAGTCTAGAAGCGCGGGTTGTTCTTCTAATTAAGGGGGCATGAGCAAGTTCAGTTGTTATAACAAGGGCAAGTTCACATGTTATTACAGGAACAAGATCTACATTAGGTTCTAAAACAGGTGATGTAGCAGAGTCATGAGGAAGGTTTGGTGTAAGGGGCAAAACAAATGGATTATTCCTTGGTGAAAGGCGTATAGTGTAACATCCGATTTCCGAGTTCCGACTTCATTTTCATGTTTGATCAATTCCTATTTCTGACTTCATCTTCGAATTTCATATAAAACGGTGTAATTTTCGATTTCCGAGTTCGTCTTCGAATTTCAGCATAATTTTCACGACTTCCGACCTTAACCATACCAGTATTCCTCGTTTCTCGACTTCCAACTTAACCTTCAAGTCGAAACAACATGAACATGATTCCCGATATCTGACTTCATGTCTCAAAGACAATGCACCCGGTTTCTGATCTCATAATTTATCTCCAAGTTTCAGTGACATGTACCCGAGTTCCGATCTCAGACCTCATGTTTCAAAATAGTGTACATGGTTTCCGACCTCCGAAGTTATAGTTTAACACAATGATGCAAGTACCAACCTCCGAGTTGAATGTAACGAGTTCCGGCTTTAGAGTTGAACTCAACTAGAATGGACACAAGTTCGGATCTTCCAGCTGATTTCCAAGTCATACACGAGTTCTAATATCCGAGCTTATTCCTTGGAGCCTTCCATTTCTACTGGCGTTCCCGAGTTTGAATTGGGAGTTCCAAGATTAGGTGATTGTAAGCTGTATGACTTCCGACATCCGAATTTACTCCCAAGTGTCAAATAAGGTTGGACGAGTTCTGACATCCGGCTTTAGCTCCAAGCTCAAATAAAATAGCATGAGTTCCAACTTTAAGGAAGTACGAGTTCCGATATCATTTTCAGAAATACAGTGGAAGCGAGTTCTACTTTTAGGCGACGTGGAGAGCAATTTTATTACAAAAAGAGGGATACATGGCTGAACCTTACCCACAAAAATGGGAAAGTTTGGCTGAAACTCAGCCTTGTGTTTTTAGGCCAATCAAAACCCTCCAAGTTAACTACCACCTCAAGCTTAAATAACTCATTCTTTCTCTCCTTCAGCCCAATTTCTATGTTGCTCTCTCCCTGGTTCAGTTCTCTTTTCTCTTCTCCACTCACCCAACTCCATCATTCCTTCAAGCTTAATAAGGTTCTAACAATTTAAGCTTCAACACTTAGCTCAGATCACACTCCAAAGAGGTAGGATTCTACTTCTATTCTTGAATTATTTGCACTATGGTTGTATGAACTTGTACTCTTCTTCATGTACTTGATGATATATTGGATGTATTATGATGGATTATGATAGGATTAATATGATATCTTGAGTTAGAATTATGGTTAGAAGGAGAAAAACTAGAAGGAATGGAGGATTAGGATGCTATCTTGGTGAAGAGCCCACTACTGTCTGGATGGCGGAGTGTATAGCATCGCCTACAACCGGTTAAACCCGATGAAACTATTTTTAGATGGAAGTAGACATTCAAGGCTTTCCATACATATATACTATGAGGTTATTGGATTAGTATGGAGAGAGATATGAATTTTTGAAGTTTGACCTAGGAATCAGGACTTTCATCTGAGCAGGGTGACTTGAGGAGAGTATAACTTGCCCTATATAACTCCAAATTGAGTGAGACTAACTTTGTTAGAAAGCTTACACATAGGGGAACATCCCATAATGAAATTTCAAGTTTGTTATGATCTCAATTGTTCCCAGTGGTTTGAGGAAATTACCCTATGTCCAAACCAAGCCAAACTAGGGTAGTTTAGGAAGGTCGACTTCCAAGACTTATAACTCGAGGTATACTAAAGCAAATGACTGAAACTTGTTGCAAATGAAAGGTTGTCCTGTTATCTTTGATATGGCACCAATTTTGTATGATTTGAGGTTAGCTTCGATTTTTAGTGAATTTTTACTTTCAAGAGTGCAATTCAGACTAGTGACCGAACAGGCTGAGGTCACATTTGAATATCTTGAGTTATATAAATCAAAATGATATGGGACCAAAGAGATTAGAAAGTAGACATATGGATCTATGATATATCCAAAATTTAGATTTAAATGAGTTGAATAGAGGTAAAGGTGGATTTTATAAGATTCGGGCAAAACTAAGTAGAATTGACAGAAGTGACCCAATTGATGATTTCACAAGTGTTAGTGAAACATATAAGGTTTGAGTTGATGGTTGCAAGTTTTACATGGATAAATATGTTAGATTGATGATACAGCTATGACTGATTTGTCTGTGAGAACTGGCACTATTCATAGGGAAACGGATCTGATCAGTTATGTCACCGAATTTACAGCAGAAGTCTATGAATATTTATATGCAAGGATGAATCTAAGTATGAATATGTATATGGAAACTCTATATTCAAGAATGACATACGTATGATATGAGGTATATGAGGGTAAATGATGTAGCATATGTATGAGTGCCAGTAGAATGGTAAAGAGGCTACGGGCCTTTATATGTTATGAATATGTACATGAAGATCATGTGTGCAATGATATACGAAAATAAATGAAGTATATGTACCAGTATATTCAGCATGACTATGCTTGAGTATGTATGAGAATGAAAGAATGTGAATATATTGAATATGAGTCCCTTCACTTGGAGGCAGTTATTTGAGGTCCCTCCTTGTGAAGGCAGCTAAATAAGATAACATGTGGGTCCTTTCACTTGGAGGCAGTTATTTGAGATCCCTTCCTGTGAAGGCAGTTAAATGCTAAAGACGTGGGTTCCTTCACCTGGAGGCAGTTGCACATTGGGTCCCTCCTAGTGAAGGCAGCTAAAACTTGGGTCCCTCTATGTTGGAGGCACGTGGTCAGATGAGATCCCTCTATATTGAAGGCAAGTGATCAGATGAGATCCCTCAGTTTTGAGGCACGTGACCAGAAGAAATCCTTTCAATTAGAGACATGTGGCCAGAATGAGATCCCTCCAACCTAGAGGTAGTGGGTCCCCTTGTGGGTGAGTCGGTGTGACGACGGTCACGGGTGGAGCTGATGAGCTCACTCTAAGGCTAGGCTACCTAAGGGCAGTAAAGGCTAAAGACTAAAGACTGAAGATTAAAGTATATGTAGGTACCCCACTTACATGAGGCATGGCATCAACCCAGCTAGTGGGAGTATAGGCGACAGAACTTACATGAGGCATGGCATGACCCAGCTAGTGTAAGTACTGAATGAAGGTCCCACACCCTAAGGAATGTGACATGGCGATCACATTCTAATGGAGTATGACATGGCGATGATACTCTGGGACGTGGTAGGAAGAACATATTCCTAAGGAATGTGACATGGCGATCACATCCCAATGGAGTATGACATAGCGATCATACTCTAGAATATGTGTAACAAGTAAAGGAAGGTAAGGAAAGAAAAGTAAATTTTATGTACATGCATAAATTCAAGTACAAGTAAAGTTATGTGCAGAAGTTATGTATCCAGTATATTGATGTGTATTTCTAATATGTGCAGTTATTATTCATAGTATAGTTCATAAATTAGTGTTGTATGGGCTGTCCCAAATGACAAGTCTATGAGTAAAACTGAACTTTGCTTTGGATAGTATATTTTCGAACTATAAAATTAAACAGTTTATATAGCGTGTTCACCTTTTTCATAATAAACCGAAACAAACTGGAGATGAAAATGATGACATTATGTATGATAATTAGAGAATCCTACTGAGAATTTATAATTCTCACTCCTATTTCCGTGTTGTCTCCAGATAGTTCAAGAATTTTTGAAGGCGATCAAGTTCTTTGTCGAGATAAGGTCCGTTCAGTAACAAAGATATAACTCCAGGGTATGGTACTATGACTTAAGCATAGTGATATACTTGGGAGGGTGTTACATATAGGAGGTAGGGAAGGAGGTGGTGAGTTATTATTAGGTAGTTGAGGCTTCACTAGGGTTGGGGACTGATGCTGAACTACATCAGCAATCGTTATAGGTGACACAAGTCGAGATAGGGGTCAACAATGGGATCAACTTTTGCTAAATCATGAAAAGCATAAGTATCTTCATGAAAAATCATATCACGAGAGATATAGAAAGTTTTGTCTACAAATTATATAGTTTATAGGCTTTACAACCCTAGGGGATACTCGACAAACATTGAGGGTATGACCCTAGGTGAAAACTTATTCTTTTTAGATGGCAGTGAGGATGCAAAGCATAGGCAGCCAAAACTTCTCATAGACATGTAATCTGGTAATTTATTGAACAATAATTCATAAGGGACACTTCATTAGCCAAATTTAGAGGAGGAGTCCTATTGATAATAAAAGTGGTAGTGGATAAATAGTCACCCCAAAATTTAGTGGGAACTTGAGATAGAAAATATAAAGCATTTGCCATGTTAATAAGGGTGGAAACAAGTTAGGTTAGGTCATATTTCACCCTTAATAGGATAGACTTATATTATAACACCTTGGCTAGAGCTTGGCCTGTGGCCTATTATAGGCTTTCTTTTTAGCCAAAGTTTGGCCTGGCCTGAAGCTTGTTTACAAAGCTTGCATACTCTATCTACTATCCAAATTATAACAATTCAGCCCAAATTATTTAAAGTACAACATAAAATACAGCATAATCCAATCCATCAACAAGATAACACAAAACACCAACAACAAAGACAATATTTAGATCACAATTCACATCAATTTAAATTAAAAAAATCCTTTGCATAGTTAAATTGGTAAAGCAAATGCTTCCCCAAAATCCAGTTATCAACTCAAACTAAATTAAAATAGTCTCAATCAAATAATGTTGAAAGAAGAACCATACATGGATTCAACATACCCAAATAATCCCAAAAAAAAGAAAAGAAAGATTGAAAAAGTACTCTTGTTGTGGCTTTAATTATATTATAATGTTTTTAATTAATTACAAATACAAGTAAATAATACATCTTTCACTTTTTCCTTATTCATTTATATTTCATATTTTGTAAAAAAGAAAAAAAGAAAAAAGCATAGAATGGTTTAGCAAAGGGAGATGAAGGAGACTAATGAACCAAAGGGAGATACTGTTGCAAGTCTATAACATAAGAGCATCGACATATTGCTATAGTTGCTATTGGATGGTTTAACAAAGATTTTCATGATGATAAAAAATCCCACCTTTATGTACAATAAAGAAAAATCCCATCTTTATGTTAAAAAAAAAAAAAGATCCTACCTTTCAACAAAATAGGAAAGAAGGACAAGAGGGTTAGCGGTTGTGACAAGTGAGACATTGGATTTAGTGGTGGTGACCGGTGACACATGGCTGCATTCTGAAGTTTAATTAAGGTGATAATAGCTTGCACGATTAAAATAAGAATTTTTAGAGCTTATTTTAGTTTTTTGTAATTTTCAAGTGATAATTAGTAAATTGCAGGATTAAGAAAAATAATTTAAAAATAGGTAAATAATTGAGAAAAATTCTAAAGAATTAGAGGCATGTTTAGAAAAATTAGGACAAATATAATTTTGTGAGCAATTATAAGTTAGGGAGACTTAATTAACTAAATCTAGCCTAATTAACATAAGCTAAATTCATAGAAGTACAAGAAAAATAGCCAAAGAAAATAATACTCACATCAATTCTGAAATTTTGCCAACCATTGATCTTGGACACTTGTCTAAGCAAGAATTAAACTTGGTGGCCAAGTTATGCTAAAAAATATTAAACAAGTACATTGAATAGTATATTAGGTGGTTCTGTGTGAGTGTAAGTGTATGTCTTAAACAAAATTTAAAACACTCTTCCCCTTCATGTAGAAGCAGCTATGGCAATGTTGAGAGGAGAAGTGAGTGTGTGAGTGTGTCCACTTTGTTCTTCTTCTTCATCTTTAAAAAGAAGGATTCTTTGAGAGGCATACAAGTGAGGTTGTGAGAGTTGTATTCTCCTTGCTTCCATCCACAAAAAGTTAGGGGTTTTTTCTTTCTTTAAACTCTCCCTTGGACCTTATGTTTTTGATTGATTCTAATGGATTATCTCTTGTTGTTGTTGGTGGTGCTTGAAAAACCTTGGCCTCCAAACCCCTTCAATGCCACGGTTGTGCTCATTATTTGGGGAGGATTTCTTTTTGTTTTGTACCTCAAATGACAGTGTTAATTGATGTAAATTTGGTGCTAAAATTTATTGTGAGAAAGAGTGTTGGTTTGTAATTTAATAAGGGGTTTTCTTTGGGTGGCTTTATGGGTGAAGCTTTACTTTGCTTGCTAAGAGTAGATTTTAGGCTTTATTCCTCTTGCTTGTTCTTGCATGAAATCTCCATATCTCTGGTTCTTGCATAAACTTGCATGGATATGCTTGTTTTATGTTCAATTGGTGATGTTTACATGTTTCTCTTTTGATTCTTTGATTTACTATACTATTGAGACTTTATCCTAATTCACTAGACAATTAAGTTGTGCAATTTTTCTACCATAGTAATCTTATTATTTTGGGTTGAAATTTTTATATGTTGAAGCTAAAATGTTAATCTACTTGCCTATAAATTTTTGTGAAGATTTTCTATTTTTAAAAATTAGGGATAGAACTGTCCTATTTTGAGACCTATGATGAATTATTGGAATCACTAAAATTGTTCATTTTTGTTGATATATTCTATCTGTGAATTTTGACTAGATATTTGGATATTATGTTAAATATAACTGAGAATTTTTATGGAATTTTTAGAATTGTTTTTCTATTTTTAATAAATTCAAGAAATTGAAACTACTTGACTAAAAAAGAAATCTAGACAACATGAATTATTGGATTTTATTACCCTAGCTATTTCTTAAATTTTGACCCGAAATCTTTATATATCACCCCTAACACTTTAAAGGACTTACTTGCAAATTTTTATAAATTTTAGAAGTGGTTTGCTATTTTTTTTAGATTTATTTAATGGGCTACCTATTTCTATACCTTGCTATTTTCTCACCAAGAATGTAAAATTAGATGCTTTTTGTTATGTTTGGCCCAATTAGTGTCAAAAACCCAAAAGAACACAGTTCTTAAGTTATAATAATATGTAATGAATATAGCAGAAAGAATTTAATTGGTATTTAAAGGAAGGAACCTAAAGAAGACATAGGTTTGGCCCAATTTACTTATAAAACTAAACTAAGGTGTTATTCTTCAATGTCTTGTTCTAGTGCAATATAAATCTACATGAATATTCATGCATGCTCATATGCTTGTATCAAGAATGTATGTGAACTAATCTTCATATGTTGTGTGAGGCATGAATTATTAATGCATGAGTATATGTATGAAATGCATTATATATATATATATATATATATATATATTATAACAATAATAATGGTGAGTGTGTGGACATGCATGCATAAATAAAGTTTTTATGAAAACTATGGAGCCCTACCTTAAAGTGGACAAGTGAGATATTCATTGCTTTGTTTGATGTGGATGGTTTAGTTTGGGCATGGGGCTAGTGTGTAACACCTTAAAATACTATACTATGCTTATGTCATTTTATGTCATTACTAGTTGTTACCCTTAACTAACGGAAGTTCTTTTTAATTAAAATTAGTGGAATATATGAAAATAGCATATAATTTTTTTTTGTAAATCATTTATACTTGAAAACTGAGCCTTTAAGCGCATACTTATATATATACTTATGGACGTCATTGCTTGTATCATTAAGTTACCCAAAAAAAAAAAAAAAAAAAGCGTATGATGAAGTAGATATAACATGGCATGATACTTTAAGATAATAATGTAATCATAGATAAATAAATAATGTCAATCATGTTTAATAATTATCATATATGTAATAGGTCAAATTAAGTAGCAAGACTTCCAACATGCTCTTAATTACACATAAACTGCCCAACTAGGGCTCTTAAGAGAATAAAAATGCTATGCTACTATCTCGATCCTCCTTAGTTAGGTGTCATAACACGACAACTTCTCATCACATTCAGTCAGGTACCACCAGAAGCGCTGTGATGGATGCCATCAAATCTATCTGAAGACGATATGGAAACATAGGGGTGAGAAATATAATTTCTTAGTAAGTTTCCAAGTAGACATATAAGTGTTATCATTATAATTATAAAAAGGTGAACATGTATAGATTCAAATTTAAAGGTTTTGAAAAACATAAGTTTCCGAAGTAGGTTTCTTTTAACTTACTCTTATAAGAATAACATATAGAGATGCAACATCATAAGAGGTAAGTATATGTCCAAGAGCGTAGCATAAACATTCAGAACCATGAATATAAGGAAATAAAGACGTATGCACTTTCATGTAATTCATTGACTTTGACTTTCCATTAACTTAGTTTACTTAGCTTTCATAATTAGCATGTGCTTAACATTCTTTTCTCTATGTGCCCTTGGATAGACTATTTTAGGACATAAGCTCATTCTATATCTATCATCACATAGTTCTTATCCTAAATCAGATTCAGCTGACAAGGAGATACCTCTAAATTGGAAAGGATCTTGGCCACGTACCTCCAAAGTAAAAGGGTCTCTTATAGGTCACCTTCCCTTTTGAAGGATCACATTAGCTTATCTTGTCTTTGTGGATCATCTTCCTTTTTGAAGGATCATGTCCAATTATTTCTTTTCTTTGCATAGTACTTGATATTACATCTTTCATTTTAAATGCATTAGTTCAAAGACAAGATACATATAAGCATATAATAGATATTTCTGAGTCCACAATTTTGATGAAAATTCAGTAGTATAGGAGCTAGATCGGAGCTTCTCCAAAATTGCCAAGTATGGAAATTCAACCAACAACCAACCATATTAATTTCATATCATCGTATCAAGTACCATTAATCATCCAATCATGAGTCAATAATTGAATAATTTCACCAAATAGCATGCATAAGAGTATCATACATTCACATACACACCTTAAAGGGTATCTACTGTAATGTAATGCCTGGATCAAGAGTCACACGAATTGTGACACTTTGTTCTGTCGGACCCTGTGAAAGCTCTAAGTTTGGACCTTATGCCCCCTTGGAGGGCTATAGGATTGGGATATTTTCATGGGATCAAAAGTCCCGGTAATTGTTCCTTAGATATCAAAGAATTGAAGAGCGATTTTTAACGAATTTTTGGAAGTTATTAACTCTTTCATTTTCAAGCTTGAAGTTTAAGAAAATGTAAGTTTTCGGAAGTTTGTACTAAAATCCAAAAGTTGGATTTTGATTCTTAAGGAGTTTGATTTTTCCAATATTTTTATTGGATTCAAATGGGGGATATTCTCTTATTTACATTTATGTTTTAAAGTTAATGGAGAATAAAATAAATAAGTATATGATGATAGTTAAGAAGTGTAGATGAAGGGAAAAAAAAAAAAAAACAGAGACTGGGCGCCTAGGCACCCAAGGCCAGCGCCCAGCGTGGTCATCTTGCAGTGATGCACGACTTGGTGGCGTAGCGCCCAAGCTTGGCCAGTCGTGGCGCCAGGCGCTGTGAGACGAAATTTAAAAGAAGGATTCCGTTCCTTCTTCTTCATTCTTCCTCAACTCCTCTCTTTTTTCTTTCTATCTCTTCTCTTTCTCTCTCCTCATGGATGCCATGACTCCTTCATCATTTTTCTACTCAAATCCTCCACAAATCCCTCTTCATCATCATCATCATCATAATCTTCTTCCTTGAAGCTCTCTCTTTCATCTCTTTTAGAGAGAGAAATGAAGGTGGAGGGGACCCAAGTCCTCCATCAAGTTTCTTCCTTCTTTTGCAATCCAAAGTTCTCTAAGCTCAAATCTTCTTCTATTTCATGGGTAGGGAAGGATTTTCTTGGAGGATTAAGTTTAAGGTTTAGGTTTGGGAACCTAGGGTTCCAAATTGGGGGTTTTTATGCTTTGGAAATATTTCAAGTTAATCTTTGGTTCTATAGGCTAATTAGTGTTTGGATAATGATAATTTTGATGCTAGATAACTTATGTGGTGACCGTAGCTCCGTGGTTCAATATGCTAAGGCTGTTCCTTCCCTTGGATTAGCACAGTGAGTGATAGTATACCTATAGCTTATTCTTATCTTTAATTTCCTAAGTACATGCCTAAAATGTATTCTAGTGAAGTTTTATGAAATAGTTGATTCAATGTGTTTTACTCTATATTTATAGAATTCTTGAAGTGATGATGTTAGTTATGTGCATATGTGTATATATATATATATATATATATATATATATATATAAAAGTGGGACAAGCTCTTATAGAAATTGATTTCTGACATTGAGTAATTTGATAAAAAAAGACAGAGTTTCATGTGTATAGAAATTGCAATGTTTTGAGAAAAAACTTTAGATACTTTAAGCTTAAAAGATTTGAATTATGCCTTTAACCTATGGTTAATAGCACAGTTAAATTTCACATAAATTGATATAAAGAAGAATCTTAATAACAAGAACTTAGAAAAGATGAAGTTTCATATTTTTAGAAATTGTGATGTTTTAAAACTAGTTTAAAGCTAGAAATGTTTGAAAGGAAGAAAATGTGTTTCAAAGGAGTTTTAACCAAGGGCTCACATGAGGCATGGCGAAGACCCAGCAAGTGTGAGTGCTTTTTTGAGGGGAAGAAACTGTAACAGAACTGTTTGCTAATGGCAGCAGCATTGGCCTTGGTGCACCTCGAATAACCTAGCTAGCAGGGTGATTGCTAGCCCGGTATGTCAGCCAACATGTTCGGAACATATAGACACCCACAGGCATGAAGTTATCTTTTACTGCTGGAGTTAGGCCATAGGGCCACCTATAACATCCCGATTTCCGAGTTCTAACTTTATCTTCAAGTTTGATCAACTCCCATTTCCGACTTCATCTTCGAATTCCACACAAAATGGGATAATTTCCGACTTCCGAGTTCATCTTTGAATTTCAGCATAATTTCCGACTTCCGACTTTAACCACACCTAGCATTCCTCATTTCCCCAACTTCTGACTTAACCTTCAAGTCCGAACAACATGAACGTGATTCTCGATATCCGACTTAATGTCTCAAAGAAGATGTACCCGGTTTCCGACTTCGCTAATTGATAGTTTACCACAATGGTTACAAGTACTGACCTCCGAGTTTAATGTAACGAGTTTTGGCTTCAGAGTTGAACTCAACTAGAATGGACATGAGATCGGATCTTTGAGTTGATTTCTAAGTCATATATGAGTTCCGATATTCGAGTTTATTCCCAAGAGCCTTCCATTTCTGTTGGTGTTCCTGAGTTTGAATTGGGAGTTCCGAGATTATGTGATTGTGTGCTGTATGATACCCGACATCCAACTTTGCTTCCAAGTGTCGAATAAGCCAGACAAAGATATCCGAGTTTACTTCCAAGTCTCAAATACGATGGGACGAGTTCCGACATCAGGCTTCAGCTCCAAGTTCAAATAAAATAGCATGAGTTTCGACTTTAAGTAGAATCAAGACGAGTTCCGATTTCAGATGAATGAAAGCGAGTTCCACTTTTGGGATGACGTGGAAAGCAATCTGGCCACAAAAGCAGGCAACATGGCCGAACTTCAATCACAAAATTTCAACCAATCAACACTCACAATTCCAATTACCCCCATGTATTTAAGTCAGACTCCCCTTCTCATTCCTAACTAATGTACGCCTCTCTCTCCCTCTCCCTCTTGTTCTAGCCTCCTTCTTCCCTTCTCTCAATCAACTCCATCACTCCTTCAAGCTTAGTAATGTTCTATTAACTTAAGCTTCAACACCTAGCAAACTCACACTCCAAAGAGGTAGGATTCTACTTCTGTTCTTGAATTATTTGCACTATGGCTGTATGAACTTGTACTCTTCTTCATGTATTTGATGATATATTGAATGTATATGATTGGATTAATAGGAAATCTTGAGTTAGAATTATGGTTAGAAGGAGAAAAACTAGAAGGAATGGAGGATTAGGATGCTATCTTGGTGAAGAGTCCACGGTAGTCTGGATGGCGGAGTGTACGGCTCCACCTACAGCTAGTTAAACCCAATAAAACAATTTTTAGATGAAAGTAGACATTCAGAGCTTTCCATACATATATCATATAAGGTTATTGGATTAGTATGGAGGGAGACATGAATTTTTGAATTTTGACCTAGGGATCAAGACTTTCATGCGGATAGTGTGACTTGAGGAGGGTGTAACTCACCCTGCACAACTCCAAATTAAGTGAAACTAACTTTGTTAGAAAGCTTACACATAGGGAAACATCCCAATATGAAATTCTGAGTTTGTTGTGACATCAATTGATCCTAGTTGTTCGAGGAAGTTACCCTATGTCCAAACCAAGCCAAAATAGGGTAGTTCAGGAAGGTCAAATTTCAGGACTTATAACTTGAGCTATACTTAAGCAAATCAAGTGAAACTTGTTGCAAATGAAAGGTTGTCCTATTAGCTTTGATATGGCACCAATTTTGTATGATTTGAGATTAGTTTCGATTTTTAGTGAATTTATACTTCTAAGAGTGTAATTCGGGCCAGTGACTCAATAGGCTGAGGCAAAAGTTAAATATCTTGAGTTATATAAATCAAAATGATATGGGACGAAAGAGGTTAGAAAATAGACATATAGAACTATGACATATCCAAAATTTAGGTTTAAATGAGTTGAATGGAAGTAAAGGTGGATTATACAAGATTAGGGCACAATTGAATAGAATTGGCAGAAATGACCAAATTGATGGTTTCACAAGTGTTAGTGAACATATAAGGTTTGAGTTGATGGTTGCAAGTTTTACATTGATAGATATGTTAGATTGATTATACTGTTATGACTGAATTGTCCGTGAGAACTGGCACTATTCATGGGGAAATGGATCTGATTCGTTATGCTGCCGAATTTATGGCAGAAGTCTATGAAACTATGAATGTTTATATGCGAGGATGAATTTAAGTAAGCATATGTATGAGTGTATTCAGCATGTCTATTCTTGATTATGCATGAGAATGAAAAGACATAAGTATATTAAATATGAATCCCTTCACTTGGAAGCAGTTGCACTTTGAATCCCTCCCTGTGAAGGCAGTTAAATAAGATAAGATGTGAATCCCTTCACTTGGAGGCAGTTGCACTTTGAATCCCTTTCTGTGAAGGCAGCTACCCTCTACCTTGGAGATACGTGGTCAGATGAGATCCCTCTATATTGAAGGCACGTGGTCAGATGAGATCCCTCAATTTTGAGGCACGTGACCAAAAGAGATCCCTCCAATTAGAGGCATGTGGCCAGAATGAGATCCCTCCAAGACTAGAGGCACGTGAATCCCCTTGTGGGTGAGTCGGCGTGACGACGATCACGAGTTGAGCTGACGAGCTCGCTCCAAGGTCAGGCTACCCAAGGGCAGTAAAGGCTAAAGACTAAAGTGACTAAAGATTAAAGTATATGCAAGCACCCCACTCACATGAGGCATGGCATCGACCCAGCTAGTGTGAGTATAGGGGATAGGACTTACATAAGGCATGGCATGACCTAGCTAGTATAAGTACCGAATGAAGGTCCCATATTCCTAAGAAACGTGACATGACGATCACGCTCTGATGGGGTATGACATGGCAATCATACTCTGGAATATGGCATGTAAAGATATGATGATGAGTCTATATTCCTAAGGATCGTGACATGGCGATCACGCTCTGATGGGGTATGACATGGCGATCATACTCTGGAATATAGCATGATGATCTCACACCCTAAGGAATGTGACATGGCAATCACATTCTGATGGAGTATGACATGGCCATCATACTCTGGGACGTGGCAGGAAGAACATATTCCTAAGGAATGTGACATGGCGATCACATCCCGATAGAGTATGACATAGCGATCATACTCTGGAATATGTGTAACAAGCAAAGTAAGGTAAAGAAAGGAAAGTAAATGTTATTTATCTGTATAAATTCAAGTACAAGTAAAGTTGTGTGAAGATGTTATGTCTCCGGTGTATTGATGCTATTATATTTTATTATGTTTCAGTTATTATTCATAGTATGATTTCATGGATTGATTTTGTATGAGCTCTTCCCAAATGACAAGTGCATGAATAAAATGAACTTTGCTTCGGATAATATATTTTTCGAACTGTAAACTCAAATAGTTTACATAACATGTTCACCTTTTTCATAATAAACCGAAGCAAACTGGAGATGACAACGATGACATTATGTATGATAATTAGAGAATCCTACTGAGAATTTATAATTCTCACTCCTATTTCCGTGTTATCTCCAGATAGTTCGAGAAGTTCCGAAGACGGCTGAAGTTGCTGTCAGAAAAGGTCCGCTCAGGTAACAGTAACAACTCCAGGGTGTGGTACTATGACTTAAGCATAGTACTATACTTGGGAGGGTGTTACACCACCCAGTCAGGCAGCTATTTCTGAAATAGGATCCTTCCTTAAGCTTTATGATGATATTGAAACAAGTATTTACTTTTCATGTTATGAGAAAGTATTTCTATCTATAAGCCCAGATCTTATATCCTTATTATGCATATGATTTGTTACATCTAGTTGTAAAAGCATTATGTATATATATATATATATATATATATATATATATATGGATGTTTTAAGGATAGATTATACTTCAGGTATGTTTTGCCAGAAAGTTTATAGTATGTTTACATATAGACAAAGCCTTTCCTTAAGAGATGATGTATAAGTTTTTGAAACAACTTATGAGTTATACTTTTGCTAAAAGTTAATGTTAAAGCTTGTTCCATTGTTTTTATAGATATATTATCCCTCACTTAGTCTATATGACTCAATCTTTTTTCTCTCTCTATATTTTTAGACAGGTGCGGGACCGTGCTCAAGCTTCCGTAGTTAACTAGAAGATTCAGCATTTAGGCTTAATTATATAATCTCTAGAAGTGCTCCATTAGTCCACAGGCAGGGTCTTCCCTGTATCAGCTTTAATTTGTAATAAAAAGCATGTTGTTTTTAGTTAAGTCAAGTTGTTTTTTAATGATTAAAGGTTAATGTTCATGATGGATACGTATGTATATATTTTCATAAGTATGATTATGTTTTAAATTCCTATATTGTGTGCTGTGGGGTGCATTCGGAGAATGCCTGGATCCCTAATGATTTTGTGTGTTTGGATTGTTGTGCAGGTGGAGGATCCATATTTGGGAATAGTTCTAAATACAAGGGAGACTCTGCCCAAATTTTTTAGAAAAGGTCTAGTATAGGCTTGCTAGGGGACGTGTCCCCTATGCGCTGGTCACGACTTAGGTTAGGTCGTGACATGTAACATCCTCCCAAGTATGGTACTATGCCTAAGTCATAGGAGTTGTTACTGTCACTTAATCGGATCTTGTCTGGCAGCAACCTTCAGTCACCTTCAATCTTACTAGTCAACTCCGCCTCGGAGGACCTTCTTTGGAACTTCTGAACTATCAGGAGATAACACGGAAATAAACATAGGAGTGAGAATTATAAATTCTCAATAGGATTCATTAAACTACTATATGCTGTGTCATCGTTCTTATCGCCAGCTGCTTCGGTTTATTATGAAAAATGTGAGCATGTTAAATAGACTGTTCAGTTTTATAGTTTGAAAATATATTATCCAAAGCAGAGTTCATTTTATTCACACACTTGAGTCACATTGGCAATATTTCATATTTAGAATAATAATCACGGCATAAGTAGATAGAACAGTCTCAGCATCAATAAAATATGGGATATAATTATGCAAATACTCATACTTGAATTCATGCAAATGCACTGGTGTTTTTCTTTAACTTTCTTTGCTTTCAATTCTTGGCACACCTAGGCGTTACATATTGCCGTCTCTAGGGTGCTTGCATATATTTTAATCTTTAGTCTTTACTGGCCTTGGGTAGTCTGATCTTGGAGTGAGTTCAACTTATGACCGTCATCACACAGTACTGACCCGCAAGGGGACCCACGTGCTCTAGTCTTAGAGGGATCTCATTTTGGCCACGTGCCTCTAAATTGAAGGGATCTCTCCTGGTCACGTGCCTCAAGAATAGAGGGATCTCAGCTGACTGCTTGCCTTCAATGTAGAAGGATCTCATCTGACCACGTGCCTCCAAGGTAGAGGGATCTCATAGTTTTATACTGCCTTCACATGGAGGGACCCAATTAACTGCCTCCAAGTGAAGGGACCCAATCTTATCTTATTTAACTACCTTCACAATGAGGGATCTCATAACTGCCTATAGGTGAAGGGATCCACTTTAATATGTTCATATCCTTTCATTCTCATACATAATCATGCATAGACATGCTGAATGCACTCATACATATGCTTCATCATTTACTTTCATATATCCTTGCACATGGAATTTCATGTTCATATCATGAATATTCATAACAGAAATTATGATAATTTCATAAAATTCTGCCAAAAATTTGGCAGTATAACGGATCAAGTCTGCTTCTTCATGAATAGTACCAGTCAACCAGACAGTCATTCATACAGAAAAATCAATGCAAGGTATATATGCTCCAATAATCAAACAAAGTTTCATAACCTTGACCTTGAATTAGTTTTCTGCCACTTCCTTTTGATTCTACCCGATTTTTGTAACTTAGACCATAAATTCATTTTAACTCATTTAGACCTGAATTTTGGATATGATGAAGTGTTAGGTGTCTATTTTCTAACCTCTTTGGTCCCATCTAATTTTGATAAATGTAGCTCAAGTTATTTAAGTTCTATCTCGACTTGCCCTATTTCTGGCTAGAATTACACACTCAAAAATAAAAGTTCACAAAAAATCGAAAACTAGTTGAAATCATATGAAATTTGTATCATATTAAAGATAACAGAATAAGCTTTCATTTACAAGAAGTCCCATTTCATTTTCTTGAGTAGAGCTTGAGTTATAAGCTCTGAAATTTGACCCTTTTGGACTGTCCTATTTTAGATCGGTTTGGACGTAGGACAATTTCCTTGAACTATTGGGAGCAACTGAGATTGAATATAACTCTGAAATTTTTATGAGAATTTTATCTATGTCTTAGATTTCTAATAAAATTAGTTTCACTCAATTTGAAGGAGTATTGGGCAAGTTAGGCCCCTCAAATTCCAATCTGCTCAGAATCAGGGTCAGAATTCTAGGGTAAATTTCAAAAATTTGTATATCACTTAACACTAATCCAATGGCCCTATAATTTATATGGTTGGAAAGTCCTAGATGTCTAGTTTCATATAAAAATAATTTCATTATATTTAAATAGCTGTAGGCTGAACCATACACTCCGTTGTACGGACTGCCATAGGGTTTCTCACCTAGATAGCATCCTGATTCTCCACTTCTTCTAGTTTTCTCCTTCTAACTTCAATTCCAACTCAAAATTTCATTATCATCCAACCATAAACCATCAAATACATCCAATATATCACCAAATGAATGAAGCAAGTAGAATTTCAAACAGCCACAATCTATAGAAATCAAGAACAAAAGTTGAATCCTGCTTCAAATTGATGTAGAAACTAGCTAGATTTGAGTTTTTGGTGGAGGAAGTAGGTAGAGCTTGGAGATGGGAGGAAGAAGGAGTGGAATTGGAGAAGAGAGAAAGAAGAATGGGTAGCTGATGGAGGGAGCATGAAAATGAGGGGAGTTAGGAGAGATTTTGATGTTTTAAAAAATGGTTAGTTAGGTTTTGTGGCTTGTGATTGGTGGAGGCTTTGGTGGTGGTGAGTGAGCCAAGTTTCTCCACTCTTTGGGCAGCTACTTGGCACCACTTAAGTGGAAGAATGGTGGCTGAATTTCAGCCACTTATCCTAGGGTTTTCATCACATAATCCTATTAATTCGATTCCGATAGTTTAAAATATCGAAATTCTACCGATTTCCTTCAAATTGGCAAAATGATTATGAAGAATTTTATGAGGTTTACTATGTTTCTATTTTTATTGTTTCTAATCCAAATCTCTCTAATTAGCATCTAATTAACTTCTAATTGATTCTACATATTCAATAAAGTCAAATAAATTGATTAATAATGTATATTAAACTTAGCATAATTCTGGACATTATACTAAATAATTTCTCATAGATTTTTTACACAATAATCTAAATTCTCTTTACCTCTAGTATTTATAATTCATCCCTAATTACTCTTATTTTTCTAATAAATTGATTAATAGCACAAATCAATTGCACTGTTTATTTGGGATTGTTATCTTTTCGCTTTTTCGTAAATCCTTTAATATTTTCTGTTTGGTTTCTGTAACTAATGGCATTTTCGTAATTATGGGCAAGTCTAGGGACATCCCACATCATTTCACATGTGGACACCTCCGTGGCCCAATTGGCCAAGAATTGGGTTTCTATGTTTCCACTAAGTGGTTCTACTTCGTTTAAAATCTTATTCTGCTAATTCAATTGATATAAGGACCTAAATGTTATTTTAAAAAATGTTCAGGGGCAAGGCTATAAATAATAAAAGTTTGCCCAAGGACCTTTTTCATCATTTCCTATAATATTATATGGGGATGTTACATCTACGGTTTCCTCGTACTTTGTGAAAAGTCTTATGAACCACTATGAGAATCCTCATGTCTACTCATGAGGGAATCACACAACTTAAAGTCAATATGTGTTGTAAGCTTTTAATTGCTGTAACACCTCAGCATGAGTTGCAGCTATCCATCGATACTGGAACCTGAAAAAATTCTGAGCATGAACCCTATGCCTCCTTGGAGGGCTATAGGATTGAGAAATTTTCTTAAGATCAAAAGACCCGGTAATGGTTCCCTAGGCATCAATGAGTTGAAGAGGGATTTTTAACGAATTTTAGGGAATGGATAACCCCTTCATTTTCAACCATCAATTTTATAAAAACGCAAATTTTCGGAAAATTGTACTAAAACCCAAAAGTTGGATTCTAATTCCTAAGGATTTTGAATTTTTAGATATTTTTCTTAAGTCCAAATGGGGGGTATTCCCTTATTTATATTTATGTTTTAAAGTTAATGGAGAGTAAAGTTAAAGAGGACATTACTTAAATGTAAATAAGTCTGTACAATATCCTGGACCTGGGAAAGGATTGCAGAAAGAGGGAACCAAGTTTTTGGATTTAGTAATCGATTATAGAGGACCTGTAATTGATTACAATCCTCTCTGTGTGCTCACCGGTTAAAATTTTTTGCATGGTAATCGATTACCATAGATGGTAATCGATTACCAGTTCTGGGTCCGTGATAATCTATTACCAGCTCTTTGGCCATGATTACCAGAATTGGTAATCGATTACTAGTTCTTCGTGGTAATTGATTACCAGTCTTTGGTAATCGATTACCACAGGCCAATATATAGGCCCGGACATGTCCCACGCCCTCATTTTCGAATTTCTTCTCTTTCTCTCTCTCTCTCTCTAACCCAAACTCTCTCCCTCCTCTCTAAAATCCTCTCCTTCCACCACTCCTCACATTTAATACATCCATTCCACCATTTTCAACTAAATCAATAACAATAACACAATCTTCACTCCTTTTAAACACAAATCATCCATTTAATCGTTCCTCCTTCTCTCATACTTGCTTGGGTGGATTTAAAATTGGAGGGCATATCTCTATCCATTTCCTCTTTACTCCAATTCTAACGGTAATTCTCATGCCTCATTTCTTCTTCTTCTTAAAAAATTTCAACTCCTTGATTGTTAGTAGAGTTCTTGAAACCCTAGTGTAGAGAGATTAGGGATTTATAATATGGAGGTTATTAGTGACCCATAAATGATTAATTTACTATATTGTGGTGTTAGATTATTCCAAGGAATTTCCCTCCAACTTTGTGGCTCCGAAGAATTAAGATTTCCCTGTGACCGGTAATCTGTGAGTAGATAGAATGCTTTTGAATTAATTCTATTTTAAATTATAATTGTTTATTTACTTTAAGAATGCTATTCATGAGTCAATGACGAAAGAAATTCGAATATGATATGAGATTGATGAATTATGAATATGAAAGAATAGGAAAGTCTGTAACAGGATCTGTCTGCTAATGGTAGTAGATGTTAGCCCCAGGTGCACCTTAGATTATGATATTACAAGGTGACCCTAGGGGGTGGTGCGTGACGAACATTTCATGGCCATACATATAGTGTGATGCGTGCACGACTTCTCAAAGTGGGGTGCGTGCCTGATTTCGGGATTCACACAAAGGAATGACCACCTAAGTGTGAATCCTACCTGTTTATCCTTTTAGATGTTTCCGCTGTTTTCCTTATTTGAATGAAATCGTTTTATACTTATATATACATTGACTCATGAGGTTCAAAAGAATCCTGTCTCTCACTGAGTTTCTCAAAATTCACCCCGTGGTTATTATATTCTTTTCAGATACAGATTCAGACTTGGGAGCCGACCCTTCTGCTCAGCATCATTAGATTCTTATTTTGGTGAGCCCCCAATAGTAAGGGCCCCCTAATTTGTAATTTTGTTTCAGTTGTAATCTTAGTATGTAGCTCCATAGTACTACAGGCAGGGTCCGATCCGTGCTAGTGTATTAATCTTATGAAAGGAGAATTGTTTAGACTGAGTTGAATGGATTATTATGTGTTGAATTCTGGATTAAATATGGAAATGTCCTTTGATCTTATGTGATTGATATATATATCTATGTATGTATATATATGCTTGATGTGAGTGGATATGTTTGAATAATAATTGTGTTGTGTGCTGAGGGGTACATTCTGAGAATGCCTGGATCCCCGATGGAAAAGTGTGGTTGTTGAAATTGCAGGACGAGTACTCGTATTTGGGAAATATCCTAAATACAGAGGAAACTCTGCCCAAATTTGTGAAACCTTGATGTTTAAGGCTTGCTATGGAGCGTGCTCTCTAAGCACCAGTCACGACCTATGTTGGGTCATGACAACTACTTATATTTCAAGTGAAGTCATACTTCACATAATGATTTCTTATACTTATTTCTTACTTCATCTTAAATGAAGTATTTATTTATCCCTTCTTATATATTGGGCCTTAATTATCTCAAGATTAAGTATTAATTATCTTTCCCTCTTACATTGTCACTTTAAAAATGATCATGGTTAGAATCTTAACTTCTATAATTACCATGTAACTTACTAGATCTCTTATCTACACATTTTGAGAGTTAAAACTTTTAACACATTTTCCCATTTCTTCTTGCTATGGTTGAATCCTAAAATAGAGTTTTTTAGCCAAAATTTTGTCTTCAAATCTTTTTATCCCTTTGAGAAAGTACACAAGTGATTTCTAAGTTCATGGTATGGTCATTAAAGCCCTAATCATTCTTCTAGTCCGAAGGGATTTCAATATCCCTCTAGTCCCTTGGGTCATGACAAAGCATGCCTACACTCGTGAACCCAACAACACCATGTGCTCACAATCATCAACAAGTGATTTTTATTCTAAAAACTTTATAATCGAAAAGTTTTATTCTTTAAGAATATTTGAACCTTTACTTAGTATTTTATTTTGATGAAAACAAAAATAAACCTTTTAGGAGACATAACATAGGGTGCTACTTTTTAAGGCCCAAGAAGCAAACTTTTCAAACTTTTATGTTAAGGAATGTTCATAGTTACATCAAAATCATGTTATGAGTGTAAAAAGAGAAACTTTTTAATTGTAAGAATATCATATTAAAAGAAGAACAAAACTTAAACAAGACAACACAAGAAAAGAATATTTCTTTTTCATCAAACCAAACGATCACCAAGGACACCTAGATCACTTGAAAAGATAAAAGATTTTAGGGCATCAAGAAAAGAGCTTTTTAGCAACAACATAAAAACCTCATGGACAAGATCAAGGTGCAAACTTTTCTCAAAAAGAAAAAGAAACTTTTCTCGAGTTACCACTTCGATCTCTTGGCCATGATGAGAGCCAACGCTTCAAGGTTTCTTGAATAACAAAAGAAGAAAGTAAGGAACCACTACTTACTCATCATGGCCGAAACCATATAGGTGCCAAGTTCCAATTTTTATCTTGCTTTACTTCTTGTTTATGGTTTATTCAAGACTTATGAACATAAATCTAAACTTAAAAGTGTTGATTTTATGAAATAAGTGATAAAGTTCAGAACCTTTTCTATATTTGAGTTTTAAATACCACTTTTACATGGTCACTTTGCAACATCTCATCAATCATACTAAAAAAAGCAACTTTTTTGTGAACATAAACATAAAAGTGAAGAATAAACTACAGAATCACTCAAATACTCAAGAAAGGTGCAATCTTTAGAATCTTTTTAAAAGGTAAAAACAAGAAATATGCCAAAAACACCATAACCGTGGCTAGGGCTAGGAGCTCTTGACATGAAAGTGAGTAAAAGTCAAGACTTTGCAAATTTTTTTCGAAAATTTTGATATTATAAGAGACAAAGCTCGAGGCTCCAAGTCATGAACAAGCTTGGGCTCTCAAGGCTTGTCTTAAGAGAAAATGAAAATAGATAGAGAATCCTACCACAAGATGATGATCTAGACAAGAAAAGGTTAGATCTTGAAGCGAAGGAATCTCTTCCTTGCTCCTTGACAAGCTCACGGTTTTGAGCTCTTTGAGGGAGGTGAGTGTAACACCCTCCCAAGTACAGTACTATGCTTAAGTCATAGTACCACACCCTGGAGTTGTTACGGTTACCTGAACGGACCTTATCTGACAGCAACTTCCACTGCGCTACTCTGATACCTCTTGAACTTTCTGGAGACAACACGGAAAAATAGGAGTGAGAATCATAAATTCTCAGTAGGATTCTCTATGATACACATGTAATGTCATCGTTGTCGTCTCCAGTTTGCTTCGGTTTATTATGGAAAAGGTGAACATGCTGCACAAACTGTTTAATTTTACATTTCAAAAAAATGTCTTATCCGAAGCAAAGTTCATTTTTACTCATATACTGGTCATTTGGGGAAGTCTACACAAGATTAATTCATGAATAATACCATGGATAATAACTTCAACATATAAAACACACATAGCATTAATCTACTGGGTACATAACCTCTGTACATAACTTAACTTGCACTTGAATTCATACACATACATAAAATTTTACTTTTCTTTCATTTGACACACCTAGGCGTTACGTATCGCCGTCCCTAGGGTGCTTGCATCTGTCTACACTTGAGCGTTACGTATCGCCGTCCTCAAGTGCAGCATCATACCACATCCCAGAGTATGATCGCCATGTCATACCCCATCAGAGCGTGATCGCCATGTCACGTTCCTTAGGAATACGGTATCCTCATGTATGATCGCCATGTCATACCCGTCGGGCGTGATCGCCATGTCACGTTCCTTAGGAATATAGACTCATCATCATATCTTTGCATGCCACATTCCAGAGTATGATCGCCATGTCATACCCCATTGGAGCGTGATCGCCATGTCACGTTCCTTAGGAATATGGGATCTTCATGCTATATTCCAGAGTATGATCGCCATGTCATACCCCATCAGAGCGTGATCGCCATGTCACGTTCCTTAGGATTATAGGACCTTCATTCGGCACTTACACTAGCTGGGTCATGCCATGCCTCATGTAAGTCCTACCCCCCATATTCTCACATTAGCTGGGTCGATGCCATGCCTGATGTGAGTGGGGCATATACTTAAATCTTTAGTCTTTAAGTCTTTACTCTTTAACCTTTCCCTTGGGTAGCCTGGCCTTGGAGTGAGCTTGTCAGCTCAACTCGTGACCATTGTCACACCGACTCACCCATAAGGGGATTCACATCTTTATACTCACATTTAATATACTTATATCCTTTCATTCTCATGCGTTGTCAAGCATAGTCACGCTAAATGTACTCTCATATCACCCTTATATCATTCTTGCATATACATATCCCTAGTTTCATAAACTTCTGCCGTAAAATTGGCAGCATAACGGATCATATCCGTTTTCTCATGAATAGTGCCAGTCTTCACAGACAATTCAATCATAGCAACATAAATCAATTTAACACATATATATCAATATCAAACTGGCCATCCTCAACTCAAACTTTATATGTTTCCCTAATACTTGTGAAATCTTCAATTGGGTCACTTTGTGAAACTATCACCTTGGCCATTCTGCTACCTTCTATTCGGTTCTGCCCGAATTTCATATGAACCACCTTTATTTCTATTCAACTCATTTAGATCTGAAATTGGGATGTATCATAGCTCTATATGTGTACTTTCTAACCTCTTTGGTCCCATATCATTTTGATTCATAAAACTCAAGATATTCAACTTTTACCTCAGCCTGTCAGCCACTAGCCCGAATTACACTCTTAGAGGTATAAATTCACTAAAAATCGAAACTAAACTCAAATCACACGAAATTGGTCTCATATTGAAGCTAACAGGACAACCTTTCATTTGCCACAAGTTGCCTCCCATTTGCTTAAGTATACCTCGAGTTATAAGTCCTAAAAGTTGACCTTCCTGAACTACTCTGTTTGGGCTTGGTTTGGACATAGAGTAACTTCCTCGAATTACTGGGAACAATTGGGACCATAACAAACTCGGAATCTTATATTGGGATGTTCCCTTATGTCTAAGCTTTCTAAAAAAATTGGTTTCACTCAATTTGGAGTTGTATAGGGTGAGTTATACCCTCCTCAAGTCACCCTGCCCGGATGAAAGTCCTAAACCCTAGATCAAATTTCAAAAATTCACATCTCTCTCAATATTAATCCAATGACCTTATATGATACATGTATGGAAAGCCCTGGGTGTCTACTTTCATCTAAAAATGGTTGCACCAGATTTAACCGGTGGTAGGCGGCGCCGTACACTCCGCCGCACAGACTGCCGTGGAATTCCTCACCAAGATAGTATCCCACTTCTCCATTTCTTCTAATTTTCTCCTTCTAATCATAACTCTAACTCAAAATCTCCTCTGAATTCAATCATAATTCATTATAATCCATCATAATACATCCAATAATTCATCAAATACACAAAGAAGAGTACAATCTCATGCAATCATAAGGAATTCAAGAATAGAAATAGAATCCTACCTCTTTGGAGTATGGCTTGAGCTAAGTGCTAAAACTTGAAGGCTGGATAGAGTGGGAGAGTTGAGAAGAGGAAAGAGAGCTGAAGTGAGGAAGGGAAAGCAACGTGAGAAATGAGCTGAAGAGGCAGGAGGAGGATACATATATATAGACAAAGCTTCGAAGTGGTAGTTAAAATGAGTGGCTTTGATTGGATGAAATTTTGTGGGCAAGGTTCAGCCATGTCCCCTTCTTTTGTGTCAAAATTGCTCTCCACGTCGCCAGAGAAGTGAAACTCGCTTCCAGCGTATCTGAACATGACATCGGAATTCATGCATGGTTAAGTCGGAACTCTGAATAATCATCTTGTTTGTGACTTGAGGAAATCTTGTTTATGTTGGACTTGGAATCAAGGTCGGAGGTCGGAAGACATACAGCTGACAATCAACTGATCTCGGAACTCCAAGTTCAAAGTCGGGACTCCTTGTAATAAGATCGGATATCGTAACTCGTGTGTTGTGGAAATCAGCTCAAGGATCCGAACTCGTGTCCATCCCAATGGAGTTCAACACTAAGGCCGGAACTCGTTACATTAAACTCGGAGTTCGGTTCTCATACCATTGTGTTAATCTATAACTTCTGAGATCGGATGAAGCATGAGGTATGAGGTCGGAATGAGGATGCTTAAGTCGGAAATCGGGTGATTCAATCACATTTCCAAACCCAAGTATTTAAACACGGAAATCGGTATCTTACATTTGATGATATCGGAAACAGGGTACAATGTCTTTGAGACATGAAGTCGGATACCGGTGAATCACGTTCATGTTGTTTGGACTCGAATGTTAAACTCGGAAGATGTAGAAGTAATTTAGATGAAGTCGGAAGTCGTTGACTCGGAAATCGGAGAATATATAGGATGAAGTCGGAAATCAGGAGTAGTCAAGACTAGATGAAATCGGAAATCGTATGTCATGAAGTCGGAAATCATGTACTTACGTAAGACGAAATCGGAACTCGGAATTTATACCACTTTGTGTAGAATTCGAAGATGAAGTCGGGAATTGAAATTGATCCGTCCTGAGGGCTAAGTCGGATCTCGGAAATCGGGATGTTACAGTGAGACTTTGCTTCCTTGCTTAAGTGAGGATGTGTTTGTGAGAGCTAAAGGTTATAGCTCTTACAAGGCTAAGTGACGTTGGCTATGGAGGTTGAGAAAGAAAAAAGAAGAATAGAGGAGATGAAGAAGATGAAGAGAGTTCTCTTCCTTGGGGTTGAGAGAATATGAGGGTGTGTGTTAGACAGTGTGAAGTAAATGAAATAAAATGTGAATGGGTGTGTTTTGGGGGGTTGGCCGTAGCTTCTCGTTGGGATTATGGGGAGATATTTTTCTTTTCGTTGTAATTATGAGGACAAAATGGTTAATTAAAGGCTTTACTTTAGACAAAATCTAGTACTTTTCTTACATAAAGCAACATTGTCTTTTACTTTTTCACTTTAGTGACATCATCAATATTTTATTATCTAGTTGACTTAATTTAAATTTTAATGATGTGATTAAGTATTTTTGGTACTTAATTAACTTAATTAATCGAGGATAAGTGATTAACTCATTATCATGATTAGCATAATTAAATTTTTAATTATGCTTAATTTCCTTTAATTAAGCTCAATTAAGCTAATTATTAGTGATTAGTGTTTAATTAGGCTCTTAAAAGTTTGATTTGATTCATTAGAAATTCTCTAAAGCATTCTCTTAATTTTTCTCTTCACATTACCTTTTTTATCCTTTGATTAAGCCTTTATCGTTTAATTCTTTATTAAGTGCCTAATTACTCACAATCACTAATGTCACAACCCAACTAGGATCGTGACTGGCGCATAGGGACATGTCCTTAGTGTAACGTCCCGATTTCCGACCTCCTTACACATATCTTTTCGATTTCCAACGTTATTCAACTCCAACAACGGACGTCCGACTTCACCTTCAAGTTTGATAAAATCCCATTCCCGACTCAATCTTCGAATTTCAGATAGAAGGGATTATTTCCGAGTTCCGAGTTAATCTTGCACAATTTCCGTCTTCATGACCTCCGATTTCCGATTTCATCTAATTTTATTTCCGACTTCATCTTATGCATATTCTTCGATTTCCGAGTTCGGCTCACCTATGTCTACGACTTTCGACTTCATCTGGATTATTCCCATGACTTCCGAGTTTAACATTCAAGTCCGAACAACGTGTGTAATTTCCGATGTCCGATTTCATACCTCAAAGGAAAACGGACCCATTTCCGATCTCATAACTTATCTCCGAGTTCAAGCATTTGGTGTTTGATGCCTTCAGAATTACCGAGTTTCGACCCTAAACATTCTATCCAACTTCCAACTTGACTCCAAGTTGTTACTTTAACACAATAATGCAAGTACCGACTTTGGATTCGAATGTAACGAGTTCCGGCCTTAGTGTTGAACTCAATTGGGATGGACACGAGTTCGGATCCTTGAGCTGATTTCCAAGACACACACGAGTTCCGATATCCGATCTTATTCTCGGGAGCTTTTCATTTCTGCTGGCATTCCCGAGTTTGAATGGGGAGTTCCAAGGTTATATGATTGCCAGCCCCGTGACTTCCGACCTCCGACCTTGATCCCAAGTCTCAACATAAACAAGATTCCCCAAGTCACAAACAAGTGGACGAGTTCCGACTTCAAGCGTTAGAGGCGAGTTCCGAGTTAAGATAGAATAGAAGCGGGTCTCAGTTTGAGGGACGACGTGGAGAGCAAGTTGGCCACTAAAGAGGGAGACATGGCCGAACTTCAACCACAAAACTTCAGCCAACCAATACCACAACTCTCATGTATTTAAGTCAGACTTTCCTCCTCATTCACGGCTGATTTACGTTCCTTTCTCCTCTTGCTCCAACCTTCGTCTTCTTCCTTTCCTCTCTCACATCCAACTCCATCAAAATCTCCAAGCTTTGGCAAAGTTCCATCAATCCAAACTCAAATTCAGCAAAGTCATACTCCAAAGAGGTAGGATTCTACTTCTATTCTTGAATTCCTTGCACTATCATTGCATGAGATTGTACTCTTCTTTATGTATTTGATGAATTATTGGATGTATTATGATGGATTATGATGAATTATGATTGAATTCATAGGAGATTTTGAGTTAGAATTATGATTAGAAGGAGAAAATTAGAAGAAATGGATGGGTTGGGATGCTGCCTGAGTGAGAATTCCACGGCAGTCCGTATGACAGAGTGTACGATGCCGACTACAACCAGTTAAATCCGATGAAACCATTTTTAGATGAAAGTAGACATTCAGTGCTTTCCATAGACATATAATATAAGGCCATTGGATTAGTATTGAGAGAGATATGAATTTTTGAAGTTTGACCTAGGAACCAGGGTTTTCATTCGGGCAGGGTGACTTATGGAGGGTATAACTCGCCCTATACAACCCCAAATTGAGTGAAACTAATTTTGTTAGAAATCTTACACATAGGGGAACATCCCAGTATAAAATTCCGAGTTTTTTATGGCACCAATTGATCCCAGTGATTCGAGGAAGTTACTATATGTCCAATCCAGACCAAAACAGGGTAGTGCAGCAAGGTCGAATTTCAGGACTTATAACTCGAGGTGTACTTAAGTAAATCAAGTGAAACTTGTGGCAAATGAAAGGTTGTCCTGTCAGCTTCAATATGAGACCAATTTCGTATGATTTGAGCTTAGTTTCGATTTTTAGTGAATTTATACTTTCAAGAGTGTAATTCGGGCTAGTGACTGAACAGGTTGAGGTAAGATTTGAATATCTTGAGTTATATAGATCAAAATGATATGGGACCAAAGAGGTTAGAAAGCAGACATATAGATCTATGACATATCCAAAATTCAGGTTCAAATGAGTTAAATAGAAATAAAAGTGGATCATATGAAATTCGGGCAGAACTGAATAGATGGGCAAAAGTGACCCAATTGATGATTTCACGGGTATTAGTAAAACATATAAGGTATGAGTTGAGAATTGCCAGTTTGGCCTTGATATATATGTGTTAAATTGATTATATGGCTATGATTGAATTGTCTGTGAAGACTGACACTATTCATGGGGAAACGGAGCTGATCCGTTATCTTTGGATTTACTGGCGTAAGTTTATGAAATTAGGAATGTTTACATGCAAAGATAAATCTGATGATGATATAGATTATCAAGGATGATATAAAGTATGAATGGAAATAGAGAAACCCCATATTCAAGAATGACATAAGTGTGAGATGAGGTATATGAAAGTAAAGGACAAAGCATATGTATGAGTGCCAGTAGAATGGCAAAGAGGCTACGGGCCTTTATATGTCACGACTATGTACGTGAAGATCATGTATGCAATGACGTATGAAAATAAACGAAGTATAGGTACATTCAGTATGACTGTGCATGACCTTGTATGAGAATGAAAAGACATGAGTATAATGAATGTAAATCCCTTCACTCGGAGGCAGTTACTTGAGATCCCTCCCTGTGAAGGCAGTTAAATATAAAGATATGAATCCCTTCACCTGGAGGCAGTTGCACTTTGAATCCCTCCTTGTGAAGGCAGCTAAAACTATGAGATCCCTCTACCTTGGAGGCACGTGGTCAGATGAGATCCCTCTATGTTGAAGGCACGTGGTCAGATGAGATCCCTCAGTTTTGAGGCACGTGACCAGAAGAGATCCCTTCACTTAGAGGCACGTGACCAGAATGAGATCCCTCCAAGACTAGAGGCACGTGGATCCCCTTGTGGGTGAGTCGGTGTGACGACGGTCATGGGTGAAGCTGACGAGCTCACTCCAAGGCCAGGCTACCCAAGGGCAGTAATGGCACCCTAGGGACGGCGATACGTAACGCCTAGGTGTGCCAAGTAAAAGCTAAAGATTAAAGACTAAAGACTAAAGATTAAAGCTTATGCAGGCACCCCACTCACATGAGGCATGGCATCGACCCAGCTAGTGTGAGTATAGGGGACAGAACTTACATGAGGTATGGCATGACCCAGCTAGTGTAAGTACCAAGTGAAGATCCCATATTCCTAAGGAACGTGACATGGCGATCACGCTCTGATGGGGTATGACATGGCGATCATACTCTGGAATATGGCACGTAAAGATTTTATGATGAAAAGAGAGATGAAAAAAGAAAAGCAAGTTTTATGTCTATGCATGAATTTAAATACAAGTTAAGTTATGTGCAGATGTTATGCTCTCAGCATATTGATGTTGTGTGGGTGTCTTAATATGATGTAGTTCCAGTAAAGTATATGTCGAAGTTATGCCTCTAGTACATTGATGCTATCGTACCTTATTGTATTTCAGTTATTAGTCTCAATATAATTCATGACTAGATTTTTATGGATTCTCTCAGATGCCAAGTGTATGATAAAAATGAACTTTGCTTCGGATAACATATTTTTCGAACTGTAAAGTTAAACAGTCTACATAGCATGTTCACCTTTTTCATAATAAACCGAAGCAAACTGGAGATGACAACGATGTCATTATGTATGATGATTAGAGAATCCTACTGAGAATTTATGATTCTCACTCCTATTTCCGTGTTGTCTCCAGATAGTTACAGAAGTTTCCGAAGACGGCTGAAGCTGCTGTCGGATAAGGTCCGTTCAGGTAACAGTAGCAACTCCAAAGTATGGTACTATGACTTAAGCATGGTACTGTACTTGGGAGGGTGTTACACTTAGCAAGCCTATATTAAACCATTTCTAAGGAAAATCGGGCAAAGTTTCCTCTGTATTTAGAACTATTATCAAATGAGGATTCTCTACCTGCATAAACAGTACAATCACACAAAATCATTGGGGATCCAGGTATTCTCAGAATGCACCCCACAGTACACAACAAAAGAGTATAAAACACAATCATGCTTATGAAAATATGAATACAAATCCATAGTCATTACTAATCAAACTGATCATAACTAAAATAACTACATTTTCATTACAATACATAAACCCATACAGGAAAGACCCTGCCTGTAGGCTAATGGAGCATTACTAGGATTATATATATAATGGTATACAAAGCAATATGAATCTCCATGTGGAAAACCTTTGACAACTACACAAACAAGGGTGTGGAATTATAGAAATACCCAATGACTTTAGCTGGTCAAGGACACAAAAGCATAGCTTATACCTGTCTGAAAACATGAAGAGAAAGAAAGAGTGAATCATACATACTTAGTGAGAGATAATATATTTATAACAAGAGTGGACCAAGCTTTAACATTAACTTTTAGCCAAAGTATAACTTATAAAACCTCTTTAAAACCTCATACCTCATTTCATAGTTAAAATGCATTGCCTATAGATGAAATACCATAAACATTTCCTATAAAACATAACTGATATATATATAACCTATCTTTAAAACATCTATAACTCATTAAATCATCCTTTTAAATTCAAATGGATATAAACTCCTTGTAAATATATATAAGCATACTACATTTAGAATTTACTGTGCATAAGGCTAGAAATGCTTTCGTATAACATAGAAAGCAAATACTTATTTCAATACAATAAATGAGCCAAAGGAAGGATCCTATTTCAGAAAATAGCTGCCTGATTGGGCAGCCCCAACAACCTGTCCCTAGTAGTAAATGACTGATCTCACACCTGGGCATGTCTATATCTTATAAGGTACTCACACTTGCTGGGTCTTCGCCATGCCTTGTGTGAGCCCTGCTAGCTAAGCTATTCGAGGTGCACCAAGGCTAATGCTACTGCCATTAGCAAATAGTTTCTGTTCTAGTTTCCTTCCCTTAGGAAAAACTTTGCTTCTTTCTAAATTCTTGTCACTAAAACTTTTCTTTAGCTTAAAGCATATACATCTTACTCATAACTAAAAATGCATAATAAGATTCAAGAATTTTCCGTATTCTCAGCAAACATAACTATCAGGCTTTCCGAATATTCAAAATAACTATACTATCAACATAGTTTCAAAGTGTGATACTTTCGAATCTTTTAAGCATCTAGAGTTTTTCCATAAAATATTAAATTTAGTCTATCTCTTGAAATCAAGTCACTCAAACATTAGCTTTAAGAATATTATAATTTCTAGTACCATGAAAACTGCTTCTCTTTCTATCAAATCATTCAAATATCGGAAATTAACTTTCAAGGTAGCTTGTCCCACAACTACACATAAACACATATATTCATACATATACTAAACTAACATACTTGTTTTGAAGATTTACATAAACATATATACATACATATAAGAATACTACATGTTACCTTTGAAAAGTCTCATGGGGTATTCAATACCATACTATCTCAACCTTTAACATTGAACAACTTAAATCAGAAACATAATATTTCTAAAATCATACATATACTTAAAATATGCTATAAATATATTATCAACTCATCGTTCAAGCTCAGAAGGGAATGAGCTCCAATTCTATAAAGCCTCGGAGCCACCAGAGGATCCTGGAGAGTGTTTAGCATGACAAATACATATATTAGACTTCCACCACTTAACTATTATAAGAATTTACTAGGATTAACCTCATAGGGATAAAACCCCCAATTTCTAAAACCCTAACTCCCTCTTCATAAACTTAAACATAGAATTCATGGAAAAACTAGTTAATCTATGGTAAAATGAGAAGGGTTAAGCTCAAGAATTACCTTAGAGTGTAGAAGAAGGCGATAGAGCGCGGGAAGAGTGGTAGGTCTCCTCCCACCATGATTTTCTCTCTCTAAAAAGAGGAGAGAGAGAGAGAGCTCCAAGAGAGAAACTCCCAAACTAAGATGATGATGATGATGATGAATTTGGTGGTGGATTGAGTAAAAATTGATAAAAGGTTGGTGGGTTTCATGTGGAGGGAGAGAAGAAAGAAAGAGAAAGAAGAGAGAGAGAGAGAGAATGGTGAAGAATGGGGAAGAAGGGGACGAGTTCTTCTTTTAATCTCATTTAGCAGATGCTTAGGCATTGCGGCTTGGCCGCTTGAGCGCCCACTTGCCAGAAATAGCCAAATCTTACAGCATAGCCAGCACCTGGGTGTTGGCCTTGGGCGCCAATCAATTTTTTTTTTTCTCTTCTTCATTTACACCTCTCAAATATCATCATATACTTATTTACATGTCCTCATTTATTTTTACTTTCCATTAACTTTAAAACATAAATGTAAATAAGAGAATACCCTCCATTTGAATCCAATAAAAATATTGTAAAAATCAAACTCCTTAAGAATAAAAATCCAACTTTTGGCTTTTAGTACAAATTTTCGAAAACTTGCATTTTCTTAAACTTCAAGGTTGAAGATGAAAGGGTTAATAACTTCAAAAAATTCGTTAAAAATCGCTCTTTAATTCTTTGATATCTAAGGAACAATTACTGAGACTTTTGATCCTATGAAAATGTCCTAATCATATAGCCTTCCAAGGAGGCCTAAGGTCCAGACTTGGAACTTCGCGGGGCCCGACAGGGCAGCGCATCATGATTTATGTATTCCTATACCTGGTTATTACAACTGAGGTAATTTAGCATAAGGGAAAATCGGGGATGTTACATAGTGTCCATAGTTTTGATCTTGGATCAGGGGATGCCCTGGTAGAGAGCTCTTGGCAAATCATGACAGGATTGAGTAGAGGTCACTGGCTTCCCTCTTACTGAGCAAAAGGAAAGAAAATGGCAAGCGGAAAGACTCGTAAAGTACAAAGGAAAAAGTGCATCTTGTATAGTATCTTTACTTTTCATCTTCATTATGCATTTGCCTATTATTATACCTCATATTTATCATTCACATGATATCTATTATTATTTGTCTATTTAATTATTAATTTTATGTGTTGCAATTCTATGATGTTTGTTATTTTATTTTTAACTTTGCTTATACAAACATGAAAGTTTTGGCATGCTTGGCAACCCTTGGTAGCACTACCCCCTACTAAGATTTAATTCTCATGATGATATTTCTTTGGTGCTTTCAGATAGCGTGCATCATGATTGTCCTTGAGATAGAGGTGACCTTCATAGTTAACCCCCCTACGGATCAAGTTGTCCTGGTGTTGTAGGACATTCACCCTTTTTGTATCCGCTTGATGGATAAATAGATCCTTCTGTTATCCATTGGTCTGTGTATGGATCAAACGTAGTTGTTATATTTTGTTGGATGACTGTACTTTATATGACATTCTAGGTCCTATATTTTATTTTCATTTTGGATAACTATATATTTGACCTCTTCGAGCATGGACCATAAATTGTTAGACCTTGTTGGCATGCTATATATTTGATGATGATATTTAGTATGTTATGCCTTGCTTCTAACTAGTATGTGTAATTAAAAACCCAGTTTAAGTAGCAATAACTAGTTAGTTAACAAGATTGCTAATAAAAACAAATAACAAAAAATGAAATTTTGTAGTTGAGTTATGTAACACATGCTAGATTAGTTATTAATCATAATTAAGAAGGATTCGGTTAATAATTAACTAGTAGGGTGTTACACTGGGCTTGAAGGGATGGTCGTGGACTGTCAGACTAGTTTATGGTGGCAAACTGACAATTTGGTCATAGTCTTGTGCATACACCGAAAGAGGGAGAGGGCAGCAACAAGCAGTGGTCCAAAAGGAGTCTGACAATGGCAGTAAGAGAGATGGAATAAGAGAACGAGGAATGAGGATGGGGGCAACAGATGAAAATTAAGGGTTCTGAAAGATAGTGATATTGATAACCAAATAGGATAAGGTTTCAAATTAAAATTCAAAATAGGATAATTTAAACAGTTAAAGTAATAAATTATGTATGGAAGCTATCAACAAAATGTGTAGCTTAGTGGTAAGATAAGTAGTTAGTCACACAGGAGACTTTGTGTTCAGGAACTAACTTTGATATTTTACGTATTTACATAATATATATACATATGGAGGACTAAACAGGTACAGGTCGGCCTGCAAGGCTTTATAGGCCTTGTGACAAGCCTTGGCTTGGCTTATTAAGGTAAATAGGCCTCCAAGTGAGACTAGGCCTAATTATATTTTTAAACAAATTAGGCTAGGCTAGGCTACAGGCCGTCTGACCTATTTTCACCCCTACATGTTAAGCAATTGTTGATGCTTTAGCTCAAAAATAGAATTTTGTTCCCAAACCCTAAAAATTGTATTTAAATACTTAACTAAGCATAATTTAAAAGTTAAGATATGTGCATATAAAAACAAATGAAAGTTAATATACATGTGTGCATAAGGATGTTAGTGAGGTGGGAAAAGGTGGGTTTTGGCCCAACTCGACCTCTCCTATACTCTTTTAAACATGTCTTAATCCACCCCTAAGTCATAAAAACAAATATCCGCGCCTATACATAAGGAAATATCAATATTCACGTGTTACCCACACCTTATTTGCTATTTTTTTAAAATATCATCATGGATATTTTTAAATTTAATTTACACAACATATACTTGATATCTTTTAAAAAATTATTATGTAAAAAATTGAAAGACATGGTAAAAGGCTTCTGTATAAATCAAATAAATAATTTAATACCATAATTTCTAAATATAACAATACCTTATAGTTTAAACCAGCATCATGATATTTGAAGACAACGAAGTCATAGAAATTAAACAAACAGAACAACTTCATATTACATAAGTCAAAAATTAAACCAACACCACAATCTCTAAGCATAATAACTAACAACATATTATTTAAATGCAGCAAAGTTAAAGAATTAGGAGATAGATAAGTCACATTTTTTTTTTAAAAGGCTGCATAGGTGCGATATGAGGCAGCTATACCATGAAGTCAA
This sequence comes from Pterocarpus macrocarpus, assembly GCA_031439585.1. Lineage (NCBI taxonomy): Eukaryota > Viridiplantae > Streptophyta > Magnoliopsida > Fabales > Fabaceae > Pterocarpus > Pterocarpus macrocarpus. The sequence goes on along the minus strand of CM062516.1, from coordinate 12,765,681 downwards.
ACCTGCCCCTACATGCATCAAAATTTCACCATTCCTTAGGCAAGTTTAAACCATGTGCTAAGCAACTTGGGGTAGAGTGAATACACACAAATTGGGTTTCAATTGCCATCCCTATGTGTGCATATTAGAATCTATGATATAGAGGATATCCAAGGAATCTTCAAGTAACTATTGTTACTCAAAAAAATAATATACAATGTAAACATGGTGAAAATATGTTCGTTGATTCTAGAACAAATGAATGGTTTTTATCATGAAGAATTAAACAATTTTATCCTGTCATATCGTCCTCTCTTTATTTTCTTAAGCTTCTGCTTAGAGTTAGGGGATGCCTTTTGAACTTTCCAGCAGTTAAACTTTGAACCACTTTTCCATCTAGAGATTTGCCTATCCCATAGTCCTGAAAATGAATTCTTTCCACCTCCTGCAAGAAGTAACAACCATGAACATCACACAAAATTTGAAAAAAAAAAAATGCATTGATGCAGAAAATTTAACTTCCACTAAGTAGGTAAAAAATTAAATGCCAAATCTTCGTAGGAGCAACTAACTTCTTAGGTGGAAGAATGTTGCTTGTAGTAACCTCAAGACTTGAATTACCAGCATCAGTGATTTGTTCCTGTCAAAATTATGAATCAAATACATGAAAAGAAGCTTTGTTAACCAACATGTGCAAGTGTACTCTATCTGCTAATAGCAAGATGGATGGGAAAGGTATAAGCAGAAAATTAGCATACCTTTTCCAAAGTTGATGGCATCTTAGATGAAGCAGCAACATTGCCAATGTGAATTGATTCTAAAATTCCATGCCCTTTCACTTTAAGCATTTTAGAGACATAGGAATGACGTTCAGTCTTTGTTGTTCGTGCAAGTTTCCCCGTAGGTTTATGACCTTTTCTTTTCCTACACCGTCATTTATTTATAAGAATTACTAACTCATAAATGATGCAAATGAAAATCAGATGCCAACTCAAAACACAAACATATTACATGCACACGCTGCAATTGCATATATCTCTACATTTGGGACATTTCCAATCCCTCAATCGATCCACCTCTTTTGCCTTCTCTCCATATCTAAATAAATGCAATCAAATGCTTAGCAAGGAGAATTACATACAAATTGCAGCAATTAAGCCATGTACTTTTAAAAAAATAGAATTGCACGAAAGAAATATCAACACAAGGTTTATATCATTGAATCTAACCTATTTAAGAGGCACCTCTGGCAAAACTTCATTGTACAAAGCTTGCCCTTTTTCATATTCTTACACGAAGCCATAAAATTCTTGTTTCTTTGGCGGCACTATCAGTGAGTATCAAGCAACAAACAAGATACAATTATCAACATGGACATGTAACTAGAAATAAAGACACAAATTGCATGAATAGATTTGTAAACTAACAAAAGATTATCTATATCTCTAGTAAGCTAAAGCTTTTTCATTTTCCTTACCATTTCAAAGTTGTCTCAAACACCCAACTTCAAAATTTTCCCTTTCAACAAGTTATGATCACACTCTAAAAGCAAAAGCGTCAAAGACACTAAAATGCTTAATAGATAAAAATTCAAAAAAGTACCTGGTGGCAATTTTTCAGTTCTTCCATTCGATAGTTGAGCTATGATGATCAAATAGTACTATTAAGTTTGCTCTAGAACACAAGTTGCAAAACCAAGCTAGGTTATCATTGACTTTAGATATGAAATGGGTATGATGTTCCTTCAATAGACAATGAGTGAGATGCTAGAGAAGAAAATGGTGGCAAATTTTGAAGCTTGTTTGAAAATTTTTCGTTTCACTATGTAGTGGATCCTGCAATGGTTTAGCGGCAGAAGGTATAAAGTTAGGACCTATGATTTAGATTGGATTGGTATCTGTGGAAACTTATTCATAGCCAATCAATTAGTTTTTTGTATGAAGAATGGATCAGTAATGTTTTAAATAGGGCTTGTGTCAAACTAGAGGGGTGTATAGTTTGGATCCAATGAAACATGTATTGCATAAAGTTAAGATTTAGCTGTAACTTCTATATGTTAATTTACAATAAATTGGCTATGAAAGTTTTAATGGAAACATAATTAAAAAAATATAAAATATAACCAAATGAAAATTTCTATATTAATGGCAATTTTAAATTTATTTATTTTTAACTATATAAATATAGTAAATTATGAACATTAAGCAATAATTAATAAATGGCTCATCGAATCATGGTAAAGGTATCTATTTCTCTTATGAATAAAATTGGAAAGAAATTAGCAAAAATAAGAAAAGATTTATTTAATTTTGTGATTTTTATGTAATTTTAAATATATTCATGAATATGAAGTTAATGCATTTTATTTTATTTTTATTGACAAAAATTTAGGTGGGTTCAACACCGGTCATCTCACCAAGTTTAGGGCACGGCTCTTGGGCTCAGAAAACACTTACAAGGGACTTATGAGATCACATATCAACGGAGTCCTTACATTGACGGCAGGAATCGAACTTGGGTCCTTGTGGGATTCGAGTCCATTTCTTACCAACTATGCCAACCCTCATTGGCTTAATGCATTTAAGTTTTAAATTATAAAGAGTTTCCAAGTTACAAATAACCTCATCAAATAGTACTTTAAAAGTTTAGAAACATATATGATTCGATTCATCTTTAAAAGTGACCGGTGTTTGATTAGCTTTTATGTCACATTAGTCCTAGTGTTGAACAATTGTTTGAAATCAATAAACTATTGAAAGGGTTTTACATTCTTTGGGGTCAAAGGTAACAAACACCCTAACCCAAGATGTAACACCCCAGCATGAGTTGCGATTGCCTGTCGATACCGGAGCCTGAGAAATTCTAAGTCTGAACCCTATGCCTCCTTGGAGGGCTATAGGTTTGAGGCATTTTCTTAAGATCAAAAGTCTCGGTAATGGTTCTCTAGGCATCAATGAGTTGAAGAGGGATTTTTAACGAATTTTAGGGAATGGATAACCCCTTCGTTTTCAACCCTCAAGTTTATAAAAACACAAGTTTTCGGAGAATTGTACTAAAACTCAAAAGTTGGATTCTAATCCTTAAAGATTTTGAATTTTTAGATATTTTTATTGAATCCAAATGGGGGGTATTCCCTTATTTATATTTATGGTTTAAAGTTAATGGAGATTAACTTAAAATTAAGAAATGTAAATTAGTCTGTACAATATCCTGGACCAGGGAAAGGACTGCAGAAGGAGGGAACCAAGTTTTTGGAGTTGGTAATCGATTACAGAGGATCTGTAATCGATTACAGTCCTCTCTGTATGCCCACGGGTTGAAATTTTTCGCGTGATAATCAATTACTATATTTGGTAATCGATTACCAGTTCTAGGTTGGTGGTAATCGATTACCATAATTGGTAATTGATTACCAGTTCTTCGTGGTAACCGATTGCCAGCCCTTAGTAATCGATTACCACAGGTCAATATATAAGCCGAGACGCGTCCCTTCCCCTCATTTCGCGATTTCCTTTCTCTCTCTACCCCCAAAACTCTCTCCTCTTTCTCTAAAACATATCTCCCTTCCTTCTTAAACCTAATCCTTCACATCCTTCCATCAAATTACACCATTCTCATTCACTTAAACTCAATTTCTTTCTTTAATCTTAAATCATACCCTCATCCAAAAATCAACACATTTGGTCTTGGAGCTTGGAGGAGGTGACACTAAGGCTTCTAAAAGATTTCTTCTTCCATTCTCCCTTCAAAAAGGTAATCTTCAAACTCCTTTCCTTTTCCTTTCGTTTGAATTATAGATTATTTCCTCTATAGTGAGTTCTTGTAGAACCCTAGGTTAGAAGAATTAGCAATTTTCATATCTAGGAATAAAGTAGATTAATCCGTAGTCTAAGGGACTGACCTTGAATTAAATTGCCATATTATTGATAGTATATACCACTGGAGGACTGGCTTTGGCTCTCAAAGTTCATGGGATTAGGAGTTCGCTATTGGCATTAAGTCTGTGAGTAGATAGTTTACCCCTATCTTAGTTTAATGTATTTTGTCTATACATACATACATATACATATATATATATATATATATATATATATATATATATATATATTAAGAAAAATGTGGCAAATGTTCATTACCTTGGTTTTCTATTAAACTTTGGAAAATTCTCTTTGTTTTGAATGGTTTTGGATGAGAGTTTCGGACTTTCACTCGTTTTTTATTTATTAAAATGTTAAAGCTTTACGTTTCTTTAAAGTTAAGATTTTATTGTTTCATATAAGGTATATTGGTTTGTTTTATAAGAATCTTTATTAAATGCTCTATTTAAGGAAAAGGAAGACTTGGGAAAGTCTAGACCAGGATCTGTAGGCTAACGGCAGTAGGCATTAGCCTTGGGTGCACCTAGGATGTTGGATTTCATGGCCACTCAAGGGAGTGGTACATGCCTGTTATTCATGGCCACACATATAGTGTGGTGCGTGCCTGTTATTCACGGCCACAGAAAGAGTGGTGCGTGCCTGATTACAGGATTTACACGAAGGAATGGCCACCTAAGTGTGTTTCCTAACGGATTTATCCTGGAATAAATGGACTCTGTTTTTGGAAAAGAAGACTTTGGATAATATTTGATTAAGATTTCTATTTTGGTTTTGTTATACATATTATAGTATCACCTTAATATCTATAAATTTGTACATTGTCTCATGTGGGTTAGGGACATTCTATCTCTTACCGAGTTTCTCAAAACTCACCCCGTGGTTATTATATCCTTTTCAGATACAGGTTCAGGCTTGGGAGCCAACTCTTCTACTCAGCTTCATTAGGTTCTTATTTTGGCAAGCCCTCAATAGTAAGGGTCTTGATTTATAATTCTATTTCAGTTATGATCTTAGTGTGTAGCTCCATAGTACTACAAGCAGGGTCCGGCCTTGTTCTGTTTTTGTTGTTGTTATGTATTCAGTCATATATGTCTATGTATATGTATATTTCAACTTGTTGGAATTAAAGTTGTTTAAAGGATTTATTTTTTGAAGAACTTGAACTATGCATTTTTGGACATACGATTGTATTTATATATTTTTTTACTGTATATTGTGTGCTGAGGGGTGTATTCTGAGAATACCTAGATCCCCGATGGAAGACTGTGTTGTTTGTCTTGCAGGGTAACCTTTGTGATTGGGAAATATCCTAATTACAAAGGGGACTCTATCGAAATTTTTATAAAATTCTGTGGCAGAAGGCTTGCGTAGGGACTTGTCCCTATGCGCCGGTCACGGCCCGGGTTTGGGCTGTGACACAAGAGCTAACATGGATTTGACTAAGAGTAACTTTGTAACACCCTCCTAAGCACAATACCGTGCTTAAGTCAATATACCACACTTGGGAGTTGCTACTATTACATGAACATACCTTGTTTGATAGCAACTCTCCGTCATCTTCCAATCTTAAACAACTCTGCCCAATATGACCATCTTCTATACCTTTTGAGCTATTTGAAGATAACACAGAAACATACATAGGGGTGAGAATTATAAATTATGAGTAGGATTCCCTAGACTACCACATAAAATGTCATCGTTATTATCTCCAACTGCTTCGGTTTATTATGAAAAAGTGATCATGCCATACAATTATAAATTTCATTTTTATAAAGTTTAAAAATATCCTTCTGAAGCAGGTTAATTTTATTCACATACTTGACAATTAGAAAAGCAATTTCGTGACAGAAATAAACAGAATATAACTTATGCATATGCGGATGCACATTATATAATCATGTAAGTACACACATCTTTCTTTCGCTTCCTTTACTTAACATACCTAGGCGTTATGTATTGTTGTCCCTAGGGTGTCTACATGGGTCTTCATGTGAGCATTACGTATCACCATCCTCAAAGTGTAGCCTTTCTTATCCTCCTTAACTTGGTCCCCTGGAGGTGAATGACCTCTCTCACCTTTGAGTAATAGCCTACTTTGTAGGTCTGAGCTCATATCTATACATGAGTGATGAGGTTACTTTCCCAGATTGTCATGCCTTAGGATTTTATATAATCTTTTATATTAGTATTTTTGTGTATTTAGAAGTTATTGGATTAGATATATATTTAGAAATGTGTGTGAAACTTTAATTTTAAAAAAAAAGTGTGGTGCCCACTGTGACATCCTCCCAAGTACAGTACTATGCTTAAGTCATAGTACCACACCTGAGTTATTCACGGTTACTGAAACGGACCTTATCGTGACAACTTCCATTTGCGCTTACTCTGATACCTCTTGAACTTTCTGGAGACAACACGGAAAATAAGAGTGAGAATTATAAATTCTCAGTAGGATTCCCTATGATACACATGTAATGTCATCGTTGTCATCTCCAGTTTGTTTCGGTTTATTATGAAAAAGGTGAATATGCTGCACAAACTGTTTAATTTTACATTTCGAAAATATATCTATTCCGAAGCAAAGTTCATTTTAATCATACACTTAGCATCTGAGAGAATCCATAGAAATCCAATCATGAATTATATTGGGACTAATAACTGAAATATAATAAGGTACGATAGCATCAATGTACTGGAGGCATAACTTTAACATATATTTTACTGGAACTACATCATATTAAGACGCCCATATAACATCACTATGCTGAGGACATAATATTTGCACATAACTTAACTTGTATATGAATTCATACATAGACATAAAACTTGCTTTTCTTTCTTCATTTCTCTTTTCATCAAAAAATCTTTACGTGCCATATTCCAGAGTATGATCGCCATGTCATACCCCATCAGAGCGTGATCGCCATGTCACGTTCCTTAGGAATATGGGATCTGCACTTGGTACTTACACTAGCTGGGTCATGCCATGCCTCATGTAAGTTCTGGTGTCTGCATATACTTTAATCTTTAGCCTTTGGTCTTTAGTCTTTTACTTGGCACACCTAGGCGTTACGTATCGCCGTCTCTAGGGTGCTATTACTGCCCTTGGGTAGCCTGGACTTGGAGTGAGCTCGTCAGCTTCACCCGTGACCGTCGTCACACCGACTCACCCGCAAGGGGACCCACGTGCCTCTAGTCTTGGAGGGATCTCATTCTGGTCACGTGCTTCTAAGTGAAGGGATCTCTTCTGGTCACGTGCCTCAAAATTGAGGGATCTCATCTGACCACGTGCCTTCAACATAGAGGGATCTCATCTGACCATGTGCCTCCAAGGTAGAGGGTATCTGCCTTCACAAGGAGGGATTCAAGATGCAACTGCCTCCAAGTGAAGGGATTCATATCTTTATCTTTTAACTGCCTTCACCGGGAGGGATTCAATGTGCAACTGCCTCCAAGTGAAGGGATTCATATTTAATATACTCATGTCTTTTCATTCTCATACAAGGTCATGCATAGTCACACTGAATGTACCTATACTTCATTTATTTTCATACGTCATTGCATATATGATCTTCATGTACATAGTCGTGACATATAAAGGCCCGTAGCCTCTTTGCCATATTCTACCGGCACTCATACATATGCTTTGTCCTTTAATTTCATATACCTCATCTCATACTTATGTCATTCTTGAATATAGGGCTTCTATATACCCATTCTTACTCTACTTCATTCTTGCTTGTACACATTTCCTAGTTTCCTAGACTTCTGCCGTAAATTCGGCAGCATAACGGATCAGTTCCGTCTCCCCATGAATAGTGCCAGTCTTCACAGACAATTCAATTATAGCCATATAATCAATTTAACACATATACATCAAGGTCTAACTGGAAATTCTCAACTCATACCTTGTATGTTTTTCTAATACCTGCGAAATCACCAATTGGGTCACTTTTGCCCATCTATTCAGATCTGTCCGAATTTCATATGATCCACCTTTATTTCTATTCAACTCATTTGAACCTGAATTTTGGATATGTCATAGATCTATATGTCTACTTTCTAACCTCTTTGGTCCCATATCATTTTGATCCATATAACTCAAGATATTTGACTTTTGGCTCAGCTTATTCAGTCACTAGCTCGAATTGCACTCCTGGAAGTAGAAATTCACTAAAAATTGAAACTAAGCTCAAATCAAACGAAATTGGTCTCACATTGAAGCTAACAGGACAACCTTTCATTTGCCACAAGTTTCATTCCATTTGCTTAGGTATACCTTGAGTTATAAGTCCTGAAAGTCGACCTTCCTGAACTACTCTATTTTGGCTTAGTTGGGACATAGAGTAACTTCCTCGAATTACTGGGAACAATTGGGACCATAACAAACTCGAAATCTTATATTGGGATGTTCCCCTATGTCTAAGCTTTCTAACAAAATTGGTTTCACTCAATTTGGAGTTGTATAGGGTAAGTTATACCCTCCTCAAGTTACCCTGCCCGGATAAAAGTCCTGAACCCTAGGTCAAAATTCAAAAATTCATATCTCTTTCAATACTAATCCAATAACCTTATATGATATATCCATGGAAAGCCTTGGATGCCTACTTTTATCTAAAAATGGTTTCATCGGATTCAACCGGTTGTAGGCGGAGCCGTACACTCCGCCGTACGGACTACCGTGGAATCTCCACCAAGACAGCACCCTCATCCATCCATTTCTCCTAGTTTTCTTCTTCTAATTCTAGTGGCCACTCAAGATTTCATATTAATCCCATATTAATCCAATCATACACATCCAATATATCATCAAATAATCATAAAAAGTAATCTTTCATGCATCCTTAGTTTAGAGAAATTAAGATTAGAGATTGAATCCTACCTCTTTGGAGTATGACTTTGCTGAATTTGAGTTTGGATTGATGGAACTTTGCCAAAGCTTGGAGATTGATGGAGTTGGATTTGAGAGAGGAAAGGAAGAAGACAAAGGTTGGAGCCAGAGGAGAGGGAGACGTAAATCAGCTGGGAATGAAGGGGGAAGTCTAACTTAAATACAAGAAAATTGTGGTGTTGATTGGCTGAAGTTTTGTGGTTGAAGTTCGGCCATGTCTCTCACTTTTGTGGCCAATTTGCTCTCCACGTCACCCACAAGTGGGATACGCTTCCGCTCTACCTGAAATCGGAACTCGTGTCTATTATGGTTGAAGTCGGAACTCGTACCATTTAGGTTTAAAGTCGGAACTCGTGCCATCTTGCTGGTGACGAGGAAATCCCGTCTGGTTTATTCGAATCTTGGGAGCAAGGTCGGAAGTCGGGAGTCATTCTGTTCACAATCATATGATCTCGGAACTCCTTTTTGAACCCGGGAATATTACTGCTGGAAATGGGCTCCTTGAGGTCGGAACTCGGTAGTTCGAGGGATCAAACACCCAATGCTTGAACTCGGAAGTCGGGATTTTTAAACATAAGGTGGAAATGGTATCCGAGTAGGAAACCATATGTCCGAGTCCACGAAGTCGGAAACCATGTACAGTATTTTGATTCATGAGGTATGAAGTCGGAGCTCGAGTGTATTATGCTTGAAACTTGGAGATAAGTTATGAGATCGGAAATGGGTCCGTTTTCCTTTGAAGTATGAAATCGGACATCGGAAATCACACACGTTGTTTGGATTCGAATAGCAAACTCGGAAGCCGTGGGAATAATCCAGATGAAGTCGGAAGTCATAGACATTGGTGAGTCGAACTCGGAAGTCGTAGAATATGCATAAGATGAAGTCGGAAATTGTGCAAGAGGAACTCGGAACTCGGAAATAATCCCTTATATCCGAATTTCAAAGATTGAGTCGGGAATAGGATTTGATCAAACTTGAAGGTGAAGTCGAACGTCCGTTGTTGGAGTTGAATAACGTCGGAAATCGGGAAGATGTGTGGAAGGAGGTCGGAAATCGGGACGTTACACCCACGTGCTAACAGTCTTATTAGCATGTTGGGTTTCAAGGGTTTGGGTGCCCAGGCGCTCGTTGTTAGCACAATTGAGGGCATTTCAGGCTGCTGGGTGCCAGGCGCCCACTGTCCAATTTTTGGAGTGAGTTTCGACTCTCTCTCGCTCATTTTCACTCAAACACACACTCTCTCTCTTAGTTTCCTCTCTCTAAAAACCCTCCATCCTCACATACCTCATCAATCTATTATCTTTCCTTTTGGATTTCCTCACAAATCTATCCTTTCACATCTTCTTCTTCATCATCACCATCATCTTTTTCCTTGAGCTCTCTTTCTCTCTACCTTCTTGAAGTGAGAGAAAGTGAGGAGTGTAGAAGACCTACCACTCCTCTCTTGTTCCACTTCTCATTCTAAGGCTTTAAGGTTAATTATTAACATTCTCTATCCCCTTTTAGCGATAGATTAGTTATTTATTTCATGGAATTGAGTTTGCATTTTAGGTGAAGAAAGTTAGGGCTCAAAATTAGGGATTTTGAGTTTGGGTGTTGATTGGGGTTGAGTTTGATTTCTAGAAGCTTATTTATGTTAGTTTTATATGTTTTGTAGCTTTGAACTCTTTCGGGGAGACTCCGGTTGGCTCAGAGGCACCACTCACTTAAACTCTTGATTTAGGATGTTGATTGTGAGTGAATAGTTTATTTGTAGTTAAATTACTTATGTAAAGTTATACATATCTATGCACATATATAATGAGTTCATATTGCTGTTAGTTTAGAATTCAATTCTTTATGAAATTATGTCAAACTCTAGTTCACTAAATTGGAACTTACATTTAGTGGAAGTTAAATGTTATGAGCATGAGATAAGACTTAAGAATTACATATGTTAGAATGCGGAAGTTTTATAAATTCTCATTATGCCTTAATGTTATAGTAAGAATGTATATGTTAGATTAAAAGAAGAGCTTTGTTGACAAGGATTTTATAATGAGTAAAGTTTTTCGAAAAGGAGAAAATTGTAACAGAACTGTTTGCTAATGACAGTAGCATTAGCCTTGGTGCATCTTAAATAACCCAGCTAGCAGGGTGATTGCTAGCCCAGCATGTCGGCCAACATGTCCGGAAGATATAGATATGCACAAGCATGAGGTTATCATTTACTGCTGGAGTTAGGCCATAGGGCCACCCAGTCAAGTAGCTATTTTTGAAATAGGATCCTCCCTTGAAGTTTTATTATGATATGAAATCAACATTTCAATAATTCTTTGTTAAGAGAAAATATTTGTATTCTGTTTTCATAATTTAAAGTATAGCTTGGATATTTTTGCTTGTCTCATGCTGCCTATGAGTACAATATTTTCTCATTGAGTTTTATAACTCACCCCGCGGTTCCCTTATCTATTTAAGATTCAACCGTGAAGGCGGGTTCTACTCCACCTGCTCAGTAGGATTTCTGCTCAATCTGTTTGGTGAGCCCACTTGTAGGGCCTTGACTTCTCTTTTGGAATATCTTTTTTACAGCCAAGTATGGTTTATGATGATGTAGTGCTCTTTGAAACACAGGCAGGGTCTTATTGTTGGGTTATCAGTTGTCTAGTATTAAGTTGTTGCTTTTCATTTTGAATTTGTAAAGCAAAGGTGTATATTTTGTTGAATTTCATGTGAACTAATTTGCTCTTTCATAGCCTTGTATATATAAACATTTCCAAACTATATATATATATATAGAATTGTGTTTGAATTGTGTTGGATTGTCTAGATAAATTTTGCAGGTTTTGTATAATTGGAAATGTCCTAGTTTTAGGGGAAACTCCGTCAATTTTTAAGTAGGTTTTTGGTTCGGCTTGCTAGGGAGCGAAAATTCCCCATGCACTGGTCATGGCATATGGAGGGTCGTAACATCGACCGTTTCACCGGTCTATTCCCCTTAATTCTGGTCAAGGGTTAACTCAAGTCTTAGACAATACCGCCTTCGCCCACTGCGAGGTAGAGGCTCGATATGTCCCTTTGCAAGTTCTCATTATCTCTTGTATTTCTTGGACATAATCATGCATGAGCATGCTATATGTACTTATGCATATGTCTCAAGTCTCACTTTCAAACATTTCTTGCATGCATGATTATCATGACCATAACATATAGACATCCATATTAAAACATTTACATATTTTTGCCGGAATTTTGACAGAACAACGGCTGAAAATAGGATATTTCCCAATACACAAACATTTTCATTTCAGTCAGCCAGTCATAGTAAATAGAAGCATCATATTTACACATCAATATCACATCAATATTACATTAATATAACAAGGAACTACCTCAAAAGTTTAGCCATTGGCTCTTTATGACTTATAGGATTTTTAACCCTTAAAGTTGGCAATTCACCTTAAATTCTCTAATTTTGCCCTGTTCTTGTAAATTGTACCAAAATTCCATTTTAACTTATTTTGATTTGAAATTTTAATATGGTGTAGTCTTATTAGTCTATTTTCAAATATCTTTAGTCCCATTAAGTTTTGAGATGTATAGGTTGAGTTATTAAAGTTTTACCTAGGGCTGCCCTGTTATTGGAAAAACTTGAGTACTTAACTGTAAAAATTCACCAAAAATCTAATATTCATTGGTTCTATCCAAGATTTACATCTAGATAAATTTAATTGAACCATCTTTCATTTTTCACAAGTTTCATTTTGAATGGGTAAGCAGAGAACAAGTTATGGGCTCCTAACATAGACTGTTCTGTAATGCCCTGTTTTAACCTAAGCAGGACATAGGGTAAGTTTAGAAAATTTCTGGGAGTAATTTACTTAAGATATGACCTTGAAATTTTTATGGTACGATCATATATATGTTAGCTTGCTAACAAAATTGGTTGCACTTAATTTGAAATTGTATTGGGCTAGTTACATCCTTGATAACACATGCTGGTTAGGATAGTGGATAGAACTTAAAAGGTTACTTCAAAAATTCATAACTTCTTCATTTCAAATGGTCTTATAATTTATGGTTGGAAAGCTCTGAATATCTAGTTTCATCTAAAAATGGTTTTACCAAATTTTCATGTATGTAGGTTAAGACGCACCATTCATAGTATGGACAAGTTTCTAGGGTTTTATGTTCAGCAACTCTGTTTTAGTGTTTCCCTTGTGTTCATGACCAAACTTCCAACCCAAACCATGAATTTCTATACTAACTCATTAGAAACAAACCAAATAATCATTAAACAACCTCATAATAAGGAGACCACAAGAGCTTTAGCAAATTACATACATCATAAAAGTCCACAAAATTCAATGAATCCTACCTCAAATCTCATGTTTAGGTATAGATGTAGAAGTGGAATGAAGACATGAGGATGGAGCGATGAAGTTGAGGAAGAAAAATGGAAGAATGAGAGGGGTCTGATGGTAGGCTGAAAATAAGAGGAGAAAATGGGAATTTGTTTGATCTTGGTTCACAAAGAGTGAAGGTGACTCGTGGGTGGTGATTGGTGGAAATGAAATTAAAGCTCAATGTTATTGAACTTTCTATTTTGTGTGACCTTCATTGAGCCAACATGAGGGGTGTGGGTGGCTAAATTTTAGACAATCATTCTAAGGTTTAAACTGGTATTCAGGTTATCCTACAATATAAATTTCTACTAGCTCGGCTCTTACGTTACACAACACTGCAAATAAACCGATTTTCTTTAAATTAGAAAAATATTGCTAATAGTTTCCATTAATTTTATCTACAAGGCACTTAAATTCTTCCAATCTTAACCTTTGCATCTCAACACTAATTATTCATATATCTCTAATGCAACAAAATAAATCAATTAACAATGCTAATCAGACGCACTATTTTTCGGGATGTTATAAACTTGACTATGTTTGAATTTGAGAATGAAAATGGAAAAAAAACCCATGGTGCACATGGTTGCTAATGGATTCTCTCTATGATGAAAACTCTGATTTGGATTTATTAAAAACTTAACCTATTGAATTTTATTTCTAATGAAGCTTTAGCATAGAGTAAGAAATGAACATTCAATTAGGAAATATTAGTTCCAAAAATTTTGTTGCTATTTTATTGTTTATTTCTCCAAACCTTTCCACCTTTTAAAATCTTCACTTTGGTAAACTTTACAATAATTGGAAACTTAGTCAATCTGTTCAGGAAACTAAAGAGTTTTGTAGATGAAAACTTAGTGCAAATATGTTTGAATTCGTAACCAAAGTCATGCTTTTGAATTTTCATTTCTTTCTAGTTTTATTAATTTAAATACTTTTTTAATTTCTATTTACTCAATTAAGCATAATCTAAAAATAAAGATATATGTGTGTGCAAAGAATGACAAGGTAAGGGTGGGTTTTGACCAACTCGGCATTTTGATGCATACGATATATTTCCGACAATTAATGGATGGGAGAAAGAGACTTTCACTTACAGTCTCTTATTATTAAATTAAATATAAAAATAAAAAATTCAAGACAATATTAAAGAATATGATAAATAGATAAAAATTTAAATAAGTAGATAAAAAATAGTCAAAATTTCTTACCATGATTTGCCAAAAAAAATATACTTTGGACACGGTCTACATTCTTCCAACAAGTCCGAATCTACCCCTAAGCTCATAGATTCTTGCTGTCCGTGAATCATTCAAGTGAAAAGCTAAGGATGCAGAAATGGTTAGTTTCCTTTTACCCTTAGTAAAACCCAAAATGACATATTTTTACATTTTAAATATAAGTTATTTACACTAATAGAAACTTTCAGAACAACGATCGATTTTGTGATTGTTTTTGGTCGCAAAAAAATATACTTGCGATCAATTTTGCAATTGATCGGAGTAACATGGGACCAATATTTAAGGAAATAAATCAATCACAAATTTCAATTTTGTGAAACAAAATCAGTTGCAAATTTTAATTTTGCGACCGAGTTTGATAGGTGTAACATCCGCGTCGAGTTCTGAATTCTGACTTCACCTTCAAGTCCTCATGATTTCCGACTTCATCTTCGAATTTCACATAAAATGGGATAATTTCCGACTTTCGAGTTCGTCTTCGAATTTCAGTATAATTTTCACAACTTCCGACCTTAACCATACTAGTATTCCTCATTTCCCGACTTCCGACTTAACCTTCAAGTCCAAACAACATGGGCGTGACTCCCGATATCCGACTTTATGTCTTAAAGGGAACGGGCACGATTTCCGATCTCATAATTTATTTCCAAGTTTCAAGTGAGATGTATGTGAGTTCCGACCTCAGACCTCATGTTTCAAAATAGTACACGGTTTCCAACCTCCGAATTGATAGTTTAACACAATGGATACAATTACTGACCTCCGAGTTGAATGTAACGAGTTCCGGCCTTAGAGTTGAACTCAACTGGAATGGACACGAGTTCAGATCTTTGAATTGATTTCCAAGTCATACACGAGTTCCGATATCCAAGTTTATTCCCAGGGCTTTCCATTTCAGTTGGTGTTCCCGAAGGTGAATTGGTAGTTCCGAGATTATGTGATTGTAAGCTGTATGACTTCCGACATCCGACTTTGCTTCCAAGTTTTGAATAAACCAGACATGTTTTCCGATATCCAATTTCATCTCCGAGGGGCAAATAAATAACACGATTTCCGACTTTAAGCAGAATCGAGACGAGTTCCGATTTCAGATATAGTGGAAGCGAGTTCCACTTTTGGGATGACGTGGAGAGCAATTTGGCCACAAAAGTGGGAGACATGGCCAAACTTTAATCACAAACTTTCAACCAATCAACACTCACAATTCCAACTACCCTCATGCATTTAAGTCAGACTCTCCTTCTCATTTGAGGCTGATTTATGCCTCCCTCTCCCTCTTGTTCCAGCCTCCTTCTTCCCTTCTCTCAATTAACTCCATCACCCCTTCAAGCTTAACAAGGTTCTAACAATTCAAGCTTCAACACCTAGCAAAATCACACTCCAAAGAGGTAGGAATTCCATTTCTGTTCTTGAATTCTTTGCACTATGGCTGTATGAAATTTTATTCTTCTTCATGTATTTGATGATATATTGGATGTATGTGATGGATTATGGTTGGATTAATATGAAAACTTGAGTTGGAATTAGAGTTAGAAGAAGAAAACTAGGAGAAGTGAGGATTGGGATGCTACCTAAGCAAGGAATTCCACGGCAGTCTGTATGGCAGAGTGTACGGCCCCACCTATAGCTAGTTAAACCCGATGATACTATTTTTATATGAAAGTAGACATTCAGAGCTTTCCATACATATATAATATAAGGCCATTGGATTAGTATTGAGAGAGATATGAATTTTTGAAGTTTGACCTAGGAATCAGGACTTTCATCCAGGCAGTGTGACTTGAGGAGGGTGTAGCTCACCTACACAACTCCAAATTGAGTGAAACCAATTTTTTTAGAAAGTTTACACATAGGGGAACATCCCACAATGAAATTCTGAGTTTGTTATGATCCCAATTGTTTCCAGTGATTTGAGG
Source organism: Pterocarpus macrocarpus (assembly GCA_031439585.1). Classification (NCBI taxonomy): domain Eukaryota; kingdom Viridiplantae; phylum Streptophyta; class Magnoliopsida; order Fabales; family Fabaceae; genus Pterocarpus; species Pterocarpus macrocarpus. The sequence continues at coordinate 12,749,388 of CM062516.1, read as the reverse complement.
AAGTTGCCCTATGTCCAAACCAGGCCAAAATAGGGTAGTTCAGGAAGGTTGAATTTCAGGACTTGTAACTCGAGCTATACTAAAGCAAATGAAATGAAACTTGTTGCAAATGAAAGGTTGTCTTGATATGGCACCAATTTCGTATGATTTGAGCTTGGTTTCGATTTTTAGTGAATTTGTACTTCCAAGAGTGTAATTCGGACCAGTGACCGAATAAGCTGAGGCAAAATTTAAATATCTTGAGTTATAAAGATCAAAATGAGATGGGACCAATGAGGTTAGAAAATAGACACATAGAGCTATGTCATATCCAAAATTTAGGCTTAAATGAGTTGAATAGAAGTAATGGGGGATTATAAAAAATTCGGACAGAATTGATTAGAATTGGCAGAAGTGACCAAATTGATGGTTTCACAAGTGTTAGTGAACATATAATGTTTGAGTTGATGGTTGCAAGTTTTACATTGATAGATATATTAGATTGATTATATTGCTATGACTGATTTGTCCGTGAGAACTGACACTATTCATGAGGAAACGGATTTGATCCGTTATGCTACCGAATTTACGGCAGAAGTCTATGAAACTATGAGTGTTTATGTTACAAGGAATTTATGATATGAACAGCTATACAATTATGAATATGTATATGGAAATTCTATATGCAAGAATGATATAAGTATGATATGAGGTACATGAAAATAAATCATGAAGCATATGTATGAGTACATCCCGCATGTCTATGCTTGATTATGCCTGAGAATGAAAGAATGTGAATATATTGAATGTGGGTCCCTTCACTTGGAGGCAGTTATTTGAGATCCTTCCCTATGAAGGTAGTTAAATAATATAAGATGTGGGTCCCTTCACCTAGAGGCAGTTGCACAATGGGTCCCTCCTTGTGAAGGCAACTTAAACTTGGGTCCCTCTATGTTGGAGGCAGTTGCACATTGAATCCCTCCAACCTAGAGGCAGTGGGTCCCCTGTGGGTTAGTCTGTGTGACGACGGTCACAAGTCGAAATGATTTAGTTCACTCAGTCGCTACCCAAGGGCAGTAAAGGCTAAAGACTAAAGACTAAAGATTAAAGCATATGCAGGCACCCCACTCACATGAGGCATGACATCGACCCAGCTAGTGTGAGTATAGGGGATAGAACTTACATGAGGCATGGCATGACCCAGCTAGTATAAGTACCAAATGAAGATCCCATATTTCTAAGGAATGTGACATGGCGATCACGCTCTGATGGGGTATGACATGGCGATCATACTCTGGAATGTGGCATGTAAAGATTTTATGATGAAAAGGAAGATAAAGAAAGAAAAGTAAATTTTATGTATCTATATAAATTTAAGTACAAGTAAAGGTGTGTGTAGATGTTATGTCTCTAGTGCATTGATGTTATTGTATTTTATTATATTTCAGCTATTATTCATAATAAAATTCATGAATTGATTTTATATGGACTCTCCCCAATGACAAGTGTGTGAATAAAATGAACTTTGCTTCGCATAATATATTTTTCGAACTGTAAAATCAAACAGTTTACATAACATGTTCATCTTTTTCATAATAAACCAAAGCAAATTAGAGATGACAACGATGACATTATGTATGATAATTAGATAATCCTAATGAGAATTTATAATTCTCACTCCTATTTCCGTGTTATCTCCAGAGAGATCAAGAAGTTCCGAAGACGGCTGAAGTTGCTATCAGATAAGGTCCGCTCAGGTAACAGTAATAACTCCAGGGTGTGGTACTATGACTTAAGCATAGTACTATACTTGGGAGGGTGTTACATTTTGGTATCAGAGCAGTTCGATCCTCCCCGGACCTGAGGATTTGGACTGACTATGTTTCCAGTGCACTTTGGAATCTTTAGCTTGTGTCATGCAATGAATCTTATCTATTCAGATAGGATCTAGGATTAGATATGCATGACCGCCTAACTGTGAATGTTATTAGTTGCTATCACACTTAACTTATTGTTGAGCCTAATCAACTCAATGCTTTGTTGCGTGTGATTAGGAACTAATGGCTTCTAGGAGGCGTGGTAGGCCACGAACTATACCCACTCCAGAAGATTCTGCTAATTTTATGGACACAATGCGTGAAATGGCTCATGCAATGCAGGAGCAGGCCGCTGCAGCTCATCAAATGATGGACCAGTTGGGTAGGCAGCCTGAGGCCAGCCATGGAGGAAATCCAAATGGCCTAGGAGCAGACCTGGACTATCTTAAATTTGTTGAGTTCAGGAAAGCAAATCCGCCTAGTTTCCGAGGAGCTTTCAACCCAGATAAAGCTGAGGAATGAGTCAAGGCAATGGAGAAGGTCTTTTCTGTCTTGGCCTGCACTAATCATCAAAAAGTGGCCTTTGCCACTTATATACTGGAAGCGGACGCCGAGTTTTGGTGGAATGGCGCTAAGAGACTACTGGGCGAATCCCAAGTTGATATCACATGGGACATATTCAAGGAGGCATTTTATAAGAAGTATTTCCCGGCATCGGTGCGAAATGCTAAGGAATTGGAATTCATGAAGCTTCAACAAGGAAACATGAGTGTTTCAGAGTATATTGCTAAGTTCGAAGAACTCTGTAAATTTTCCACCATCTATCAACGCAACCCTGACAAAAACTGGAAATGCATCAAATTTGAAGGAGGACTAAACGCGAACATTTTGGCATCAGTGGGGCCAATGGAGATAAGAGATTTTGCTACATTAGCGAATAAAAGCCGATTAGTTGAAGAATATAACAAGAAACTCGCTGATACTAGGATGTTTGTGGAAAGAGGCTGGCACCTGAAGACCAGGAGTTTCAGTATATTCCCCCACCAAAGAAGCCATTTCAACCTAATGGAAATGAAGGTAAGCAACCGCAAAGGCTAACCACTAAGCAAGAATATTCAAAGTGTGGAAGGTATTATGGAGGAAGGCCTTGTTTGGCTGGACAGAAGGTATGCTTTAAGTGTGGAAAACCAGGACACATGATTAGAGAATGTCCCGGCCATCAGCTACCTATTCCTAAGCTATAACATCCAAGGTTGAAAGCTGAAAAGACTACTTCCCCAGGGGAGCTGAAACAAAATTAGGGATAACCCAGGACAAAGATTCACTTTTCACTAACTGTGCTATGTTGAGTTATATATCTGGGTTTGCTATATTTTCTTCGATTATGCTTATCGACCTTCTATGTGTGTAACACCTTACCAGACAAAATATTATGCTTAAGTCATAATAATCTATCTGATAAGAGATTACGTGCAATACTGATTAAATTTCTCTTTTCTGTATTAGAATTAATTTCTCGCATAAGACTACCTGATCTCATAACAAAATTTTCTGCGTGATGGCAGAATAAATACAAATCAATCAGTAAACTGTAAATAACTTAACATAAATAAAAATACAATAAGAACAGAATAACTGCAAACGGCGTCATAGATATGTATATAGATATCTGATTTTAAAGTTTGTCAAAAAGTACAAGGCATCAAAATGAGGCCGCTAATACAAAATGAAACGGCCAATACCTATGAACAGCACCCTAACTGGTCCCCATGGGACATTTCATGTACATTCCTAATATCTACCCATCCAACCATGACCCAAACTGTCAAAAGAGGGTCATTCTGTATATCTAACCCCACTACAGCATGCATGCTATCTAAACAGAGTCTGACGAAAGGAAACTGTTCGCCATGGCAGCGTCAGCTGGAGGGTGCCCGACACTAGGAGCAGATGACGACGAAGAACTAGCCGCCTCGGACGGATCTTCCTCTGAGGTCGAGGCCGACGACATCGGCTGTGGCGGTGAAGCAGGAGGGGCCATGGTAACTGGAGCTACTGGTGCGGTGAGTCGGTGGTGGTGGTGGAAATGGATGGGCCATATGAAGAGGTATAGCAATGTAGGGGACAGCAGGATCAAAAAGAGGATGCATAAGTGGTACAGCAAAGTCCCTCTGGAAGAAGAAGTATAAACGAAACTGGCATCTACCTGATATATATACAGAATCTAGAAAAGGGTCGATGTGGATGTGAAGCTCAGGAAACTCAATGAATAGGACCCCGGTAGCTGCGTGCTCCATAGTCTGAGAATGACGCGGAATATATAACACGGTGAGAAATGAATATTTCTCAGTAGAAAATCCTATACATCATTATCGCTGTCATTCCCAGTTGTTTCGGTCGTGCAAGATTTTCAGATAGTACGGTAAAATGATAATATTTAACTTAAATACTCAATTGTAAAGCATACACCGAAACAAGTTCAATTTTAATTAATAGATATATTAATGTACTCAAATAGTAATCACAGCGGAACAATAGCATGTTATGAATAATAAACAGAGATCTAGAACAATCAATAGAAAAGTATTACACTGTACATATGCACGTGCAATGAGAATATGCATCTTATTCTTGGAGGCTTTCGCCTTTTATAACTTATTTCCATCCTTGGTCCCCTGGGAGTCATTGGCCATATACTCCTGGGTAATAGTCTGCTTTTCAGGACCGAGCTCGTTCCTATACAGGATGGCCGGGTTTACTTTCCCCGACTTTCCCACTGATCTATTCCCCTTAATTTATTCCGGGGCTGGCCCAAGTGATGTGGAATTCTTTATAATGTCATGAATTGAATGCACATTTAACTTGTCTCTTTACTTCGGAAGTATTCAAGTTATCATGAATTTCATAACTTATGGATTTCTTACCGAAATTTTGGCGGCATAACGGATCGAGTCCGCTTCCCCGTGAATAGTGCCAGACAATTAGTACAGTTGCACAACTAATAATTTCAGTATAAACTAGCAAATATGTATAAACACTTATAACATCATTCAACAATTGCAAATCAAGCATTTAGTGGGTTCCAGCTTGCTCTTCCCTGGTCTGCCGAGTTTGGCATGCTCCATATTTTATTCAATTCAACTCATTAAATTCTCATTTATGGATATGTTATAGCCTTATATGTCTACTTTCTACTCTCTTTGGTCCCATCTCGTTTTGAATTATATAACTCTAGATATAAACATTTTATCTCAGCCTATCCTGTTCCTAGCCAGAATGGGGTTCCTATGGAATAAAATTCACTAAAAATCGAAAACTAGATGAAATTATGCAAATTTTATATCAAAATGAAGCTAACACAACAAGCTTTAAAATGAGTTAGGTTTCATGTCATTTTCCTAAGTGGATTTTGAGTTATGAGTCTCGAAACATTACCCTACTGGGCTGTCCTGTTCTAGACTAGTTTTAACCTAAGCCAACTTCATTGAGGTACTGGGAACAAATGACAACGAATTAAATTCTGAAATTTTTATGATATGTTCTATCATGTATTAGCTTTCAAACCTCGTTAGTTGCACTCAATTTGAGGTTGTATAGGGTGAGTTACACCCTTCTCAACCCATGCTGCCTGGATGAATACCCAGATTTCTAGGTCTAACTTCAAAAATTCATAACTAATTCTATACTAATCCAATGATCTATTATGATATATGTATGGAAAGCCCTGAATGTATAGTTTCATTTAAAAATGGTTTCATCAAATTTAAACAGTGGTAGGCGGTGCCGTACGCTCCGCCGTACGGACCACCGAGGGAAATCCTATCCTGCTTCTAGGTTTGTCTCCTCCCTTCAAGCTATTTGCCCCCAAATCCAATTTTAATCACAACACACATGCAAAATCAGTCATAAAACACCATCATCACTCTATAAAACATCAAAATCTCAGGTTAAGCATGCTCCTCATACAGCCCCAAATCAAAGAGAATAAAAGAAGAAGTAGGATTTCCTACCTTGTTTTGAGTAGATTAGGCTGATTTGTGTTCTTGGATGATAGGGGCTAGGGATGAGGCTTGAAGATGCATGGAAAGGGAGTAGAAATGAGAACAAGGAGAAGAGAAAGAGAGAAGCTTCAGCACAAGAGGCTGGTCGAATTTTCTGATGGAAAAAGAGAGAAAAAAGTGAGATATTTGAAGCTAGTTTGGGTGTTGATTGGTGGACCTCAAGTAGTCATAAAATCTGATTTGGCTTCCACCATCAAGGGCTGGTTTGGTGCCACTTGGGTGGGTTGGTTGGCTAAATCTTAGCCGTTGATTCTAGGGCACTCATAGAAAAATTCTATTAGTCCGGTTCCGACAGTTTAAAATCCCGAAATCTTACCGATTTCTCTTAAATCAGCAAATCGGTTTGAAATTTTTCTGTAGGGGTTTCTATGCTCCTAATCTAATTCCATCAAGTCTAATCCATCTAAATCACACTTAATTTGAATTCGAGTAAATGTTTAATCAAGTTTTGATTAAACTCACTTATTTGATTAAAAACCGAATAGTTCAGTTGTTAACGATAAATTTTTCGGCCGTTACAATGTGCTTATATATAAACTCTTTTACTAAACTCTTACGATAATAAATAGTTAGTTTTGTGATTAAATTTTGAGGACAACATTTTTTTAAAAAAGGGTGGTAATGTAACATCCGCATCAAGTTTCGAGTTCCGACTTCACCTTCAAGTCCCCATGATTTCCGACTTCATCTTCGAATTTCATATAAAATGGGATAATTTCCGACTTCCGATTTCGTCTTCGAATTTCAGCATAATTTTCACGACTTCCGACCTTAACCATACCAGTATTCCTCATTTACCGACTTCCGACTTAACCTTCAAGTCCAAACAACATGGGCGTGACTCCCGATATCCGACTTTATGTCTCAAAGGGAATGGACACGATTTTCGATCTCATAATTTATTTCCAAGTTTCAAGTAATATGTATGCGAGTTCCGACCTCAGACCTCATGTTTCAAAATAGTACACGGTTTCCGACCTCCGAATTGATAGTTTAACATAATGGATACAATTACTAACCTTCGAGTTGAATGTAACGAGTTCCGGCCTTAGAGTTGAACTCAACTGGAATGGACACGAGTTCGGATCTTTGAGTTGATTTCCAAGTCATACACGAGTTCCGATATCTGAGTTTATTGCCAGGGCTTTCCATTTAAGTTGGTGTTCCCGAGGGTGAATTGGAAGTTCCGAGATTATGTGATTATAAGCTGTATGACTTCCGACATCCGACTTTGCTTCCAAGTTTTGAATAAACCAGACATGTTTTCCAATATCCGATTTCATCTCCGAGGGGCAAATAAATAGCACGCTTTCCGACTTTAAGCAGAATCGAGACGAGTTCCGATTTCAGATACAGTGGAAGCTGTAACATCCGCTTTCCGAGCTTCGACTTTGCCCCAGGGTGATCGATTCCGATTTCCGATTTCGTCTTCGAAAATAGACAGAAGCATTATTTCCGAGTTCCGAGTCCATTCGCATAATATCGATTTCCGATTTAATTCTATTCCCGACTTCATTTCTCAAGGCAATGGACCCGATTTCCGACCTCATACCTTATTAGAACTCTTGATTTCCGACTTAATACTGGAGTGGCTAAATTTTCCCGATTTCCGACCTTATGCCTCAAATACAAAGGACATGAGTTCGAATCTTTGAATTGGTTTCTAGTCATTCACAAGTTCCGATCTATGATTTTATATCCAGCGCTGACATTCCTGAGTTCAAATAAGGAGTTCCGAGATTATATGATTTCGAGCTCTATGACTTCCGACTTCCGAGCTGGAGGCCAAGTCTCGAATAAACCAGACAAGATTTCCTCAGTCACAAACAAGATGGGATGAGTTCCGACATTAGGCTTCAGCTCCTAAAAATGTAAAAAGGTCACGAGTTCCGACTTCAACCATAATGGACACGAGTTCCGATTTCATGTGGGACGAAATCGTATCCCAGTTTTTGGACGACGTGGAGAGCAAGTTGGCACAAAAGTGAGAGACGTGGCCGAACTTCAACCACAAATCTTCAGCCAATCAACACCACATTTTCTTGTATTTAAGTCAGACTTCCCTTCTCATTCCCAGCTGATTTACGTCTCCTTCTCTTCCTCTTGCTCCAGCCTTCTCCTTCCCTTCCTCTCTCAACCAACTCCATCAAATCCCCAAGCTTGGTCAAGGTTCCATCAATCTAGAAATCAAATTCAGCAAGATCATACTCCAAAGAGGTAGGATTCAATCTCCAATCTTGATTTCTCTAAATTGAGGATGCATGAAAAATTACTCTTTGATGATTGTTTGATGATATATGTGATGTATGTGATAAATTATGATGGATTATGATAGGATTAATATGAAATATTGAGTTGAATTTAAAGTTAGAAGAAGAAAGTTAGAAGGAACCAAGGGTTAGGATGCTGTCTGGATGAAGAATTCCACGGCAGTCCGTACGGCGGGATGTACGGCTCCGCCTACAATCGGTCAAATCCGATGAAACCATTTTCAGATGAAAGTAGACATTCAGGGCTTTCCATAGATATATCATATAAGGTTATTGGATTAGTATTGAGAGAGATATGAATTTTTGAAGTTTGACTTAGGGTTCAGGGCTTTCATCCGGGCAGGATGACTTGAGGAGGGTATAACTCACCCCATGCAACTCCAAATTGAGTGAAACCAATTTTGTTAGAAAGCTTACACATAGGGGAACATCTCAATATAAGATTCCGAGTTTGTTATGGTCCCACTTGTTCCCAGTAATTCGAGGAAGTTACTCTATGTCCAAACCAGGCCCAAACAGAGTAGTTCAGGAAGGTCGACTTTCAGGACTTATAACTCGAGGTATACTTAAGCAAATGGAATGCAACTTGTGGCAAATGAAAGGTTGTCCTGTTAGCTTCAATATGAGACCAATTTCGTGTGATTTGAGCTTAGTTTCGATTTTTAGTGAATTTATACCTCTAAGAGTGTAATTCGGGCTAGTGGCTGACAGGCTGAGGTAAAAGTTGAATATCTTGAGTTTTATGAATCAAAATGATATGGGACCAAAGAGGTTAGAAAGTAGACACATAGAGCTACATGATATACCCAAATTTCAGATTTAAATGAGTTGAATAGAAATAAAGGTGGATCATATGAAATTCGGGCAGAACTGAATTGATGGGCAAAAGTGATCCAATTGGTGATTTCACAGGTATCAGAAAAACATATAAGGTATGAGTCGAGAATTGCCAGTTAGACCTTGATGTATATGCGTTAAATTGATTATATGGCTATGATTGAATTGTCTATGAAGACTGGCATTATTCATGGGGAGACGGAGCTGATTCGTTATGCTGCCGAATTTACGGCAGAAGTCTAGGAAACTAGGGAATGTGTACAAGCAAGAATGAAGTAGAGTAAGAATGGGTATATAGAAGCCCTCTATTCAAGGATGACCTAAGTATGAGATGAGGTATATGAAATTAAAGGACAAAGCATATGTATGAGTGCCGGTAGAATATGGCAAAGAGGCTACGGGCCTTTATATATCATGACTATGTACGTGAAGATCATGTATGCAATGACGTATGAAAATAAATGAAGTATAGGTACATTCAGTGTGACTATGCATGACCTTGTATGAGAATGAATAAACATGAGTATATTAAATGTAAATCCCTTCACTCGGAGGCAGTTACTTGAGATCCCTCCTTGTGAAGGCAGATACCCTCTACCTTGGAGGCACGTGGTCAGATGAGATCCCTCTATGTTGAAGGCACGTGGTCAGATGAGATCCCTCAGTTTTGAGGCACGTGACCAGAAGAGATCCCTTCACTTAGAGGCACGTGACCAAAATGAGATCCCTCCAAGACTAGAGGCACGTGGGTCCCCTTGCGGGTGAGTCGGTGTGACGACGGTCACGGGTGAAGCTGACGAGCTCACTCCAAGGCCAAAGCTACCCAGAGCGATAAATGCACCCTAGGGACGGCGATACGTAACGCCTAGGCGTGCCAAGTAAAAGACTAAAGACTAAAGGCTAAAGATTAAAGTATATGCAGACACCAGAACTTACATGAGGCATGGCATGACCCAGCTAGTGTAAGTACCGAATGAAGGTCCCATATTCCTAAGGAACGTGACATGGCGATCACGCTCTGATGGGGTATGACATGGCGATCATACTCTGGAATGTGGCATGTAAAGATTTTATGATGAAAAGGAAGATGAAGAAAGAAAAGCAAGTTTTATGAATAAGCATAAATTTAAGTATGAATAAAGTTATATGCAGATGTTATATTCCCAACATATTGATGTTATGTGTGTTTTAATATGCTACAGTTGTTATTCGTGGTATTATATTTGAATGAAGTTTATGGGTTCTCCCAAATGCTAAGTGTATGATTAAAATGAACTTTGCTTCGGATAAGATCTTTTCGAAACGTATAATTAAACAGTTTGTGCAGCATGTTCACCTTTTTCATAATAAACCGAAGCAAACTGGGGATGACAACGATGACATTCCATGTGTATTATAGAGAATCCTACTGAGAATTTAAAATTCTCATTCCTATTTTCCGTGTTGTCTCCAGAAAGTTCAAGAGGTAGCAGAGTAGCACAATGAAGACTGTCAGATAAGGTCCGTTCAGGTAACCGTAACAACTCCAGGGTGTGGTACTATGACTTAAGCATTGTACTGTACTTAGGAGGGTGTTACAGAAGCGAGTTCCACTTTTGGGACGACGTGGAGAGCAATTTGGCCACAAAAGTGGGAGACATGGCCGAACTTCAATCACAAAATTTCAACCACTCAACACTCACAATTCCAACTACCCTCATGCATTTAAGTCAGACTCTTCTTCTCATTTGAGGCTGATTTACGCCTCCCTCTCCCTCTTGTTCTAGCCTCCTTCTTCCCTTCTCTCAATCAACTCTATCACCCCTTCAAGCTTAACAAGGTTCTAACAATTCAAGCTTCAACACCTAGCAAAATCACACTCCAAAGAGGTAGGAATTCCATTTCTGTTCTTGAATTCTTTGCACTATGGTTGTATGAAATTTTATTCTTCTTCATGTATTTGATGATATATTGGATGTATGTGATGGATTATGTTTGGATTAATATGATATCTTGAGTTGGAATTAGAGTTAGAAGAAGAAAACTAGGAGAAATGGAGGATTGGGATGCTGCCTAAGTGAGGAATTCCATGGTAGTCCATATGGTAGAGTGTACGGCTCCACCTACAGCCAGTTAAACCCAATGAGACTATTTTTATATGACATTCAGAGCTTTCCATACATATATAATATATGGCCATTGGATTATTATTGAGAGAGATATGAATTTTTGAAATTTGACCTAGGAATTAGGACTTTCATTCGGGCAATGTGACTTGAGGAGGGTGTAACTCACCTACACAATTCCAAATTGAGTGAAACCAACTTTATTAGAAAGTTTACACATAGAAGAACATCCTACAATGAAATTCCGAGTTTGTTCTGATCCCAATTGTTCCCAGTGGTTCGAGGAAGTTGTCCTATGACCAAACTAGGCCAAAATAGGGTAGTTCAGGAAGGTCGAATTTTAGGACTTATAACTCGAGCTATACTAAAGCAAGTGAAATGAAACTTGTTGCAAATGAAAGGTTGTTTGATATGGCACCAATTTCGTATGATTTGAGCTTAGTTTTGATTTTTAGTGAATTTGTACTTCCAAGAGTGTAATTCGGACCAGTGACCGAATAGGCTGAGGCAAAATTTAAATATCTTGAGTTATAGAGATCAAAATGAGATGGGACCAATGAGGTTAGAAAATAGACACATAGAGCTATGTCATATCCAAAATTCAGCCTTAAATGAGTTGAATAGAAGTAATGGGGGATTATAAAAAATTCGGACAGAATTGATTAGAATTGGCAGAAGTGACCAAATTGATGGTTTCACAAGTGTTAGCGAACATATAACATTTGAGTTGATGGTTGCAAGTTTTACATTGATAGATATGTTAGATTGATTATACTGCTATGACTGATTTGTCCGTGAGAACTGGCACTATTCATGGGGAAACGGATCTGATCCGTTATGCTACTGAATTTATGGCAGAAGTCTATGAAACTATGAGTGTTTATATTACAAGGAATTTATGATATGAACAGCTATACAATTATGAATATGTATATGGAAATTCTATATGCAAGAATGATATAAGTATGATATGAGGTACATGAAAATAAATCATGAAGCATATGTATGAGTACATCCCACATGATGCTTGATTATGCCTGAGAATGAAAGAATGTGAATATATTGAATGTGGGTCCCTTCACTTGGAGGCAATTATTTGAGATCTCTTCCTGTGAAGGTAGTTAAATAATATAAGATGTGGGTCCCTTCACCTAGAGGCAGTTGCACAATGGGTCCCTCCTTGTGAAAGCAGCTAAAACTTGGGTCCCTCTATGTTGGAAGCAGTTGCACATTGAATCCCTCCAACCTAGAGGCAGTGGATGCCCTGTGGGTTAGTCTGTGTGACGATGGTCACAAGTTGAGCTAACGAGTTCACTCCCAGGTCAAGCTATCCAAGGGCAGTAAAGGCTAAAGACTAAAGACTAAAGATTAAAGCATATGTAGGCACCCCACTTACATGAGGCATGGCATCGACCCAGCTAGTGTGAGTATAGGGGATAGAACTTACATGAGGCATGGCATGACCCAACTAGTGTAAGTACCAAATGAAGATCCCATATTTCTAAGGAATGTGACATGGCGATCACGCTATGGAATGTGGTATGTAAAGATTTTATGATGAAAAGGAAGATAAAAAAAAGAAAAGTAAATTTTATGTATCTATATAAATTTAAGTACAAGTAAAGGTGTGTGTAGATGTTATGTCTCTAGTGCATTGATGCTATTGTATTTTATTATATTTCAATTATTATTCATAATCCAATTCATGAATTGATTTTGTATGGACTCTCCCCAAATGACAAGTGTGTGAATAAAATGAACTTTGCTTTGGATAATATATTTTTCGAATTGTAAAATCAAACAGTTTACATAACATGTTCAACTTTTTCATAATAAATCAAAGCAAACTGGAGATGACAACGATAACATTATGTATGATAATTAGAGAATCCTACTGAGAATTTATAATTCTCACTCCTATTTCCGTTTTATCTCCAGAGAGTTCAAGAAGTTCCGAAGATGGCTGAAGTTGCTGTCAGATAAGGTTCGCTCAGGTAACAGTAACAACTCCAAGGTGTGGTACTATGACTTAAGCATAGTACTGTACTTGGGAGGGTGTTACAATAGGTCAACGCAACTCAATTGGCGAAAAAAAAATATATGTAAAGACAAAATCAATCGCAAAATCGGTCACAAATCTTGCAAGTTGCGACTAATTTTGCGACCGATTTTTCAATGTAAAAGAAATATATGTAAAAACAAAATCGGTCGCAAATCGCAAATTCAAGATTTATGACCGATTTTACAACGTTCAAGAAATATTATGCTATAATAAATCAATCACAAATTTGAATTCAAATTTGCGACTAATTTTTTGAGGTTCAAGAATTATTATTAACTTCATGTATTTTATATTAAAAATCTAGTTACATTTTACTAGGAAAGATAAATAAAGACAAAAAATTAAAACAAAGATATTTTATACAACCAAATAAATTTAGAGATTGAGAATAGATTATTTTATGATACATAAATAAAAATTTTAATTACTTTTAAATACTTAATGATATAGATTATGTTTATTTATGTAAAATATTTATTTATTTTGTGACAAGTTTTTTATTTTTAATTGAGTAAAACTATGTTATTATATGATTTTTTAGCATGTACAATTACTAGTATGTGTGGGATAAATTTAAATTCGTTTTTCTTTATTTTGGAGTTTAGTTATTTGCAATTGATTTTGCGAACAAAAAATCGGTTGCAAATGAGTTAAACCTTGAAATCCCTAATTCATAAATAAGAAACCTTATCACTCTCCTTCCTTCACTCTTCTTTTTCCTCCCCATCCCCTAATCTCTCTTCTTGCCCCAACTTCTCCCTAACATCCGTACCACACCATTGCTGTTGGACTGTGTAACATCCTTCTAAGCATAGTACTATGCTTAAGTCATAGTACCACACTCGGAAATTATTACCGTTACTTTAACGGACCTTGTATGACAGCGCTCTTTGGCTGTCTTCAATATCTCTAGTCAACTCTAGGTGGCCGCCTTTGGTATTTTTTGAGCTGTCTGGAGATAATATGAAAATACATATAGGAGTGAGAATTATAAATTCTCAGTAGGATTCACTAAAAAATTACATGACATATCCTCGTTATTATCTCCAGTAGCTTCGGTTTATTATAACAAGGTGAGCATATTATATAAATATTTTCAATTTTATAGTTTGAAACCATATTGTTCGAAGCAGAGTTCATTTTAGTCATACACTTGATAAACAGAGCAAGAACTAAAGCATAAACATAGCATACTGTGAGTGATTTTGTAATAATAAAATAGCAAATTGTGCATGTGCAATGGCTCATCATGAATATCATGCGAATGCACTTGTACTGTCTTTTCTTCCTTTACTTGACATGCCTAGGTATTATATATCACAATCCTTAGGGTGTCTGCATGCATATATCTTTGTCTTTAATCTTTATTGTCCTTGGATAGTCCGACTTAGGACTAAGCTCAACTCGTGACCGTCGTCACACAGAACTAACCTACAAGGGGATCCACATGCCTCTAGCCTTGGAGGGATCTCATTTTGGCCACGTACCTCCAAGGTAGAGGGATCTTATAGCTTTAATTGCCTTCACAAGGAAGGATCCAAATAACTGCCTCCAGGTGAAGGGACCCAATCTTACATAATTATATATTTTCTTTATTTTCATGCAAATATGTAAACTTTCATAAAGAGGATCATGATCATATCATCATACAATGTCCATATGCATTTTAGTACACTTATCTTGAAACAATCTTGCACATAAAATCTCATATTCTTATCATAAGTTTTCATAACACAGATTATTATAATTTCATAAACTTCTACCGAAAGTTTGGCAGCATAACGGATCGAGTTCGCTTCCCTGTGAATAATGCCAGCCAATCAGACAATCATTAGTATAGAAAATCAATATAATATGCCAACCATTCAATACTTATACAAAACTTGTAGCCTTTGCATTTAAATTGATTTTCTGTCGATTCCTTCAATTCTGTCCATTTTTAGAAATTAAGCCATAATTTCTGTATAACTCCTTTAAACCTAAATTTTGGATATGTTGACGTTTTATGTCTAGTTTGTAACCTATTTGGTCCTATTAAGTTTTGATATGTATAACTCAAGTTATTAACATTTTACCTAGGTATATCTTGTTACTAGCCAAATTTGCACACCAAAAAGTAAAAATTCACTAAAAATCGAAATCTACTTGGATTCCAACAAAAGCTATGTCATTTTAAAGCTAACTAACCCAACTTTTATTTCCAATAAGTTTTACCTCATTTGAATAAGTATAACTCGAGTTATAAGCTCTGGAATTTGGGTAACCTACACTGCCCTACTCTAGCCCAGTTGGAACTTAGGGCAACTTTCATGAATTATTTGGGGCAATAGGGATTGAATTTGGTTCTGAAGTTTTTATGGCTTGTTACTCTATATTAAATTTCTAACAAAATTGGTTTCATTCAATTTGAAGGAGTATTGTGTGAGTTATGCCCCTCGAAATCTAGTTTACTCAGAATCAGGGATGAAATTCTAGGGTTAACTTCAAAAATTCATATCTCACTCAATACTCATCCAATGGCCTCATAATTTATATGGTTGGAAAGCCCTAGATGTCTAGTCATTGAGTTTCAACAACTGTAAGAAAAGCTGTACACTCCGCTGTACGAACCGCTATAGGTTTCCTTAACCTAATCCATTCTATTTTTTCTTTTTATTAGATAATCATCCAAAACTCAATTTATACACAACAATCCAACCATAAACCTCCATATTGACTCATAACAACATCAAATACATGCATATAATGAGTTCACAGAAGGCCCAATTCACAAGAAAATTTAAAGAAGAGGTTGAATCCTATGTCTAGTTAGTGTAGAAATGAGCCAAACTTGATCCTACCTCTAGTTAGTGTAGAAATGAGCCAAACTTGATCTAGTCTTGAAGTATATGGATGGGGCTTGAAGTTGGGAGTAAGAGGGAGTGAAAATGGAGGAAAAAAGGAAGAGAAAATGGATGGTGTCTCAGCTGGAAGGAGAAGCTCGAAATTAAGGGGGAGGAAAAGAGATTTTTAGGGTTTAAGAGCACTAACCTTGCATATGATTGGTGGAGGCATCAAGTGGCCAAGATGTGACTAACTTGCCCCTCTTTTGTGTGGCTGAGCTTGCCATTTTGTTGGGCTAAGGTGGCTGATTTTCTAGCCATTAAAATTAAAGTTTAAGGTGTGAAATTGTACTGGTTTGGTTCTCGCAACATAAGATACTGAAATCTAGTTGATTTCCCACAAATCAGTAAAACGATGCTAGTAATCGTCTAAAATTTTCTACATAACTATTTCAAATTCTTCATTCATTAATCTCTTTATAATTCAATCCTAATTACCTCTACATATCTAGTAAAATTGGATAAATTAGTTAACAATGTAATTTAAACATATTGCAAATTTTTGGACGTTACAGATCGTGCTGCTGTTGCTGGAGGATGATGCCATGTCGGAGTTGTTGTTGCTACCGGAAAGGATGTACGATGCCAGACAGGACATGAGGAGTAGGCCGCGTGATGCCGGACTAAAGTCAGCTTTCTGTTTTGCACCACTTCTTGAGTCATGCCCAAGGGAGCTACCACTGCTCCTCAATTGGGCCGCCATTGCAGAGGGAGAAGCTTGCTTATTCTCCACCATCCTGGATCTCTTTCACCCTTTCCTTGTTCCTCTTTCTTTTGTTATTTTCATATCTACTTTTTTAAATAATGAGAGTTTTGGTGTTGTTGGTTGATTATGTAAGTTGGTTAAGGTTGTAAAATTGTTTTTTTGAGGTTATTGGTTGATTATCAGAGTATTTTGTTGTTCTTTTTAAAAAAAAAAATTCAGATTTGTTTTTTGTTTTGAATAATGGGAGTTTTGGTATTGTTGGTTGATTATATTTGTTTGTTGATACTCTTAAATTGGTTGAGGTTGTTGAAATTGATTTTTTTATGTTATTGGTTGATTGTGAGAGTTTGTGTTGTTAAGAGTGGTTGATGTTATTGAAATTGCAATAGTTATATTGTTAGTTGATTATGAGAGTATGTTGTTGTTAAGGGTGGTTGAGGTTATTGAAATTTATTAAATTCATTTAATTATTAAATTGGTTGATGGTTTAGGAAAATCTGTTAAATTTATTAAATTGTTAAATCGGTTAATAGTTATTGAAATTTGTTAAATTGGTTAAATTTGTCAAATTGTTAAATTGATTAATGGTTTTTGTTAAGATTTGTTTCATTTTTATTTATTTTTTTAAGTTTTGTATCACTTGATGTTTTTAATTTGGTGCAAATTAAATGAACTTTAATATTAGTTCATAATTTATTTGAACAATATGAAACTTAAATATTAGAGTTTTAAAAGAATAGTGAAGTATGATGTTTTCGACATATGTGTTTGAGGATTTGGACTTGTTGATTATTCAGCAGCAAGTCAATACTTTTTTTTGGTAGCTTAAGGTTGATTTGATGTGGATGTACTTGTTTAATTATATTATATTGTTTGATGATAATGTTACAGAATATAGACATGTATTAGTGTCATAGTTGGATGTATAATAGGCTTATGCCAGGTCGAAAAGGTTATACTAGTGAATTTTTAAACATGGTAGAAGAATTTGTTGCTATTGCATACCAACAAGTGCATTTGGTGAAGGGGAAGATTAGACGCCCTTATTTTAAGTGCAAAAATATGAACTACATCATGTCTGATGAAGTTAGAGTTCATTTTTACCAAAAAAGGTTTGTTGATGATTCTTGGTATTGGACATGTCATGGAGAAAATGATCCAACTTTGTGTAGGGTACTTAGCAATCAAGCTAGCAATTTCACCATGGCAGAAAGTAGAAACAATAAATATTTAAATACATTTGAGGCAATGGTGATGATGTTGTTGGTCCAGACTTTGGAATACATTATAATCAAGAGGTAGAGAAGCCTCTAAATCCAAATGCAAAAAAAATTAGGATTTGTTGGATGCAAGAAAAAACCTGTTATGGTCAAGATGTATTGACCACAATGAACTGTCAGTTGCTATTAGATTATTAACAATCAAGTCAGAAAGAAACATTCCTCAATGGTCTTTTAATCAAATAGTGGCATTACTAAAAGAAACACTCCCTCCTGATAATCTAGTCCTCGAAGGTTATTATAAGGCCAAGAAAATAGCTTGTAAACTTGGTTTTACTGCCAAAAAGATTGATTGTTGTGTGAATAGTTACATGTTGTTTTACCATAAAGAGTGCAAGGTTTTAAAAGAATGTAAATTTTGTGGTGCAGCATGACATAGTTTATAGTAAGTTGGCAAGGGGAAATACAAAGAGGTATTTGTAAAGAGAATACAGTACTTACCCCCTCATTCCTAAACTCAAAAAATTGTATGCCTTGATGAGTTCTGCTCCACATATGAGATGGTACTATGAAAATAGAACATGGAGTATTGTGCCACCCATTAGATGGAGAACATTGGAAACACTTTGACCTTACTTATCCAAAATTTGCTATTGAACCACGAAATACTAGATTAGGCTTATGCACTAATGATTTTACACCGTATAGCCAATTTGCATTACCTTATTCTTGTTGGCTAGTTATTATCACTCCTTACAATCTTCCACTTGAACTATACATGACTACTCATTATATGTTCTTGACCTTGATAATTCTTGATCCACATAATCTAAAAGGCAAAATAGATGTGTATTTGCAGCCTTTGATGGATAAGTTGAAGTTGTTGTGGAATGAAGGTGTACTTACATATGACAATTCAAAAAAAACAAAATTTTACTATGAGAGCTACATTAATGTGGACTATCAATGATTTTCCTGCATATGCAATGTTATCTGGTTGGAGTACACCAGGGAGGTTAGCATGTCCATTTTGTATGAGCTAATCGAAGGCTTTTAGTTTGAAATATAGTAGTAAATGTTCTTGGTGTAATAACTAGGTACAAGAATACATAAATCATGATGCGCTGCCCTGTTGGACCCCACAAAGTTCCAAGTCTGGACCCTAGGCCTCCTTTGAAAGCTATATGTTTGGGACATTTTCATGGGATCAAAAGTCTCGGCAATTGTTCCTTATATATCCAAGAATTGAAGAGTGATTATTTATGAATTTTAAGAAGCTGTTAACCCTTCCGTTTTTAGCCCGAAAGTTTAAGAAAACGCAAGTTTTTAGAAGTTTGTACTAAAATCCAAAAGTTGGATTTTGATTCTTAAGGAGTTTAATTTTTCCAATATTTTTATTGGATTCAAATGGAGGGTATTTTTTTTATTTATATTTATGTTTTAAAGTTAATGGAGAGTAAATATAAACAAGTATTGATGATGTTTGAGAGGTATAGATGAAAAAAAGAAAAAACCTAGACTAGGCTCTTAGGCGCCCAAGGCTAGCGCCCAAAGCGCTGGTCAGGTTGTAAGATTTGGGTCAAGCTTTGGTGAGTAGACACCTGCCCGCCCAGGCACTTGTTGGATGAAATTAAAAGAAGGATCTCGTTCCTTCTTCTTCATTCTTCCTCTCAACTCCTCTCTTTCTTCTTTCTATCTCTTCTCTCTCTCTCTCTCTCCTCATGGATGCCATGAATCCTTCACCATTTTCTACTCAAATCCACTATAAGTCCCTCTTCTTCTTCACCATCATCATCAATCTTCTTCCTTGAGCTTGCTCTCTCCTCCTTTCTAGTGAGAGAAAGTGATGGTAGGAGGAGACCCACCGCTTTTCTCGCACTCCACCGCCTTCCTCCACTCTTTAAGGTAATTCTTGAGCTCAATCCTCCTTATTATACCATAGATTAACTAGTTTTTCTATGAATTCCATATTTAAGTTTATGAAAGGAGGGTTAGGGTTCTAAAAATTGGGGCTTTACCCCTATGAAGCTAATCCTAGTAAATTCTTGGAATAGTTATGTTGTGGAAGTCTAGTAGTTATATTTGTCATGTTAGATGCTCTTCAGAATCCCTTGGTGGCTCTACGGCATCGTAGAGCTCGAGCTTCTTCTTTTCCAGACTTGAACTGTGAGTGATAGTATATCTATAGCTTGTATCTTATTCTTAATTTTCTAGTTACATGCCTAAAATGTAATTTAGTGAAGCTTATGAAAGAATTGAATTAATATGTTTTACTCCATATTTATAGAACTCTTGACATAATCATGTTAGTTATGTGTATGTATATATATGTTTAAGCATATATGTAGGACAAGCTCTTATAGAAATTGATTTAAGATATCTGAGTAATATGATAGAAAGATATGAAGTCTTAAGTTATTAGAAGTTGTTATGTTCTTAAAGCCAATGCTTGAGCGATTTCATAGAAAAAGATAGCTAAATTTCAATAATTTGAGAAAGAACTCTAGATACTTTAAGATGAACAGTTTGAAAGTACTATACTTTGAACTTATGTTTGATAGTGTTGTTATTTTGAATATTTGAAAAGTTAGTAGCTCTATTTGTTGAGAATAAGAAAGTTACTTGAATATTATCATGTGTTGAGGTTATGAGGAAGAAACTATATGATTTGAGCTAAGGAAAAGTTTTAACGTCAAGGATTAGTAAAGAATAAGTTTTCCTAAGGGACGGAAACTAGAACAAAATTTGTTTGCTAATGGCAGCAGTATTAGCTTTGGTGCACCTCGAGTAACCCAGCTAGTAGGATGATTGCTAGCCGGGCATATTTGGTCGACATGTCTGGATTATATAGACACGCACAGGCATGAAGTTATCAGTTACTATTGGACAAGCCTAGTCAAGCAGTTATTTTCAGAAATAGGATCCCCCCTTAAGCTTTATGATGATTTTGAAACAAGTATTTACTTTTCATGTTATGAGAAAGTAATTTTATCTTTCAACCTAGTTCTTATATCCTTATTATATATATGTTTACAAAGAAGTTTTTATCCAATTGAAAGAAAAATGTGATTAAGGACCTATGGATGTTTTAAGGACAGATTATATTTCAAGTATATTTGATTGGAAATTTTATAGTATATTAACGTATGGACAAAATATTTTACTTAGGAAATTATATGAGTACGAAGAAGCTTATAGGTTATATGTTACTAAAAGATTATGTTTAAGCTTATCCCACCCTTATTGTAGATATATTATCTCTCACTGAGTCTATATGACTCATTCTTCTCTCCTTTCCATGTTTTTAGATAGGTGTAGACTCATGCTCAAGCTTTTATGGTCAACCAGAGATGTTGGCCATCCTAATAAATCCACACTTTGTTTGTGTGGTTCCTAAATGTTATTGTATTAAGAAGCACCTTCCCTAAGTATAATTGTATATACCTAGCTATGCTCCATTAGTCAACAAGTAGGGTCCTCCCTATGTCAGCTATAATTTGTAGTAAAGTATGCTATTTTTAGTTATATCAAGTTGCATTTTAACGATTATGGATTAAGTTTCATGATGAATCTTTATGTATATATTTTCATAAGTATGATTATGTTTTAAATTCCTATATTAGGTACTGTGGGGTGTATTCTGAGAATGTTTGGATCCCTAATGATATTTGTGTGTTTGTATTGTTTGTGTAGGTAGAGGATCCTTATTTGGGAATAGTCCTAAATACAAAGGAAACTTTGCCTAATTTTCTTTGGAAATGGTCTAAGATAGGCTTGCTAGGGACGTGTCCCTATGCGTCGGTCAAAGCCTAGGTGGGGTCATGACACTTGGTTTGACTCACGTAATTAATTCTTGCCTTTGGATCATTCATAGGAAAGGAATAATGATGCATTTTTAAAAAATCAAGTTAAGAAATCTCAACCCCTAGTTAAATTTTTTGGGGATGATATATGGAAAGAAGTTTCTAATTTTCCAAAAACCATTGAGGTCGAATCTTGTACATGTCCTAGTTTTGGTCTTACTCATAACTAGACAAAACAAAACATACTTTGGGAGTTACTGTAATGGAAAACCAATTTGATAAGACATAATCTGGACATAATGCACATTGAGAAGAATGTATTTGATAATATCTTCAATATGATAATATGGAATGGACTTGAAAGAGTATTGCCGGCAAAAGGAACTAAATTGCATCAATTGCCTAATGGAAGGTATCTCAAGCAGAAAGCCAAGTTCACCTTATTTATGGACAAAAAAAAAAAGCGTTCTATAAATGGGTTAATGAACTAAAATGCCGAATGGATATGCTTCCAATTTGCATAGATGTGTGGATCTAAGGGAAGGGAAGCTCTTTGGAATGAAATTTCATGATTTCCATGTGTTCATGGAGCATTTGTTGTTGATTGCTTTTGCAGAACTTCCAAATCAAGTGTGGAAGCCAATAGCTGAGTTAAGCAAAATTTTCAAGGATTTGTGCTCAACAATATTGCGAGTGGATGATTTACTATTGATGGAGCAGAACATTGTCATCACTGCTTGTAAATTGGAGCGTATATTTGCACTTGGGTTTTTTTTAACTCAGTGGAGCATTTATCCATTCATTTACCATATGAAGCAAAAGTTGGAGGTCCTACCAATGGATGTATCCATTTGAGACATACAAAATTTGTGATATCAATTTAATGTTAATACTTTCATTTCTGCTATAACTAATTATGTAACATCCTCAATTTTTCCTTCGTGCTAAATTATCTTAGTAACTTGAGTAACTAAGTACTTAATGAGAAAGTAAAGGATTAAGGCTTGATCAAAGGATTTATGAGGTGATTATGAAAAGAAAGGTTAAGATAACGCTTAATTAAGATTAGAGAATTTCTAATTAAGCAAGTCAAACTCTTAATAGCTTAATTAAATACTAATCACCAATAATTAGCTTAATCAAGTTTAATTAAGGGTAATTAAGCTTAATTAAAAGTTTAGTTTTGTTAATATTGGTCATGAGTTAATCACTAATCCTCGCTTAATCAAGTTAATTAAGTTGTATGAGTACTTAATCACATGATTAAAATTCAAATTTAGTCAATTAAATAATAAAGTTATAGTGATATCATTAAAGCATAAAGCATAAGATAAGATTACTTTATGTAAGAGTAAGTATACTCTTTGTCCCCTTTATCGTCCAATTTGCCCTCTTAATCCTTAATTAGCACAAAATAACACAATGTGAGGCAAAAATACCTCCCTAGGGCCATCTAATACCTACGACCAACAACAAAACACATACACTCACTTCATTTTTTTCAACTCTCATTCTCTCTCTAAGCCTCTCCTTCTCCAACTTCTCTCTACACTTTCTTCTTCTTCTTCATTGTTCTTCAAGACCCCCTAACCAAACCTTAACCACTAAGCCCTTCAAAGATCACATCTTTTGATCTTTGGAGGCAAGAATCAAATACTACAAGCTCTATTTCTTCAAAAACTCAAGAGCCCTCATTTTCTCCATTCAAAACCGTGACCACCACCACTTAGAGGAGCCATCATCTTCTTCATTTTCCTCTATAAAGAAGACACCAAAGACACCTTTAGGTAATGATCTTTTTGTTTGATGGGATAGCACGAGAAGCGAGGTTGAATCATGCTTTCAAAAATATATAGTATTTGAAATCTTTTGAAAAAAATAATCTATATCAACTTTTAACTTGGATTACGGAAGCAATTGTGTTAGTTTATGAAACAGTTTAGTTATATGTAAAACAAAAATAAACTTTGCTTCAGATATAGTTTAAATGGAGTTAAACTTATTTGGTAAATTCAAATAAATAGATCAGAGATAGAGAAAATCACACCAAATATTTTTATACTGGTTCAGCTAAACCACTTGCCTACTTCCAATTCCCAACTCTTTGTTGAGATTTTATACTTCAAGTATTCTTTGTCCAAGCTTCTCCAAACTTGTTACAAGCGAGTAGTCTTTTTTTAGCCTCTCCAAGCTTTACAAAGGAGTAGTATTTTCCTAGCCTCTCCAAGTTTCTTACTAACCTTTACTGGGTCGAGATACAGCAAATGTGTATGATATGTTTTGTTCGAACACTCACACTAACATTCTCAACAGAGATTTGAACAATGAAGTACGATGTGTGAGACTTCTCTAAATTCTCAAAGAGAGAATATTATCTATTACAGACTAGAAGAGAAGACTTTCTTATATCCTAAAGTTACAATAAGTAACTTTCTGGTGCTTTAGAAACTTAAGAAGGATGAAGAAAGGAAGCTCTTTTACATAGAAAGTATTTAAACGGTCTAACCATTCTTTCTTAGATTTCCAGCCTTATATAGACTTTAAAATATGACCGTTTGAAGCTTGCAGACCTTGATCCTTGTGATCCTTTTGGCCTGCTGGTCTATGATTGGATAGAGAAGAAAATAGCCTTCCTTTTCCCTGTTCAAAACTTACACAGAATTGGAAAAGTTGCCATTTGTTGGTTTGCCAACTATTCAAATTTGTTAGCGCCTCTTCTGTATCTTGTCAAATTACCTTTTTGACCTTTTGAATCTGTCTATTGAAGCATGTAGAGGAAGCTTTGAAGGTGTAACACTTCATGAGAAGTATGTCTCTAGAGATTTACCCTTCTGGACAAAGTCATCTTTCTGAATGAATAATGTTCGCTCTTGAGGCACCATTTTCCCTTCTAATGTTGCAGTTTCATCCTTCTGAACCTTCTTTCTTGTTTCTTACATAATAATTTGAGAAGTATTCAAAGTATACATTCCATATCAAGTATATTCAATTTAAAGTACAAATGGATATCCCAACTTTGATGATTCTCAAGCATATAATACACATGATTCATAAAGAAACACTTCTAGAAACAATTCATTCATCTATATAGCAAGATTGGCTTAAACTCTGATTTGGTATTCATCAAAACCTTAATTCTCATTCTAGTTTACAACCACCGAATAGTTTCTAAAGGGCATTGGAGCTAACACTTTCACTTATTCTTTTTTGTTACTCACAAAAGCTTGAAGCTTACAAAAGCTTGAAGCTTGGCTCTCATGTAACATCCTCAATTTCTTGTCATGCTAAATTACCTCAGTAACCCTAAGTAATTAGGCACTTAATGAGAAATTATGAGATTAAGGCTTAATTAAGGGTTTAACGAAGAGTTTATCAGTTAACTCGGATGAGAAAAGTCAAAAGAATAGTTAATCGAGATTAGATAATCTCTAATTAAGCAAGTCAAAGCCTTTATAGCTTAATTAAGCACTAATCACCCTTAATTAGCTTAATCGAGTTTAATTAAGGTTAATTAAGCTTAATCACAAATTTTTGCTAATCATGTTCTTGTGTGTTAATCACTAATCCTTGCTTAATCATGTTAATTAAATTGCAAGAGCACTTAATCACATGATTAAATTCAAATTTATTCAACTAGACAATAAAGCATTGGTGACATCACTAAAGTGAAAAAGTAGAAGACAATATTGCTTTATGTAAGAAAAGCATTAGGTCTTATCTAAAGTAAATCCTTTAATTAACCATTTTGTTCCCTTAATTATAACAAATTAAGGAAAATATCCTCCCCATGTCCACATGTAGGTTACGGCCTCCCCCCTCATGCATATTCATTTTCATTTTGTGACTCTTCACTCTCTCTTTCTAAGTCTATCAAATCCTTTCACTTCTCTCTACATCTTTTCTTCTTCTTCTTCATCTTCTTCATCATTCTCCACCTCCATAACTAAACCTTCTTCACTTAGCCCTTCAAGGACCTCATCTTTGGGTCTTTGGAGACAAGATCTAAACACTACAACCTCCATTTTCACAAGATCTCAAGAGCTTCTCCTTCCACCAAGCCACCATCTTCAAGGAAAGGAACCACCATCATCTTCTTCTTCTTCTCTAGTTTTTGCACCATTTCTAAGAAAGGTAGTGATCTTCATCTTTTTATTTTATTTGCTCAAGAAAACGTGAAGCTTGGTTCTTTTCATGACCAAGGTCTTTAAGTGAAAACTTGAGAAGATCCTTCATGCTCCTCTTAAGCAAAAGTTTCCATTTTTGGCAAAATATATTCTTGTTGTTCTTCAACTGTTCTTGATATTTCTACTTTTGGAAAAATATGTTCTTGTTGTTCTTCAAGTGTTCTTAATGTTTCTACTTTTGGAAAAATATATTCATGTTCTTCTTGAATGTTCTTGATGTTCTTGGTGGTGTCTTGCTTAAAGTTGTTCTTTTTCTTATGATGAGTTTATGATTAGAAAAGTTTCATCTTTACATGCTTTTCATGATTTGATAAGACTATGAACATCCTAAAAGCTTAAAACTTTAAAAAGTTTGCTTCTTGAAGCATAAAAAGTGGCGCAAGTTTAGTGCCTTCATAAAAGTCTTATTTTGTTTTGTTTTGAAGATAAGACTACATGTAAAAGTCTAAACTTTTTGGAATAATAAGCCTTTTTCAGTCAAAAAAAAAATGATGTCTTGTCACTTTATGTTTCAAAGATTGATCCTTGAAAGCAAATCCTTTCATAAAGTTTGAAACTTGAAATCAAAAAGGTCACTTTTGGATCATAGAAATGCTAACTTTTATAAAGATCAAGACTTTATAACTTTTGAGCTAATGTCTTATATCACTAGTTGATAAAGTAGGAACCTTTTTTAATGTAGAGACAACTTTAAATCATAAAGTTGAGACTTTGATGGTCTTACAATAATTAAAAGAGTCAACTTTCATAAAGAACAAGACTTTTTAGTTAAAAAGCTAATAACTTGCATCATTATTTCATGAAGATCTAATTTTTAAGATAAGAGCTTAATCTTAAAGGCACTTACTTTCATAAAGAATAAAACTTTATGACTACTTTATAAGGAATGATAACTTTTATAATACTTAAGGTAAGATCTTGTTATGTTAGTAATAAAAGCTTGAAACTTTGTAACTTGGTTAAGTTAAAAATCACCCTTGGTGTTTAGTGAACATGGTGTTGTTGGGTTCATGATGTGGTTATACATTGTCATGACCCAAGGATTAGAGGGATCTCGAACTCCTTAGGAATAGAAGTATGATTAGGGCCTCTGAGCATACCATGAACCTAGGAATCACTAAGTGCACTATCTTAAGGAAAGGAAACAATCATTTAACTTAATTAAATTGAACAAGTATTCCATAAGACGTGAACTCAAGTAAAGGATAATTTCATATGGGAACTAAGTAACTAAAAGACCACATACATATATCTTAACTATGTGATTCTCTTATGGGTAACCACAAGAAATCATGTGATGATTCATAATATTCTTCACAAAGAATAACACAACTATGAACCCCTTTTAGGGTATGAATGTATGATGCCATTTGGTGTAATACCTTACCAGACAAAATACTATGCTTAAGTCATAATATATTACCTAATAAGTTATTACATGTGACTACCTAATTAAATTCCATTTTTAGTTTCATTATTAATTAATCGTAAATTTAAGTAAAGTAACATAAATAAAAATACGAAATAAACAGAAATACTGGAAACTGCATCCTATATATATAAACATCTATTTTTCAAAGTTGTCAAAAGATATATAAGACAGTACAAGGTAGTAAAAAATGAGGCCGCTAACAAAAAATAAATCGGCTTGTCTATATGAACAGCCCCCTAACTGGTCCCCATGGGACATTTCATATACAACTGCTAACTCCTATCCACATGCTCATGACCCAAACTGCCAAAAGAGGGTCATCCTATACACCTATTGCTGCTACGGCGGGTACTCCAACTAGATGGATTCCGAAGAAAGGAATCCATTCGCTATGCCGGCAGCCGCAGGAATGTAGTCCACGCTCGAAGCAGAGGACGAGGAAGATGAACTCGCTGCCTCAGATGGATCCTCATCAGACATCGTGACCAAGGGTATCTGCTGCAGTGATGAGGCTGGCAGAGCCATGGCTGGTGCTGCTGCTGCTGCTGCGGGTGGAGGTGGAAAAGGATGGACCATATATAGCGGGATAGCAATGTAAGGTGTAGCGAGGTCGAAGAGTGGATAAGCAAGGGGAACAACAAAATCTCTACGAAAGAAGAAGTAAAAATGGAACTGACATCTACCAAATACATATATACAATCTAGAAACGGATCCAGGTGGATGTGGAGCTGAGAGAGCTCGATGAACAGGACTCCAGTTGCCGCATTCTCCATGATCTGGGAATGACGTGGAAATATATGGTAGGGTGAGAAATAAAGATCTCTCAGTAGGAATTCCTAAATTTATACTTATCTGTCATCGCTGTCATTCTCAGTTGTTTTGGATTTTGGTGAATTAAAAGAAAATATTGTATCAACAGGATGTCCTACTCAATTAGTTATAGAAATCATAGCCCGAAACACAGCTTTGTTTTACTTAAGGAAATAAAAGAAATTAAACAAAGAAATAAATAACCAGACTTGTGTTTTTGACATAGTTAAGTGATAGCCATAAAGTGAACAATAATAAATATATGTATATATAACATCCAATGATGCAATTAACTCAATGCATGATAACAAAAACTGTGGATATGCATAAGAAATAATTCACTTGATCTTAACTCATTTTTTTCCATACTTGGTCCCCTAGGAGTATATTGGCCATAAAACTCTTGGGTAATAGTCCGCTTTTCAGGATCAAGCTTGTTCCTATACAGAGTCGCCGAGTTTACTTTCCCCGACTTCCCCACTGATCTATTCCCCTTAACTTTGTTCAGGGGCTGGCCCAAGTCACACAGAAATCCTTCCTCATTCTTATAAGGGTAGCACTGCTTATCTAATACTTTGACCAATGCATGCATAACTTGTAAATTCATACTAATTGCGATCTCTGCCAAAATCTTGGCAGTATAACGGATCATGTCCGTTTCCCCATGAATAGTGCCAAACAACCAGGAAATTTTAATCAAATAGCAAATCCAATACAGAACATCATATTCATACCAAGAATATAACAAAATCAATAGGTACAAGTTTTAAAATCTTAAGTCTTAATCTATCTTGCAAGTTTTTAATTTCTATTAATGTTCCCAAGTTCGACTTCTAAGATTAAATGGGGTCCGAGTTCTGAGTTCATACAAGTTCCGACCTTCGAGGTTATGTTCAATCTTCCGAGATTATATAATTTCCGACTTTCGGGGTTATGTTCGATCTAACCTTATTCCACCATTGGTCTTCTAAGACTCTTATAAGTGTGTTTCCTAAATTCCAAATTTCTGACATTAACTATACCCAATCTAGTTTCCTATCCACTAAGTTCTGAGGTCAACCTTAAGTATACCCGATCTAGCTCTTTGTCTACTAGATTTTTGAGTTCAACCTTAAGTATACTTGACCTAGCTCTCTGTCTACTAAGTTTCGAGGTCAACCTTAGGTATACCCGATTTAGCTCTCTACCTACTAGATTTCCGAGTTTCGATACTAACTCAAGTTATTTGTGTTTTATCCCAGACTGCCCTACTTCTAGCCAGAATTGCACTCTTATAGGAGAAAATTCATCAAAAATAGGAATCTAGGTGAAATCATGTGAAATTTATATCAATGTAAAGCTAACAGAGCAAGATTTCAAATAAGAGAAGTTGCATATCATTTGAATGAGTATAACTTGAGATATAAGCCCTTAAACTTGACCCTACTGGACTACCCTGTTCCAGCCCGGATTAAATATAAGGCAACTTCCTCGGACCACTAGGAGCCAACAAGACCTTATCTAACCTTGAAATTTTTATGGGATATTCTCTCATATGTTAGCATTCAACATTGGATTCACTCAATTTGGAGTTGTGTAGGGTGAATTACACCCTTCTCAACTCACACTGCCCGGATAAAGGTCCTGATTTCTAGGTCAAACTTCAAAAATTCATAACTACCTCTACACTGATCCAATGGCCTTATATTATATATGTATGGAAAGCCTTGAATGTCTAGTTTTATATAAAAATAGATTCATGAAAGTTAAATGATTGTAGACGGAGCCGTACACCCCGCCGTACGAACTGCTGAGGAAAAACCCTAATAGCTTCTTGAGTTTTCTCTTTTCTTCAAGTTCTTTCATACCAATTCTAATTCTAATCATAACATACATGCATAATCAACTATAATTCATCATCACACTTCAAATCTCATCAGTATCATAAGATATCCAAGACCCCCATATAGTCCCAAACCAAGGAAAGTAAGAAGAGAAGTAGGATTTCTACCTTACCTAGTTGAAATTTAGTTAATTTGGTGCCTTAGATGGAAGCTACTCTTAATGAGACTTGAAGAGAAGTTGAAGATGGAGTAGAGAAGAGTGTGAATGGAAGAGAAATGAAGGGGAGTCAGCCTCTTATCTTGACCGAAATTCACAAGGGCAAAGAAGGAATTGATCCCAAACTTGTGGAGCAAGGAGTTGTGTGATTAGTGGATTTGAGTAGGTTATTCAACTTGGTTTTGTGACTACTTCTTGGCTGAAAATGGCGGCACCTATGGGATTGTTGTGGCTGAATCCTAGCCATTTATTCTAGGGTTCTCATAATGATTCTTCTATTAGTCCGGTTCCGACAGTTTAAAATACCGAAATCTTACCGATTTCTCTTAAACCGATTTTAGAAAAATTCTGTGAGGTTTCCTATGTTCCTAATCTAATTCCATCAAGCCTAATCACTTCTAAATCACACTTAATTGGTTTTAAGTGACTGCTTAATCGAATTCTAATAAATCCCAATTATTCGCTGGAAATCGAACAATTCGGTTATTAACGATAAAATGCTTTGGACGTTACATGCGGCATGATGAATGACAAGTTTGATTGAGCTCTGTCTCATGATTGAATGATGAGTATGATGATATGATATAGATATGATGAACTGTTGGTTGAAAGTTGATGATTGGTATTTTGGGAAAGCTCTGATCTAGCCGTTATGCTACCGGATTTCCATCAAAATTATGGACTTAGTCATATCATTCCATGTGTCTAGTCAAAGAAGAACTATACATGTAAAGTATAATGATAAGAAACGAAAGAATGGGACATGACCCCTCGATTACTTCCGGGAAGTGAGAGACGGCGATCCACAAAGAACCTCTATGAGGGAGGCAAGGGTGACATGGAGGACCCTCCAACTTAGAGGTAACCAATGTCGGCTTAGTCTGATTTGGTTAGTACTGCATGACGACGGTCACGGAATGAGCTCATGTCCAAAAGCAATATATTTCAAAGGAAAGTAAAAAAATGTTAAGCACATGCTAAAAACGAAAGTAAAATCAAGTATAACCATGGTTAAGTCTATGATGATGCACGTCTGTGCATGTATTTATATTGTCCATTTGCATTATGAATTTATTCTATGCTTTAGTATATATGTTTAGTTATGATGATGTAGTTATGATGTTAAGTTTAAAAGCAACCCGCTTCGGGGTTTAAGTTTTCAAAATCTTTAAAATTTAACTTATATCTGTCCACTATTTTTATAATTAAACCCGAAGTGGCTGGGATGATGACAATGACACAACATTTGTCTAGTCACAATCCTATTGAGAAATCTTGTATTTCTCACTCCTACGTTTCCGTGTCGTCTTCAGATGGAGTTGATGGCATCTATGGTAGCACTTTCTGACGGTATTTGGCTGGATAAGACGATGAGCTGCCATGTTTCTTCACTTAGCTAAGGAGGATCGAGATAGTAGCATAGTATTTTTATTTTCTTAAGAGCCCTAGTTGGACAGTTTATGTGTAATTAAGAATATGTAGGAAGTCATGCTGCTTAATTTGACCTATTACATATGTGATACTTATTAAATGTAATGATGACTTTGATTATCTATGATTACATTCTTAGCTTAATGTATTGTGTTATGTTGCTTCCATTTTGTCATATGTCTTATTAGTAACTCAGCGATATGAAGAACAACATTCATATGTATACGATTAAGTAAATGCTTAAAGGCTCAGTTTTCAAGCATAAAGGTTTTACAAGAAAAAAATTATATGCTATTTTCGTATATTAAGCTAATTTCAAAGATAAGAAATTCCGTTAGATAAGAGTAACAACTAGTAATGCCATAAAATGACTTAAGCATAGTATGGTATTAATAGGGTGTTACATCTCACCATAGCCAAGAACTTCAAGTGAGAACTTGAGAAAAACTCTATGCTTTCTTGAACAAAAGTTTCTATATTTTGTAAAGTTTGTTCTTGAACTTGTTCATGAGATCTTTTGTGTTCATTGAAAGTTTGTCTTCTTGAATGCTTCAAAAGGTTTCATTTTCTCTTATGATGTATGTGTTTTTTGTGTTTTTGTGAGTTGTTGAAAAGAAAATGCTTTCTTAGTGGTATTTTTGTTTAAAGTTGGTTTCTTTTTTTATGAGGAGTTTATGATTGAAAAGATCCTCCTTTTTTTTTTTTACATGTTCTTTATGATCTTGATGTGACCAAGAACATTTAAAACATAAAAATTTAAAAAGTTTGCTTCGTGATACACTAAAAGGTGCTACATCATATATGTTTCATAAAGATTCATTTTGTTTTTCTTGAAGACAAGAATAGTGGTAACAGTCTAACCTTTATTAAGATATGAAGCTTTCTATTCATAAAAGTGAGAACTCGCCACTCAATGTTTCAAAGGTTTAATCTTAAAGACAAGACATTACATAAAGTTTTAATCTCTTTTCAAGAATGTAACTTTTTGGTCATAAAAATATAAACTTGCTACTTTATCTTGTAAAGATTGAACCTTGAGGTAAAAATATTGAGTAAAATATCAAACTCTCTTCAAGGATGAATCTTTTAAATTTTTAAGGTAACTTTAAGTCATAAGGTTGGAATCTTGAAGGTATAATAATGATTCAAAAGTTTCAACTTGCTTAATGAGTAAGACTTTTTGGTCATAAAGCTAGCATCTTGTATCATTGTTTTGTAAAGGTTGCTTCTCGAAGATATGAATATAATTTAAAGGTTCATACTTTTATAAAGAATGAAACTTTATAATCATAAAGGTGAAATCTTGTTAGTTTATTTAATAAAGTTTGAATCTTGTAACTTGGCAAATTTTGAGGAAGCTCCGGCCTAGCCGTTATGCTATTGGATTTTCACCAAAATTGTGGACTAAGAAATATCTCTAGCATATACGTATTTTATCCTTGAATGCAATGAATTGAGAATGAATGAAGTAATATCAAGTATCATGTTATGAAAATAAAAGAAATGTTTTGGACATGATCTTGCAAAAGGGAATGTGATCCACTAAGACTTGAAATCCCTCTACTTTGGAGGCATATGGTCAAAAGTCAATCCCTCTAATTTAGAGGCATGTAAATACCCTTATCAACTTAGTTTGATTTAGAGTAGTACTGTATGATGACAGTCATGAAATGAGTTTATGTCCAATAGTAGTCTATTCCAAGGGTATGTAAAGTAAAGAATGTTGTCACGACCTAACCTAAGTCGTGACCGGCGCATAGGGACATGTCCCTAGCAAGCCTACTTTAGACTTTATTCTAATAGAAAATCGGACAGAGTCTCCTTTGTATTTAGGACTATTCCCAAATAAGGATCCTCGCCCTGCATAGAACATACAAACATGCAACTCATTGGGGATCCAGGCATTCTCCGAATGGGCCCCACAGCACACAAAATGAGAAATTAAATCATAATCACTTATAGAAAATATGTTTACATAACTATTCAAGAAGCTTAAATACATAATCATTTAGATTAAACTAATTACAATTCAAAACAGTTTACATATAACAACATAAGACCCAACACAGGGAGGACCCTGCCTGTAGGTTAATGGAGCACTTCTAGAGACTTTACAATTAAACTTAGATGCTAAACTTCTAATTAGCTGTGGAAGCTTGAGCATAATCTTGCACTTGTCTAAAAACATGGAAAAGAAGAAAGAGTGAGTCATACGACTCAGTGAAGGATAATATATCTATAACAAGGGTGGGACAAGCCAAAGCGCAATATTTTGCAAAACAGTAACTTTATAAGTTTCTAAAAAACTTCGTACCATATTTGCTATTGGAAATACTTAATCTATGTATCTCAAATACTGTAAGATTTTTAGTAAACCTATATAATTCATTAAATCACCTTTTTAATTCGACTGGAGAATAACTTCATTATAAACATATATATATATATATATATATATATATATATATATATATATATATATATATATATATATATATAGGCATAATACTTTTAAATCTAGCTGAAATAAATTATATAATAAAGCTTAAAGGAGGATTCTATTTCAGAATAGTTGCTTTGACTGCGGCCTGTGGCCTAACTCCAGCAGTAAATGATACTTCACGCCTATGCGTCTCTATATATTCCGAACATGTCGGCCAAGCATGCCGGGCTAGCAATCACCCTGCTAGCTGGGTTACTCAAGGTGCATCAAGGCTAATGCTGCTGCCATTAGCAAACAGTTCTGCTATAGTTCCCTCCCCTTGAAATACCTTTGCTCATTGCTAATTTGTTATCATTAAAATTCCCTGATAACTTTACTCCAGACATCAAGTCTGGATTCTAAATACATTTCTTAAGCTTTTAAAATATCAACATTTCATAGTTCTCAACATATCAAGCTTTTTTACAAAAAAACAAATATCAATGTGAACATGATTCATAGAAATCAATATTAAGCTTTCTTCATAGAAATCTATAATTTCTAAACATCATATCAACTTCAAGCCTTTATATAGCTAACATCTAATAACTTGAACCATATCTTTCTCTATCAAACTATTCAAGTATTGAAATTCACCTTTAAGGTGCTTGTCCCATACACATACATAATCATATATATATATATATATATATATATATATAGGAAAGAGTAATATCTTTTATCTTTCAAGAATTCACTAAGGTCATCGTTAAAATGCTATTTCAATTTCTTTGATCTTTAATAACTTAAACCACAAACATAACATTTATGAAATCATGGATATACATAAAACAAACTATAAATTATACATATTCTTAAAATAAACTAGCTATAGATATGTTATCCACTCACAGCCTATGCTTGGAAAGGAGGAAGCTCAACTCTGCGATGCCTTAGAGCTGCCAAGGGATTCCGGAGAGTATCTAACCTGACAATTATATGAATTAGACTCCTACAACTTAATTATTTTGATAATTTACTAGGATTAGCCTTATAGGGCAAAAACCCCCAATTATAGAACCTAACCCCTTCCTCATGAGCTCAAATCTTGATTTCAAAGATAAACTAACTAATCCATGGTATAATAATGAGGGTTAAGCTCAAAAATTACCTTAGAGAGTGGAGGAAGGCGGTAGAGCATGAGAAGAATGGTGGGTCTTCTCCCACCATCACTTTCTCTCACTAGAAGATGAAAGAGAGAGCTCCAAGGAGAGAATCAACCCCAAAGCTTGGCTAATGATGAGGAGATGATGGATTTTGGTGGTGGGTTTGAGTAAAATTGATGAAAGATGGATGGTTTCATGTAGGGAGAGAAAGAATAAGAGAGGAAGAAGAGAGAGAGAGAGAGATAGCGGAATGAGAGAGAGAAGCTTAGAGCTTCATCTTTTAATTACGCCAATGGTGCTCAGCGCCATGACTGGCCGCTGGGCACTGCCCACCAAGTCTGCACCACTTGCAGACAGACAATGGCGCAAGGCCTTGGGCGCCTAGGCGCTCAGTCCCTGCTTCTTTTTTTTTTTTTTTCCTCTTCCAAACACTTCTCAAACATCATCATATATTTATTTACATTTCTTAATTTTAAGTTAATGTTTATTCTCCATTAACTTTAAAATATAAATGTAAATAAGAGAATATCCCCCATTTGAATCCAATAAAAATATTGGAAAAATCAAACTCCTTAAGAATCAAAATCCAACTTTTGGATTTTAGTAAAAACTTCTGAAAACTTACATTTTCTTAAACTTCAAGCTTGAAAACAAAAGGGTTAATAACTTCCAAAAATTCATTAAAAATAGCTCTTCAATTCTTTGATATCTAAGGAATGATTACCGGGACTTTTGATCCCATGAAAATGTCCCAAACCTATAGCCCTCTAAGGGGGCATAGGGTCGAAACTTAGAGCTTTCACAGGGTCCGACAGAACAAAGTGTCAAAATTCGTATGACTCTTGACCCGGGCATTACAAATGTTAAGCATGTGCTAAGTATGAAAATAAAGTTAAACAAAGACTCTAGTCAAGTCCATAAAGTTATATGGATATGCATGCATCCTTACTATCTCATTGCATGGTCAAGAATGTTCATATTGTGCCTTAATATGTACGTTTCTATTTTATGGCCTTATGTTTTGCTTATAAGATTAAGATTAAAAGAAACCCGCTTTGGGAATTTATGTTTTCAAAACCCTTGAAATTGAATCTATGCATGTTCACTTTTTCATAAATAACCTGAAGTGGCTGAGACGATGACGATGACACATTAAATGTCTAGTCGAGATTCTATTGCGAATCTTGTATTTCTCACGCCCATGTTTCCGTGTTTTCTTCAAATAGAGTTGATGGCATCAATGGCAGCACTTCCAGTGGTACTTGACGGGATGTGACGAGGAGTTGCCTTATTATGACGCCTAGTTGAGGAGGATTGAAATAGTAGCATAGCGTTATTATTATCATATGAGCCCTAGTAGGGCAGTTTATATGTAAATTAAGAGCATGTTGGAAGTCTTGCTACTTAATTTGACTTATTACATATATAATAATTATTAAATAAGTTTGTGATCCTTGATTTATCTATGATTATATTATTATCTTAAAGTATCATGTTATGTCATTTCAACTTCGTCATATGTTCTTTTAGTAACTCAGTGATACGAGGAACAATGTTCATATGTATATGAGTAAATAAGCGCTTAAAGGCTCAATTTTCAAGCATAAACGTTTTATAAAAAAAAAATGCTATTTTCACATATTACAATAATTTCAATTATAAGAGCTTCTGCTAGTTAAGGGTAACAACTAGTAATACCATAAAATGACTTAAGCATAATATGATTTTATTAGGGTGTTACAAATTGTTATAGATACTTGAATAAATTGAAACGAATGGTAAAAAACAAATCACGTGTCGAGGGCCACTCCATTTGCAATAAAAAAATAGGCACAGGCTAATCCGTTTGCGACAGCTTAAGCTACTAAATATTATGACCAAAAAAGGCCACAAGTCAGGAACTTTGTGACCGATTTTGCAACCGATTAAAAAATTGAGTTTTTGATATTTGGGACTAATTTTGCGATTAATTTATTTGCATCTAAATTTGCAACCAATTTTGTGACAGAAAAACATATGAAAGAATGGCTATTCCAAGTCCAAATTTGCAACCGAAAATTTGGTCGCAAAATTGTGTTCGAAAATCGGTTGCAAAATATCGACATAACTAAAAAATTGGTCACAAAATTATGACCAAAAAATCGGTTACAAAATAGGTAACAAGCAACCAAATAAGGCTTAGTATACAATTTCCTAATTTTGCGACCAAAAAAATTGGTCGTAAATTTTTTTGTGACCAAAAGCTATGCAACAAATGGAACTGGTTGCAAATGGTTTTTGCGATTGAAATGCACCATTTTATGATTGAAAAATTGGTCGCAACCAGCTAGTTTTCTTGTAGTGTTAGTTTCGAGAATTTAGCATGATATTTGTGTTGGCTAATCTGTGTGCTTTTGATTTCTTCTAGCTTAGCTCTTGATGACATTATTCTTCAATTAATGCCTTTTTATGTGTTGTATGCTAATCTGATCATGCTTGACTATATTTTATAGTTTTGACTAAATTATTGGTTTTCTAGTGGAAATTAGCCATAGGCAACACTCCTCTCACTTTATTCTGCAATCACTTCTTATAGGGCAAATTACATCAACTTCCCCTGAAATCTATCGATATTACACTTACACCCCCCAAAATTTTAAGTCAACACCCGACTCCCTTAATTTTTTTAATTCCATTACAATAACCTCCCTTGTCTCTAAATTTTAAATTTTAAAAAATTTAAAAAATACATACGAAGACTATTTTATCATTAGTTGTTTATCCTAGTTCTATTTATGCCATCCTCTTTCTCTACCCACCTAAACCCAAAAACCTTAAATCCCTAGATCTCCATCCCAAATCAAACAACCCAATCTCAATCTAAATCTAAAATTCCTAATATAAAACAGCCACCATTCTTCTAAGTCTAAAAATCCTAATATAAAATAGGCGCCATTCTTTCATAGCACACCACCAACAAAAATAGGAATAAAAATCACAGTTGCCAACAAAGAAATAAGCAAGGGTTCCACCATGAACTCCAACTCCTCTTCTCCTTCTTAATTATAGCGTCCAAAAAATTTTAATCGTTTTTAACCGAGTTGCTCAATTTTTAGCAAATAAGTGTGATTAATTAGGATTTGATTTAGTATTCACTTAAACCTAATTAAGTGTGATTTAAGTATGATATGAAGTATATGAAAGTAAATGATGAAGCATATATATGAGTACATTCAGCATGTCTATACATGAATATGTATGAGAATGAAAGGATATGGACATATTAAATGTGAATCCCTTCACCTGGAGGCAGTTATGAGATCCCTCCTTGTGAAGACAGTTAAATAAGATAAGATTGGATCCCTTCACTCGGAGGCAGTTAATTAGATCCCTCCATGTGAAGGTAGTATAAAACTATGAGAACCCTCTACCTTGGAAGCAAGTGATTAGATGAGATCCCTGTACATTGAAGGCAAGTGGTCAGTATTCTTGAGGCACATGACCAGATGAGATCCCTTCAATTTAGAGGTATGTGGCCAAAAAGAGATCCCTCCAAGCCTAGAGGCACGTGGATCCCCTTATAGGGTAGTTCTGTGTGACGGTGGTCACGAGTTGAGCTCACTCCTAGGTCAAACTACCCAAGGGCAGTAAAGACTAAAGATTAGAACATATGCAAGCGCCCTAGAGATGGCGATACGTAGCGCCTAGGTGTGCCTAGCAAAGAAAGCAAAGAAAGTCAAAGGAAAATACCAGTGCATTTGCATGAATTCAAGTATGAATATTCGCATAATTATATCCCATATTTTATTGATGAGAAGACTGTTCTATCTATTTATGTTATGATTATTATTCTAAACATGAAATATTGCCAATGTGACTCAAGTGCGTGAATAAAATGAACTCTGCTTCGGATAATATATTTTCAAACTATAAAACTGAATAGTCTATTTAACATGCTCACATTTTTCATAACAAATCGAAGCAGTTGAAGATGATAACGATGACACGGTGTGAAATCTCATAATGGATCCTACTGAGAATTTAGAATTCTCACTCCTGCTTCCGTGTTATCTCCAGATAGTTCGAGAAGTTTCATAGGCTGAGATTCTTTGTCGAGATAAGGTCTGCTCAGGTAACAGTAATAACTCCAGAGTGTGGTACTATGACTTAAGCATAGCACCGTACAGAGGAGGATGTTACATTAATCACTATGCACACCGTGGTTTAGTAGCAACATGTCGATCGACCCTACCTCTTCTACCACCCGCTTCATGGCATCATAGTCGAGCACATCAATGGTAAACGCCACCTTGTTGATGGCGGTAGTGAAAAACGCACCACGAAGTTGTCACGACCCCACTCAGGACGTGACCGGCACATAGGGGACACGTCCCCTAGCAAGCCTACACTAGATCTTTTTGGGTAGAGTCTCTCTTGTATTTAGGACTATTCCCAAATACGGATTCTCCACCTGTACAACAATCCAAACACACAAAATCACTGGGGATCCAGGCATTCTCCGAATGCACCCCACAGCACACAATATAGGAATTTAAAACATAATCATACTTATGAAAATATATACATACGTATCCATCATGAACATTAACCCATAATCATTAAAAGCAACGTGACTTAACTAAAAACAATATGCTTTTTATTACAAATTAAAAGCGTCTGAGGAGGACCACTTTGTGGACAAATGGAGCACTTCTAGAGATTATACAGTTAAGCCTAAATGCTGAATCTTCTAATTAACTGCGGAAACTTGAGCACGGTCCCGCACCTGTCTAAAAATATAGAGAGAGAGAAAAGAGTGAGTCATACAGACTCGGTGAGGGATAATATATCTATAGCAACAATGGAACAAGTTTTAACATTAACTTTTAGCAAAAGTATAACTAATACACTACTTCAAAACTTATACATAAGAAGGATATAAGAACTGGGCTTAAAGATAGAAATACTTTCTCGTAACATGAAAAGTAAATACTAGTTTCAAAATCATCATAAAGCTTAAGGGAGGATCCTATTTCAGAAATAGCTGCCTGACTGGGTGGCTCTGTGGCCTAACAACTCCAGCAGTAAAAGATAACTTCACGCCTGTGCATGTCTATATATATTCCGGACATGTTGGCCAACATGCCGGGCTAGTAATCACCCTGCTAGCTGGGTTATTCAAGGTGCACCAAGGCTAATGTTGCTGCCGTTAGCAAATAGTTCTGTTACAGTTTCCTCCCCTCAAAAAGGCACTCACACTTGCTGGGTCTTCGCCATGCCTCATGTGAGCCCTTGGTTTAAAACTCCTTTGAAACACATTTTCTTTCTTTCAAACATCTCTAGCTTTAAACTAGTTTTAAAACATCACAATTTCTAAAAACATGAAAGTTCATCTTTTCTAAGTTCTTGTCATTAAAATTCTTCTTTATATCAATTTATGTGTAATTTAACTGTGCTATTAACCGTAGGTTCAAGGCATAATAACTTCAAATCTTTCAAGCTTTAAGTATCTAAAGTTCTTTCTCAAAACATTGGATCTAAATTATCTCATTCCATTGAATCATTCAACGTATTAACTTTAAAATATTGCAATTTCTATACACATGAAACTTTGTCTTTTTCTATCAAATTACTCAATGTCAGAAATCAATTTCTATAAGAGCTTGTCCCACTTAAATATATATACACATGCACATAACTAACATCATTACTTCAAGAGTTCTATAAATATAGAGTAAAACACATTGAATTAACTATTTCATAAAACTTCACTAAAATACATTTTAGGCATGTACTTAGGAAATTAAAGATAAGAAATAAGCTATAGGTATACTATCACTCACTTATCAAGTTTGGAAAGAAAGGAGTCCAAACTCTACAAAGTCTTAGAGCCACCAAGAGATTCCGGAGAGTATCTAGCATGACAAATACATATGTTAGACTTCCACCACTTAACTATTATAACAATATACTAGGATTAGCCCCAAAGGGCAAAACCCCCAATTTCTAGAACCCTAACCCCCCTTCCTAGCCTTAAACATGGAATTCACGGAAAAACTAGCTAATCTATGGTCTAATAAGGAGGGTTGAGCTCAAGAATTACCTTAGGAAGTGGAGGAAGGTGGTGGAGCATGAGGAGAGTGGTGGGTCTCCTCCCACTATCACTTTCTCTCACTAGGAGATGAGAAAGAGAGCTCCAAAGAGAAAATCAACCCCCAAAGTGTAACATCCGTTCTCCAAGTTCCGACTTCGCCCTCAGGACTGATCAATTTCAATTCCCGACTTCATCATCGAATTCTACACAGGATGGGATAAATTCCGAATTCCGAGTTCGCCTTACTAAATATCCGATTTCCGACTTAGTTTGGCAGCAATTCCCACAATTTCCGATCTTAAATTTCAAAGCCGAACAGCATGAAGCTGAACACGATTTTCGACTTCATCTTTGAATTTCAGAGGGAGTGTTATTTCCGATTTCCGATTTAGTCTTGCTCAATATCCGGTTTCATGTTTCAAGGCTAAATATACCGGTTTCCGATCTCATCACACACTGTATATAAATCCCGACTTCCAGGTTTAAGTACTTGGGTTTCGAATGCAGAGTTACGACCTCATGCCTCATGCTTCACAATAGTGTGTGTGGTTTCCGACCTCAGAAGTAATGGTTTAACACAATGGTATATGAGTTGAACTCAATGGACATGAGTTCAAATATTTGAGTTCATTTCAGTTATACACGAGTTCCGATCTCCGATTTTATGTCCAACATTGACATTCCCGAGTTCATATATGGAGTTAGAGATTATATGATTTTCATTGCATTACTTCGATATCAGGCCTTGATTCCAAGCATCAGAATAAACAAGATTTCCTCAAGTCACCAACAACATGGTACGAGTTCCGACATGCGGTTTCAGCTTCAAGCACTGTAAAAAGGTCACGAGTTCCGACTTCAAGTAATGTTGGGACGACGTGGAGAACAAGTTGGCCACAAAAGTGAAAGACGTGGCCGAACTTCAACCACAAATCTTCAGCCAATCAACACCACATTTTCTTGTATTTAAGTCAGACTTCCCCTTCAACCCCAGCTGATTTACGTCTCCTTCTCTTCCTCTTGCTCCAGCCTTCTCCTTCCCTTCCTTTCTCAACCAAACTCCATCAAATCCCCAAGCTTGGTCAAGGGTCCATCAATCCAGAAATCAGATTCAGCAAGATCATACTCCAGAGAGGTAGGATTCAATCTCTAATCTTAATTTCTCTAAACAAAGGATGCATGAAAGATTTCTTTTTATGATTAGTTGATGATATGCTGGATGTGTATGATGGATTATGATAGGATTAATATGAAATATTGAGTTGAAATTAAAGTTAGAAGAAGAAAGTTAGAAGGAACCAAGGGTTAGGATGCTGTCTGGATGAAGAATTCCACGGCAGTCCGTACGGCGGGATGTACGGCTCCGCCTACAATCGGTCAAATCCGATGAAACCATTTTTAGATGAAAGTAGACATTCAGGGCTTTCCATAGATATATCATATAAGGTTATTGGATTAGTATTGATAGAGATATGAATTTTTGAAGTTTGACCTAGGGTTTAGGACTTTCATCCGGGCAGGGTGACTTGAGGAGGGTATAACTCACCCTATACAACTCCAAATTGAGTGAAACCAATTTTGTTAGAAAGCTTAGACATAGGGGAACATCCCAATATAAGATTCCGAGTTTGTTATGGTCCCAATTGTTCCCAGTAATTCGAGGAAGTTACTCTATGTCCAAACTAAGCCCAAACAGAGTAGTTTAGGAAGGTCAACTTTCAGGACTTATAACTCGAGGTATACTTAAGCAAATGGAATGAAACTTGTGGCAAATGAAAGGTTGTCCTGTTAGCTTCAATATGAGACCAATTTCGTGTGATTTGAGCTTAGTTTCGATTTTTAGTGAATTTATACCTCTAAGAGTGTAATTCGGGCTAGTGGCTGACAGGCTGAGGTAAAAGTTGAATATCTTGAGTTTTATGAATCAAAATGATATGGGACTAAAGAGGTTAGAAAGTAGACACATAGAGCTATGATATACCCAAATTTCAGATTTAAATGAGTTGAATAGAAATAAAGGTGGATCATATGAAATTCGGGCAGAACTGAATAGATGGGCAAAAGTGATCCAATTGGTGATTTCACAGTATCGAGAAAAACATATAAGGTATGAGTGAGAATTGCCAGTTAGACCTTGATGTATATGCGTTAAATTGATTATATGGCTATGATTGAATTATGTGAAGACTGGCACTATTCATGGGGAGGCGGAAGGCTGATCCGTTATCTTTGCCAATTCTGGCGAAGTCTAGGAAACTAGGGAATGTGTACAAACAAGGACGAATTAGAGTATTAATGGGTATATAGAAACCTCATATTTGAGTATGACATAAGTATGTTATGAGGCATGTGAGGGTAAATGATGTAGCATATGCATGATCTTGGTAAAATGGTAAGGAGGCTACAGGCCTTTATATGTAATAAACATGTATGTGAAAATCATGTGTGCGATGATACATGAAAATCAATGAGGTATATGTACGAGTACACTCAGTATGACTATGCTTGATTATGCATGAGAATGAAAGAATGTGAATATATTGAATGTGGGTCCCTTCACTCGGAGGCAGTTAATTGAGGTCCCTCTCTGTGAAGGCAGTTAAATGATAAAGACATGGGTCCCTTCACCGAGGCGATTGCATATTGGGTCCCTCCTTGTGAAGGCAACAAAAACTATGAGATCCCTCTACCTTGGAGGCACGTGGTCAGATGAGATCCCTCTATGTTGAAGGCACGTGGTCAGATGAGATCCCTCAATTTTGAGGCACGTGACCAGAATCGATCCCTTCACTTAGAGGCACGTGACCAGAATGAGATCCCTCCAAGACTAGAGGCACGTGGGTCCCCTTGCGGGTGAGTCGGTGTGACGACGGTCACGGGTGAAGCTGGCGAGCTCACTCCAAGGCCAGGCTACCCAAGGGCAGTAAATGCACCCTCGGGACGGCGATCACGAACGCTAGGCGTGCCAAGTAAAAGACTAAAGACCAAAGGCTAAAGATTAAAGTATATGCAGACACGGAACTTACATGAGGCATGGCATGACCGGTAGTGTAAGTACCGAATGAAGGTCCCATATTCCTAAGGAACGTGACATGGCGATCACGCTCTGATGGGGTATGACAT
Organism: Pterocarpus macrocarpus; assembly: GCA_031439585.1. Taxonomy (NCBI): domain Eukaryota; kingdom Viridiplantae; phylum Streptophyta; class Magnoliopsida; order Fabales; family Fabaceae; genus Pterocarpus; species Pterocarpus macrocarpus. Next base: position 12,704,964 of record CM062516.1, on the reverse strand, counting down.
GGCGATCATACTCTGGAATGTGGCATGTAAAGATTTTATGATGAAAAGGAAGATGAAGAAAGAAAAGCAAGTTTTATGAATAAGCATAAATTTAAGTATGAATAAAGTTATATCAGATGTTATATTCCCAACATATTGATGTTATGTGTGTTTTAATATGCTACAGTGTTATTCGTGGTATTATATTTGAATGAAGTTTATGGGTTCTCCCAAATGCTAAGTGTATGATTAAAATGAACTTTGCTTCGGATAAGATCTTTTAAAGCATTATAATTAAGCAGATTTGTGCATGACATGTTCACCTTTTTCATAATAAACCGAAGCAAACTGGGGATGACAACGATGACATTCCATGTGTATTATAGAGAATCCTACTGAGAATTTAAAATTCTCATTCCTATTTTCCATGTTGTCTCCAGAAAGTTCAAGAGGTATCAGAGTAGCTTGTGGAAGTTCTTTGTCAGGATAAGGTCCGTTCAGTAGCTTAGTAACAACTCAGGTGTGGTACTATGACTTAAGCATTGTACTGTACTTAGGAGGGTGTTACACAAAGCTTGGATAATGAGGAGCAAATGATGGATTTTGAGTAAAAATGGGTGAAGGATGGATGGAATCCATGAGGGAAGGAGAAGGATGAGAGAGGAAGGAAGAGAGAAAGAGATTGGTGAAGAATGAGAGAGAAGCTTCGAGCTTCTTCTTTTAATTACGATCAACCCAGGCGCTCAAGCTGCGACCTGGCCGCCTGGGACTTCTGATTCCATGAAAATGTCCTAAACCTATAGCCCTCCAAGGGGGCATAGGGTCTAAACTTAGAGCTTTCACAGGTCCGACAGAGCAAAGTGTCACAATTCTTGTGACTCTTGACCCGGGCATTACAGAAGTAGAGCAAGCAAGAAAGGGAAATGCAAGTGACAGGGGATAAGAAGAAGAGAGATATTTTGGCTTGTTGGTCTTTTTAGGGTGTGGCTGTGGGATATAGTGGTTTTTTTTCTTTTTTGGTTAGTTTTGGTGGTGTGTTTGTATCTGCCATTTCTATTTTTTTTTTTCTTTGTATTGTTCTTAGGAACATAAAGAGGGGAAGGGGGCAAGGATTTTTTTTTAATTATGGTATATTTGGAATTTAAAAATATATGTTATGAGAAGAAAACTGGTTGTTGACTTAAAATTTTGAGGGGTCTGAGTGTAATATCGATGGACCTTAGGGGACGTTGGTATAATTTCACCTTTCCTCTATTAAACTTGTGCTCCAATCGTGCCACAAGCCACGCTTTGCTTGTTGAGTAATCAAATTTCTTTTAAGCCACTTGAATTGCTTCAAAAATAGAACGAAAAAGAAAATAGGGAATTCGTGACTAGATTGGATGTATTATTGCCTCCAATTTTAGGGATGAATATTCATTGTTGAAAACACTACCAATACATGTAGATAAAGGAAAGTATTAGAAGTCAAAGTTTTTCTTTTTTAGGTCAGTATCATTACTTTTTCTTGATGTTGAAATAATATAATGAGGAGAAGTAAATTTCTTCTGTTTGTTGTGACTTGTACCTAGTTATATAATGACAATCATATGATTCAAACAAGGTTGTAGGAAGATTGAGCTCAAATAGTCAAACATAAAGTTTATTTGGTGTTTTTCTAAATAGGGTTTGGAAATAGACTTCAAACTAAGTCAATCAAGCCAAAAATAAGGCCTTTGACAAATAATATGTTAGGTTTAGGCCTAGTATTTACAACTCAGGCTAGCCTATTTCCACCCCTACATGTAGCCACAAAATTCTTGGTTCTTTAACAGCACTGCTGATAGGAACCAAGCACCAAAGGAGGTACTATTATTTAAAAGGACATGAAACCAAAAACAAAGACACTAATCACATGAACAAATTAGTAAATCGACAAAGATGATCTAAATCTCCCATAAGCTAAAGTTTTCATTTTTCTTACCATTTTGATGTTTTCTCAGATACCTAATTTAAATTTTGTCCTTGGAACAAGTTATGATCACACACAAAAGGTAATGCAAAGAAGAAATTGAAATGGGGTTTCAGATGAAAATTCAACAAAAATGTGTGGTAGCAAGTTTTCAGTTCTTCCATTTCAATAGTTGAGCTATGATGATCAAACACTATTATTTCTATGCAAGAACACCAATTTTAAAAATAAGCTAATTAAGTAATCTTTGATTTAGACTTAAAATGGGTTTGAATTTCCTTTACTTGACAATGAGTGAGAAGCTTGAGAGAAAAGTAGTGGTGAATAAATAAACTTGTTTAATTTTTTCCATTCACTATTGACTTCTTAAGTGCTTCAAGGGCAAAATGGATAGATACATGGCCTGTGATTTAGATAGGAGTGGTACAGTGAGAATTTATAAATGGTCAATCAACTAATTTTTTATATGAACAAAAAGATTGTTAGGTTTTAAATAGGGTTGAGGTCAAGCTAAGGAGTGCACGATTTGGATCCAATGGAATTTCACAATCATCCATAAAAGGTTTATTTAAATTTAATTTTTATGTTTAATTTACAATAAATTTGCCTAGAAAGTTTTAATGGAAAAATAATTAATCAAATATAAAATATAATTCTGCCAAAATGTATATATAACCAACAAATTGAAATTTAATTATTTATAAGTTAAAAATTTAATAAATTATGAACATTTCTGGCATTAAGTAATATATTGTCAGTCGAGTCATGGTGAAGGTATCATCATCTCTCATGAATGAAATTAGGAGGAAATAAGCACAAATTAAAAAATATATATATTTTTAAATTTTTTTGTCGAATATTCGTGAACATGATGTTAATGCAATAAGTCTCGAATTATAAAGACGTTTCTATTTAGAAACATACATGATCCAACTCATCTAGAAAAGTGTCTAGTATTTGTTTAGTTTCTATATCTCATTAGTCTTTTTGCAGTCAAAGGAAATAAGCACCCCCGCCCCCAAAAAAAAAAGGATTTAAGATGGATTTGATTTATAGTAATGTGTCTAGGATTGAGATTGAGAAAGGAAATAGACTTCAACACATGGTGCATTTGTATGCTAGTAGATTCTCTTAAGGAACAAATATTAATGATTCGGATTTATCTAAAAAGCTTAGTATATTAAATTTTCCTTGTGATGAAGATATGGGCAATTGGGCACAGATCTAGAGTAAGTAATAAACATTCTAACAAGAAATAATTTTCCATAGAATTTTGATTTGTTTTATTGTTTATTTTCTCCCCCTTTCTGAGTTCTCAGAAATCTTCATTTTGTTTAACTTTAAATTAATTGCATACTCAATCAATCTATTCAGGAAGCTAAAGAGTATTATTCATGAAAACTTGGTGTAAAGATGTTTGAATTCTCAACCAAGTCATGATTTTTAATTTCCCTTTTTTTAATAGTTATTCAAATAAGAACAAATTACGAATTAAGTTGTGAGCGTGCAAAAGGATGGCAATAAGCGGGTAGGGACGGGTTTTTGCCGAATCCAACTCCACCCACATTCACTATCAAAATTAAGTGAAATAAAGACTTTTTTAGAAGAAAAAAAGGGGGAGAAAATAAACAACAAAACTTTAATAAGGTTTTCTGAATGATTATTTCTTTATTGAATGTTCATTACTTCCTTTATGCCCAAATATTCATCACAAGGAAGATTTAGTAGACTGTGCTTTTAAGATAAATCCAAATCATAGTATTGTTCAATGTCATCCTTGATAAATCTATTAGCATCCAGGTGCACCATAGATTTTAGCCTATTTCCCTTCTCAAACTCAATCTAGTCAAGTTTCTATAAATCAAGTCCATATCCCAAATCTTCGGGGAAGGGCAATGTTCCTTGCGATTGCAGAGAACACAAAACCTTCCATCACTTTCTTGTATTTAAATTATTTTTTAAATTCTAAGCCTAAGATATTGAAACTTAACAAACCAAATTCACTTTTCCAAATGAGTTGAATCGTGTATGTTTCTAAAATAATTGCCAAACATTTGCTGGAACAACTGACCTCTTATAAGGAATTAGATACATGAAGAGGAGCTTTGTTAACTTTTATGTGAAAGTAAACTCTATCTTCTAATAGCAGGATAGTTATGAAGGGGGCGAGAAGAGAATTAGTATATCATTTCCAAAGTTGTTGCCTTTTTAAAAGAAGCAGAAAAATTACTAATATTAATCAATTCTAAAATTTCATGACCTTTCACTAGAGACAATTGATACACTTAGCGTTGGTTTGGTTGTTTCGTGATAGTTTCTCAATAGGCTCATATCCTATTCTTTTCCTGCAAGACCATTTATTTATGAGAATTACCAACTCATAAATAGAGAAGATGAAAGCCACAAGACAACTCAAAGTCAAACATATTACATGCAAAAATGGCAATTGCAAATGTCACTACACTTACCCCTCAACTTGCTTGTCATGACCCATCCCGGGTCGTGACCGGCACACATGGGACAAGTTCCCTAGCAAGTATTTCATTACACAATTTTTTTCATAGAAATTGGACAGAGTCCTCTTTGTATTTAAGATAATTCTTAAATATAGGTCATCATCCTGCACATTCAAACAATCACACTTATCCATCAGGGATCCAAGCATTCTCAAAATGCACCCCTCATCATGCAACATAATAAATTTTCACAATATATACAAACATATATATATATATATATATATATATATATATATATATATATATATATATATATATATATATATCATTTCAAGCCACTTAATCCAAATACAAATTTTCCTTCCTTTAGCAATTCAGTCATTCTAATATACATAATCATTACATGAACATCTACATAATCCAGCAAGGGTTGGACCCTGCCTATAGTACCATGGAGCTACATTATTGTAGGGAATACAAAAAAAAAAAAAAAAAAGCTTAAAATTTCAAAATGCCTTTGATCATGAGGGTTCATCGAAGAAACAGGACTAACTACAAGGAACACGGGGATTGGATCCCAAATCAGTACCTGTATTTGAAAAGAGAGGAAGAGCAACGAGTAAGTTTTACAACTCACTGAGAGATAAGATATCCCTAACCCACATGAGACATTGTGTAAACATTTAAATATTAAACTAATATATATAGAAGAAATCAAATAGAAACCTTAACTTCAAGTATTATTAAATTTTCTAAAACCCGTAGAAAAATATCTATTCCAAGATGGTCTGTTAGGAATCACACTTAGGTGGCCTTCCTTCGCGTGATTCCCGTATTTCGTCATGCACCACTCCTTGAGCAACTGTGTATTTTCTGTCATGCACCACACTGTGTGTGGCTATGTAATAAATCATCCAACATGCAGCAAAGCTAATGTGTACTGCCGTTAGCATGCAGATCCTGGTATAGGCTTTCCCAAGTCTTTCCTCTATCATCAATCATAATTGTTCTCATGCAAAATATTCAATCATGAGTTTTCAATTCCTCTTTACACATAACCATCCAGTCATACTATTTTAATATATAATCAATTATCAAAGTTTCACAAAAATCCATTTATTTCTTTTTCATATAAGAGCAATCTTCATCATCTCATTATACATATCACTTAATATAGATTCTCACGCACAAAACTTAAATCATATCATTAAAGAAATAGAAAACCTTTTAACATTATCATGCTTCGAAAAATTTATAAAATTTCATAGCTATCTAATATATATTCAAATGCTTAGCAAGATTCACCAAAAATACCTTCATTGTCTCATGTGATAGTTTTGAATAAAACATGTAACCAGAATCTAAATCATAATTTCCATGACATTTCAAATCATTTCCACATATATAAGGTAAATATGCTAGAAAATAAGAGAGGGATACACTATCTACTCATAAACTTAACCTTAATAGTGGAATCCTAGTCCCATGGAATCATAGAGACAAGAGACGGACCTCCGGCAGAATCTACCATCACAATGGGGTAATTTAATTCAATATTAGTTATTAAGACTAAGGATTAACCTAATTTACTCTCATATGTCAAAATTTCCAATTTCTCTAACCTAGGGTTCTCCAGGAACTCCTTATTGGTGAAATAATCCATAATTCGTAGGAAAGGAAGAGGAAAGGATTTTAGAGATTGCCTTTAGAAATGGAAAATCAAGAAGAAAGCTTTGGGAGCCTTGGTGTTATCTCCTTTAAGCTCCAAGACTAAGTAGTATTGATTTTTGAAGGAAGACATTAATAGAGATTAAAGAAAGAATTTGAGGTTATGGGAGTGAAAAGGGTATAATTTGATGGAGAGATTTGAAGGATTGAGTTCAAGAATGAAGGAGGAGGTGTTTTAGAGAGAAGGAAGAGAGTTTGAGGGGTAGAAAGAGAGTGAAATTTGCGAAATGAGGGAAGAGAGCGTGTCCAGGCCTTATATAGCCCCGTGGTAATCAATTACACAGACTGGTAATCGATTACCACTCCTTGTAATCGATCACAACAGGGAAAACTTAGCATAAAGGCATACAGAGAGACTTGTAATCGATTACAGGCCCTTTGTAATCGATTACCAACTCAGAAACTTGGTTTTCTCCTTCTGCAAACCCTTCTCAGACCCGGATATTGCACATACTTATTTACATTAAGTTAATGTCCTCTTTAATTTTATTCTCCGTTAACTTTAAAATATAAATATAAATAAGGGAATACCTCCCATTTAGATTCAATAAAAATATCTAAAAATTCAAAATCCTTAAGAATCATAATCCAACTTTTGGGTTTAGTACTGTAACACCCTCCCAAGTACAGTACTATGCTTAAGTCATAGTACCACACACCTGAGTTATTCACGGTTACTCGAATCCGGACCTTATCCGGACAAAGAACTTCCGCTGCGCTACTCTGATACCTCTTGAACTTTCTGGAGACAATACGGAAAAATAGGAGTGAGAATCATAAATTCTCAGTAGGATTCTCTATGATACACATGTAATGTCATCATTGTCATCTCCAGTTTGCTTCCGTTTGTTATGGAAAAGGTGAACATGCTGCACAAACTGTTTAATTTTACATTTCAAAAAAATGTCTTATCCGAAGCAAAGTTCATTTTTACTCATATACTGGTCATTTGGGGAAGTCTACACAAGATTAATTCGAATAATACCATGGATAATAACTTCAACATATAAAACACATATAGCATTAATCTACTGGGAACATAACCTCTGTACGTAACTTAACTTGCACTTGAATTCATACACATACACAAAATTTTACTTTTCTTTCATTCGACACACCTAGGCGTTACGTATCGCCGTCCCTAGGGTGCTTGCATCTATCTACACTTGAGCGTTACGTATCGCCGTCCTCAAGTGCAGCATCATACCACATCCCAGAGTATGATCGCCATGTCATACCCCATCAGAGCGTGATCGCCATGTCACATTCCTTAGGAATACGGTATCCTCATGCTATATCCCAGAGTATGATCGCCATGTCATACCCCGTCAGAGCGTGATCGCCATGTCACATTCCTTAGGAATATAGACTCATCATCATATCTTTGCATGCCACATTCCAGAGTATGATCGCCATGTCATACCCCATCGGAGCGTGATGGCCATGTCACATTCCTTAGGAATATGGGATCTTCATGCTATATTCCAGAGTATGATTGCCATGTCATACCCCATCAGAGCGTGATCGCCATGTCACATTCCTTAGGAATATAGGACCTTCATTCGGTACTTACACTAGCTGGGTCATGCCATGCCTCATGTAAGTCCTACCCCCCATATACTCACACTAGCTGGGTCGATGCCATGCCTGATGTGAGTGGGGCATATACTTAAATCTTTGGTCTTTAAGTCTTTACTCTTTAACCTTTACTGCCCTTGGATAGCCTGGCCTTGGAGTGAGCTTGTCAGCTCAACTCGTGACCATTGTCACACCGACTCACCCACAAGGGGATTCACATCTTTATATTCACATTTAATATACTTATATCCTTTCATTCTCATGCGTTGTCAAGCATAGTCACGCTAAATGTACTTGTACATATGCTTCATCATTATCTCTCATATACCTCATATCATACTGCTTCTTGATTTATTCTCATATATCTCATATCACCCTTATATCATTCTTGCATATACATATCCCTAGTTTCATAAACTTCACAGAAAAATCGGCAACATAATGGATCATATCCGTTTCCCCATGAATAGTGCCAGTCTTCACAGACAATTCAATCATAGCAACATAATCAACTTAACGCATATATATCAAGGTCAAACTGGCAATTCTCAACTCATACCTTATATGTTTTACTAATACCTGTGAAATCATCAATTCGGTCACTTTTGCCCATCTATCCAGTTCTGCCCGAATTTCATATGATCCACCTTTATTACTATTCAACTCATTTAAAATCTGAAATTTGGATATATCATAGCTCTATGTGTCTACTTTCTAACCCCTTTGGTCCCATATCATTTTGATTTATAAAACTCAAGATATTCAACTTTTACCTTAGCTTGTCAGCCACTAGCCCGAATTACACTCTTAGAAGTATAAATTCACTAAAAATCGAAACTAAGCTCAAATCACACGAAATTGGTCTCATATTGAAGCTAACAGGACCACCTTTCAATTGCCATAAGTTTCACTCCATTTGCTTAAGTATACCTCGAGTTATAAGTCCTGAAAGTCGACCTTCCTGAACTACTCTATTTTGGTCTGGATTGGACATGTAGTAACTTCCTCGAATTACTGGGAACAATTGGGACCATAACAAACTCAGAATCTTATACTGGGATGTTCCCCTATGTCTAAGCTTTCTAACAAAATTAGTTTCACTCGATTTGGAGTTGTATAGTGTGAGTTATACCCTCCTCAAGTCATCCTGCCCGGATGAAAGTCCTGAACCCTAGTTCAAACTTCAAAAATTCGTATCTCTCTCAATACTAATCCAATGACCTTATATAATACATGTATGGGAAGCCCTGGGTGTCTACTTTCATCTAAAAATGGTTCCATCGGATTTAACCGGTGGTAGGCGGCGCCGTACACTCCGCCGCACGGACTGCCGTGGAATTCTCACTCAGACAGCATCCCACTTCTCCATTCCTTCTAATTTTCTCCTTCTAATCATAATCCTAACTCAAAATCTCCTATTAATTCAATCATAATCCATCATAATACAGCCAATAATTCATCAAATACATAAAGGGGAGTACAATCTCATGCAATCATAGTGCAAGGAATTCAAGAATAGAAGTAGAATCCTACCTCTTTGGAGTATGACTTAAGCTAAGTGCTGAAACTTGGAGTGTTAGAACCTTGCTAAGCTTGGAGGAATGATGGAGTTGATCGAGAGAAGGGGAGGAGGAGGCTGGAACCAGAGGAAGAGGGAGAGTGGCGTAGATCAGCCAGAAATGAGGGGAAAGGTCTGACTTAAATATATGGGGGTAGTTGGAATTGTGGGTGTTGATTGGTTGAAGTTTTGTGATTGAAGTTCGGCCATATCGCCTGCTTTTGTGGCTGAGTTGCTCTCTACGTCGTCCGACAAGTGGGATACGCTTCCGCTTTACCTGAAGTCGGAAGTCGTCCCATTTATGTTTAAAGTTGGAACTCGTGACCTTTTACATTGCTTAGGCTGAAGCCGGATGTCGGAACTTGTACCATCTTGTTTGTGACTTGAGGAAATCTTGTCTGGTTTATTTCAAGACTTAGAATCAAGGTCGGAGGTCGGAAGTCATGCAGCTGACAATCAACTGATCTCGGAACTCCAAGTTCAAAGTCGGGACTCATCGTAATAAGCTCGGATATCGGAACTTGGTCCATTCTAATTGAGTTCAACTCCAAGGCCGGAACTCGTTACATGAAACTCAGAGTTCAGTGCTTGTATCATTGTGTTAAACTATAACTTCTGAGGTCAGATGAAGCATGAGGTATGAGGTCGGAATGAGGGTTCTTAAGGCCGAACTCTGGGTGATTCAATCACATTTCCAAACCCAAGTACTTAAACCCTAAGTCGATATCTTAATTTGATGAGATCGGAAACCGGGCACAATATCTTTGAGACATAAAGTCGGATACCGGTGAATCACGTTCATGTTGTTCGGACTCGAATGTTAAACTCGGAAGATGTAGAAGTAATTTAGATGAAGTTGGAAGTCGTTAACATAGGTGAGACGAACTCGGAAATCGAAGAATATATAAGATGAAGTCGGAAATCAGGAGTAGTCAAGACTAGATGAAATCGGAAATCGTATGTCATGAAGTCGGAAATCATGTACTTACGTAAGACGAACTCGGAACTCGGAATTTATCCCACTTTGTGTAGAATTCGAAGATAAAGTCGGGAATTGAAATTGATCCGTCCTGAGGGCGAAGTCGGATCTCGGAAATCGGGACGTTACAAGTACAATTTTTCAAAATCTTGCGTTTTTATAAATTTTTGCATTAAAAACGGAGGGGTTCCTCATTCTCTAAAATTTGTTAAAAATCCCTCTTTAATTCATTGATGCCTACGGAATCACTACCGAAACTTTTGATCTTAAGAAAATACCTCAATCTTATAGCCCTCCAAGGAGGCATAGGGTTCAGACTTAGAATTTTCATGATTCGATATTGACAAACAACTGCAACTTGCATTAGGGTATTACATTGTTCAACTCTTCATCTTTTGTCTACATCAAAATGAACATATTCAAATGCTCGGCAAGGAAAATTAAATACAAATGTTCAGTACTCTAGCCACGTACTTTTAACAAACTACAATAGCTTTGAAGAAATATAAACAAACGGGTTACATTAAAATTATTAAAAAGGACTAAATAAATATTATTTAAGTAGAAAGACCAAACAATTTCGAAAGGCAAGCAATAATACCCTTATCAAGTTTTTTTTCTAACTTTTCATGTTCATTTGTTAGACTCAGTATTAACAAATGACCGCTTAATAAAAAGAAATAACCAATAAAAATGAGTTTAATTGGTATGTACTAGCAGTGTAAAATAATTTTACACTGTCAATCAATAGAAATAGTGAAAAGTGAGAAATAATGGTGGATCTTCATTATAATGGGTAGTTATTTGTATGAATTGGCACTTTTCACTATTTTTATTGACTGACAGTGTAAAATTATTTTATACTATCAGTACATTTAAATTAAATTCATAAAAAATTATTGTCTAACTTGATGTACAAAGTAGACTTCATTTATGTTGTTAGCCATCAACGAGCAAAAAAGGACCCCTCAACAAAAACAAATGGCCACTTAAAAATTCTTGAATAACTACGTGGTTAAAATACATTTTTATTTACTTTGTTAACCACTCAGAGTTAACAAATGGCTACCTATAGAAACCAATAGCCAATTACAATGTTTTTTTCTAATTGTCGTGGATAGCTTTTATCATTTTTTTGCCACACTCTTCTCTTTTTCTTCAATTAAGTATTCTGCAACTTTTCATATTCAATTTTTAGCCACTGAATATAAACAAATGACCATTCCATAAAAAGAAATAATCATTCAAAAATTTTGCCTAACTTCATGTATACAATAAATTTCATTTATGTTGTTTAGTAATTTAGTGCTAAAAAAATGACCTCTAAACAAAAACAATAACTACTCAAAATTACTTGACTGACTTTGTGTATAAAATATGGTGTTATTTATTTTGCTAACCACCCTATGCAAATGGTTACCTATAAAAACCAATAGCTAATAACTAATTTCTTTATAATTTTCATGGCAGACTCTTCTCATTTTTTTTTTTTACGCTCTTCTCTTTTTTCAATTAAGTGCAACTTTTTATGTTTATTTTTTAGCCATTTAATATCAATAAATGATCACTTCCAAATAAAAAAAAAAGGTAAATTACACACCCTCTCGTAGATGCTCTTATTACACTCCCATCCCCTTTGGTGTTAAAGCATACACTTCCCTCCCCTAAAATATAAAAATTCACTACACTTTAATTTGTTCTTTTTATTATTAAATCTTTGTTATCTTATATTTATTACCTTATTATTCTGAAAAAAAAAAAATACCCTTTATTAATAGTTATACATACTTAAAATCTACTTCTACAAAGTAGAAGATATGTGACTAATAATAATATAAAGACATTTGATATCGATGTAATTTTAGACAACTGTTACACCATTAAATAACTCTTTATTTGTGTAATTTTTTTTTTTTACAAAATTCATCGTTAGATTAGAAATTTATATATTATAGATCATCTCTATAAAACATCATGTTAATTTAAAATCGTTTGACATACTTTTTATATAAATCAAAATTAATTAATGTCATATATATGTTCAAAATATACATAAATAAAAGTTATTTGATTATATTTTATTGATGTTCAACTTTTATAAAATTTGGTACAAATGATATTCATGATATATAATTGTAATTTAATGAATGGATTGATAAAAAAATACATGGCATAACTATACTTAGTGTTACACTAATGTAATTTGATCTTAACATACATACATATATATATATATATATATATATATATATATATATATATATATATATATATATATGTAGGGAGCATATCACATGAGAGGAGTGATTAATTCTAAAAGTGAGAGGAGCAAATCTTGACCATTGGATCTTATATGAATGGTCAAGATTAAAATATAAAATCACATGACATTTTTAAATGATCATGTGACCTTTAAACAACTTAAAATCTTACCATCCATAAATGGTTATACGGCCTAAATTTGCTTCTTTGACTCTCATAGTAAATCACTCCTCTCATGTGATATGTTATTATATATATATATATATATATATATATATATATATATATATATATATATTCTCCCTCTTCTTTTTGTATAGGTGGAAGTTAACAATCTCCACCATATCATGATAAGTCAAAAGTATTCATTCTTTATTTATTAAATAACTTACTTTTAGAGGTATTATTATAATTTATCACTTCTCTTTCCTCTCTCCTCATCTATAGTTAGCCCACTTAAAAATTAATTTTTTCACAAACAAGAGGTAAGGAGAGAGGAGAGAGAAAAATATTTTAGGATTACTGTTATCAAGATAAGTGAAAAATTACAATAATACTCACAAAAATAAGTTATTTAATAAATAAAAAAGGGATATTTTTGTTCAATTATAGTGTGGTGAAGATTGCTAGCCGCCACCAACACAAAAAAGAGAAGAAGGAAGATAGCAAAACTCAAAACCCTATGCTAACTATCTAGAGTTTAGCAAACTCCACATTTTTTCTTAGACAAAATTGCCTATTTCTATCTCTTATGACTCAACTCATAGATCAAATTAATTTTGTAATTTTATTTCATTCATATTATCTATTATGACCTTTTTTCTCACTTCATAAATGCCCTTTTCTTTTTTATTTCTCCCTTCTCCACACTACTTCTATATATTTCCTCCCCTCTCACCTCCACCATCATGCACAACCACCTCCATCCATCAAGTCATTTTCAGCTTTTCAAATTAACAAAAAAAAAAGGGCAGAAATTGTATCAATTGATAGTCATGTTTGTTAAGATAAAAAAAATGAGACGTATTGAAATTCGATTATATTTTATTTATTTTAATTTATTAAATAAATTAATAATTAATAATTATTATTTTGTGTGAAATCAATAATAATAATAGTTATAAAAGACAAAAATTAGATACGAAACCTATACATATAAACATTCATATTATCTATTATGACCTTTTTTCTCACTTCATAAATGCCCTTTTCTTTTCTATTCAATTTCTCCACTACTTCTATATATTTCCTCCCCTCTCACCTCCACCATCATGCACAGCCACCTCCATCCATCAAGTCATTTTGAGCTTTTCAAATTAACAGAAAAAAAAGGGCAGAAATTGTATCAATTGATAGTCATGTTTGCTAAGATAAAAAAATGAGATGTATTGAAAACATGACTTGTTGGATGGAGGTGGCTGTGCATGATGGTGGAGGTGAGAGGGGAGGAAATATATAGAACTAATGGAGAAGGGAGAAATAGAATAGAAAAGAAAAGGGCATTTATGAAGTGAGAAAAAAGGTCATAATAGATAATATGAATGAAATAAAATTACAAAATTAATTTGAACTATGAGTTGAGTCATAAGAGATAGAAATAGGCAATTTTGTCTAAGAAAAAATGTGGAGTTTGCTAAACTCCAGATAGTTAGCATAGGGTTTTGAGTTGGGTATTGAAATTCATAAGAGATAAAAGTGGGTAATTTTGTCTAAGAGGAAATGTGGAGTTTGCTAACATCCATATAAAATTATGGAGTATATATATATATGGGGCAAGATCAAATAATCCCAATGCAAGAGTTTTAATTTTACACCAATATCTAACCATTAATTTCATTTTGATCAAACAGTTTAAAATGATATAATTGATGAAGAAAGAGAATAATGGTTTGTAGTTTTAATAAAGAGAAAGAGAAAAATAATAAATCTGATAATTAATTAAGAAAGAAAATTTTATTATAGAAACTAAAAGTGGTAGAAGGCGGTGAGGGAAAAATGGAAGTGGAAGAAGGGAGGTGGCGATATTGTGGTGGCCGATGGTAGCATTAATGGTTGCCGAATGGGGTGGTGGGGAGAAGCGCTTAGATGGGAGGTGATTATAGGGGATGAAAGTTGTAACATCCTCCACTCTAAGAGCAATCCAGTATGGAAGGAAGCCCAATCCCAAGGTAGTGGCAAAATGCTAGATAGTTGAACTATAGCTAAAGAATGACAAAACTATATTTATTGGCCTACAGTTGTCAAGAGGAGCATTAGAGAAAAACTCCCAATTCTAGGAACATGTGAGTTCCAAGACACTAATAGTTAAATAATATGCATGTAATAATCTTATTGATGATGTTTTGTGCACATGGTTTAAAATAAAATTGTGAGATTATACACACATATTGTAACACCCTTCTAAGCATAGTACTATACTTAAGTCATAGTACCACACCTAGGAGTTGTTACTGTTATATAAAGGGACCTTGTCTGACAATACCATGCTTAAACAACTTTGCTGAGTATGACCATCTTCTATACCTCCTTAGCTATCTGGAGATAACACGGAAACGTATATAGGCGTGAGAAGTAGGATTTCCTAGACTACCACAAATAGTGTCATCGTCATTATTTCCAGCTGCTTTGGTTTATTTAAGAAAAAGTGATCATGCTATATAAACTCTAAATTTCATTTTGGAAAGTTCAAAAACATAGTTCCGAAGCAAGTTGATTTTATTCGCACACTTGATAATTATGAGAGTTGTAACACCCTCCCAAGTACAGTACTATGCTTAAGTCATAGTACCACACCCTGGAGTTGTTACGGTTACCTGAACGGACCTTATCTGACAAAGAACTTCCACTGGCGCTTACTCGATACCTCTTGAACTTTCTGGAGACAACACGGAAAAATAGGAGTGAGAATCATAAATTCTCAGTAGGATTCTCTATGATACACATGTAATGTCATCGTTGTCGTCTCCAGTTTGCTTCGGTTTATTATGGAAAAGGTGAACATGCTGCACAAACTGTTTAATTTTACATTTCAAAAATATGTCTTATCCGAAGCAAAGTTCATTTTTACTCATATACTGGTCATTTGGGGAAGTCTACACAAGATTAATTCATGAATAATACCATGGATAATAACTTCAACATATAAAACGCATATAGCATTAATCTACTGGGAACATAACCTCTGTACATAACTTAACTTGCACTTGAATTCATACACATACATAAAATTTTACTTTTCTTTCATTTGACACACCTAGGCGTTACGTATCGCCGTCCCTAGGGTGCTTGCATCTGTCTACACTTGAGCGTTACGTATCGCCGTCCTCAAGTGCAGCATCATACCACATCCCAGAGTATGATCGCCATGTCACGTTCCTTAGGAATACGGTATCCTCATGCTATATCCCAGAGTATGATCGCCATGTCATACCCCGTCAGAGCGTGATCGCCATGTCACGTTCCTTAGGAATATAGACTCATCATCATATCTTTGCATGCCACATTCCAGAGTATGATCGCCATGTCATACCCCGTCGGAGCGTGATCGCCATGTCACGTTCCTTAGGAATATGGGATCTTCATGCTATATTCCAGAGTATGATCGCCATGTCATACCCCGTCAGAGCGTGATCGCCATGTCACGTTCCTTAGGAATATAGGACCTTCATCTTAGCATTTACACTAGCTGGGTCATGCCATGCCTCATGTAAGTCCTACCCCCCATATACTCATACTAGCTGGGTCGATGCCATGCCTGATGTGAGTGGGGCATATACTTAAATCTTTGGTCTTTAAGTCTTTACTCTTTAACGCGATCGCCTCTGGGTAGCCTGGCCTTGGAGTGAGCTTGTCAGCTCAACTCGTGACCATTGTCACACCGACTCACCCACAAGGGGATTCACATCTTTATACTCACATTTAATATACTTATATCCTTTCATTCTCATGCGTTGTCAAGCATATTCACGCTAAATGTACTTATACATATGCTTCGTCATTATCTCTCATATACCTCATATCATACTGCTTCTTGATTTATTCTCATATATCTCATATCACCCTTATATCATTCTTGCATACACATATCCCTAGTTGCATAAACTTCTGCCGTAAAATTGGCAGCATAACGGATCATATCCGTTTTCCCATGAATAGTGCCAGTCTTCACAGACAATTCAATCATAGCAACATAATCAACTTAACGCATATATATCAAGGTCAAACTGGCAATTCTCAACTCATACCTTATATGTTTTACTAATACCTGTGAAATCATCAATTGGGTCACTTTTGCTCATCTATTCAGTTCTGCCCGAATTTCATATGATCCACTTTTATGACTATTCAACTCAATTAAATCTAAAATTTGGATATATCATAGCTCTATGTGTCTACTTTCTAACCTCTTTAGTCCCATATCATTTTGATTTATAAAACTCAAGATATTCAACTTTTACCTCAGCCTGTCAGCCACTGGCCCGAATTACACTCTTAGAAGTATAAATTCACTAAAAATCGAAACTAAGCTCAAATCACACGAAATTGGTCTCATATTGAAGCTAACAGGACAACCTTTCATTTGCCACAAGTTTCCTCCCATTTGCTTAAGTATACCTCGAGTTATAAGTCCTGAAAGTTGACCTTCCTGAACTACTCTGTTTGGGCTTGGTTTGGACATAGAGTAACTTCCTCGAATTACTGGGAACAATTGGGACCATAACAAAATCGGAATCTTATATTGGGATGTTCCCCTATGTCTAAGCTTTCTAACAAAATTAGTTTCACTCGATTTGGAGCTGTATAGGGTGAGTTATACCCTCCTCAAGTCACCCTGCCCGGATGAAAGTCCTAAACCCTAGGGCAAACTTCAAAAATTCATATCTCTCTCAATATTAATCCAATGACCTTATATGATACATGTATGAAAAGCCCTGGGTGTCTACTTTCATCTAAAAATGGTTCCATCGGATTTAACCAGTGGTAGGCGGCGCCGTACACTCCGCCGCACGGACTGCCGTGGAATTCTCACTCAGACAGCATCCCACTTCTCCATTCCTTCTAATTTTCTCCTTCTAATCATAATCCTAACTCAAAATCTCCTATTAATTCAATCATAATTCATCGTAATACATCCAATAATTCATCAAATACATGAAGAGCAGTACAATTTCATGCAATCATAGTGCAAGGAATTCAAGAATAGAAGTAGAATCCTACCTCTTTGGAGTATGACTTGAGCTAAGTGCTGAAACTTGAAGGCTGGATAGAGTGGGAGAGTTGAGAAGAGGAAAGAGAGCTGAAGTGAGGAAGGGAAAGCAACGTGAGAAATGAGCTGAAGAGGCAGGAGGAGGATACATATATATAGACAAAGCTTCGAAGTGGTAGTTAGAATGAGTGGCTTTGATTGGATGAAATTTTGTGGGCAAGGTTTCAGCCATGTCTCTTTCTTTTGTGTCAAAATTGCTCTCCACGTCGCCAGAGAAGTGAAACTTGCTTCAGCCAGATCTGAACATGACATCGGAATTCGTGAATGTTTAAGTCGGAACTCGGAATAATCATCTTGTTTGTGACTTGAGGAAATCTTGTTTATGTTGAGGCTTGGAATCAAGGTCGGAGGTCGGAAGACATACAGCTGACACTCAACTGATATCGGAACTCCCAGTTCAAAGTCGGGACTCCCTGTAATAAGATCGGATATCGGAACTCGTGTGTTGTGGAAATCAGCTCAAGGATCCGAACTCGTGTCCATCCCAATGGAGTTCAACACTAAGGCCGGAAATCGTTACATTAAAATCGGAGTTCGGTTCTCGTACCATTGTGTTAATCTATAACTTCTGAGATCGGATGAAGCATGAGGTCTGAGGTCGGAATGAGGATGCTTAAGATCGGAACTCGGGTGATTCATCACATTTCCAAACCCAAGTACTTAAACACGGAAATCGGTATCTTACATTTGATGATATCGGAAAACGGGTACAATGTCTTTGAGACATGAAGTCGGATACCGGTGAATCACGTTCATGTTGTTCGGACTCGAATGTTAAACTCGGAAGATGTAGAAGTAATTTAGATGAAGTCGGAAGTCGTTGACATAGGTGAGACTAACTCGGAAATCGGAGAATATATAAGATGAAGTCGGAAATCAAGAGTAGTCAAGACTAGATGAAATCGGAAATCGTATGTCATGAAGTCGGAAATCATGTACTTACGTAAGACGAAATCGGAACTCGGAATTTATCCCACTTTGTGTAGAATTCGAAGATGAAGTCGGGAATTGAAATTGATCCATCCTGAGGGCGAAGTCGGATCTCGGAAATCGGGACGTTACAAGAGTAGCTTCATGACAGTAATAAATAGAATATAACTTATGCACATGCATATGTACATATCATTTTATCATGCAAATGCACTTGTCTTTCTTGGCTTTCTTTACTTGACACACCTAGGTATTAAATATTGTTGTCCTTAGAGTGTCTGCATGGGTCTGCACTTGAGTATTATGTATCGTCATCCTCAAAGTGCAGCCTTTCTTATCTTTCTTTAATCTTTTCTTAATCTTTATTGCCTTTGGATAGTCTAATATAGAAGTGAGCTCAGCTCGTGACTATCATCACATAGAATTAACTTGCAAGGGGATCCACGTTCCTCTAGACTTGGAGGGATCTCATTTTGGCCAAATGCCTCCAAGGTAGAGGGATCTCATAGTTTTAACTGCTTAATAGGGAATGATCTCATAGCTACCTCCAAGTGAAGGGATTCACATCTTATTTGCTTAACTGCCTTCACAGGGAGGGATCTCATAATTGCCTTCAAGTGAAGGGATCTACATCTTATCTATTCATATTCTTTCATTCTTATACATAATCATGCATAAACATGCTAAATGCACTTATGTAGATGTCTCATAGCTTACTTTCATATATTCTTGCATGCATGATTTCCATATACATATACATATACATAACATATAAATGTTCATTTTTTATAATTCTGCCAATAATTCGGTAGAATAACAGTTGAAAACAGGAGATTTCCCAATATATAGACAATATAAATTTCAGCTAGCTAGTCACAGTAATAGAATCATAATGTCAATACATCAACAACACATTACCATAACAAAGAATTGCATTAAAAATTTAGTCATTGGCTCTTCATGACTAATAGGGTTTCTAAACTTTAAAGTTGGCAATTCACCTTAGATTCTTTAATTCTGCCCTATCCTTGTAATTTGTAACAAATTTTCATTTTAAATGACTTTGATCTAAAAATTTAATATGTTATAGTATTATTAGTATACTTTTAAATCTCCTTAGTCCTATTATGTTTTGATACATATAAGTTGAGTTATTAGAGTTTTACTCAAGGCTGCTCTATTTCAGGACAGATTCAAGCACTTAAATTTAGAAAAATCGCTAAAATTCCATCTTTTATCATTTTTATCTGAATTTTATCAAATTGTAGCTAAGTGGATATCTTTCAATCCCAACTAGTTTAATCCTCATTAGGTAAGTAGAGCTCAAGTTATGAGCTTCTCAAATATCTTTGCTTTCGAGTTTTAAACCCAGGCGAGCATAGGGTAACTTTAAAGAATTAACAGGGAAAATCCATTCATACTCTAATTCTAAAATTTTTGTGGTATTGTTATCTATGTGTTAGCTTTCTAAAATATTGATTGCACTCAATTTGAATATTATAGGGCGAGTTATACTCTTCACAACATATATTGGTTAGGATAGTGAGTGGAATTCAACACCTTTCTTCTAAAAATCATAACTCTCTCATTTTAAATCTAATGGACCTATAATTTATATGGTTGGAAAGCTCTGGAAGTCCAGTTTCATATGAAATTGGTTTTATTCAAATTTGATACTTATAGGTAGAGAAACATTATTCGCTATATAGACAGTTACCCAAAGGTTTCTCTCAACAATTCTATTTGTGTGTTTTTTTAGTATTTTGATCAAATCTTCAAATTAAACTAATGATTCCTATCTTAAATCAGTCAAAACAAGTGATATTATGTTAATATCATCAAATAAAAGATGACATGAGAAACCCTAGCAACCATATAAACCATAGAAATCAAATAATCTAAGAAATCTTACCTCAAATCTAACTTGGCTTCTAAATTTGAGCTTTTCTTGGTGGTTCCTCCTCACTATGGCTTAAAGAAGGTGATGACTTCTCTATTTATCCTTGGTGGATGAAGCTAAATGATCCAAAGGAAGGAGCTTTATGAGCTTATCTTGAGGTTTCTTAAGGAAACACAAAGAAAGAGTGGAAGATTAGATCAAGAGGAGGCAAGATCATAAGGGTTTTTGGGTGAGTTTGAGTACTTTTGAGATGAAAATGAAGGTAGAGAGGTAGAGAGTGGCCTGCATGAAATTTTGAAGGAAAAGAAGAGAAAAATGATGAATTTTCTAATGTTGAGTTATCTTGCTTCTTAAGTTGATGAGTTAATTCTTATTGGTGGATGTCAAAATGGGTTTAAATTGTCGTGAGTCTTATTTTGTGTGGCTATTCTTTGGCCACCAAAATGGATGGTATGACTAGTTTCTAGCCATATATCCTAGGGTTTTTAACTGATACTCAAGCCATCCTACAATATTGACTCCTACCAATTCAATTCTTATATTACATGACACCGTGAGTAGGATGTTGTTCCTTCAGCTAACCAAACATTACTAATCTTTTCTATAAAAAGATTTTAAATTTAACTTTCCCTATAATTAACATTTCCTTATTATTGATTACCCTCTAATAATGTTAATTAACTAAATTGGGATGTTACACACATAAATAATATCTCGGCTAAATTTGAGTATTGAAATTAATCACCAGATACCTTGAATTAATTCTCACGAGTCCTATATTGTTTGAGATGAGTTCTAAGAATGACATTTTATTCCTTTGAGCATGGTAAATTAAAGGAAATAATCCTATATAGATTAAATAGGCATGCCATGGAAGTGGTTAGATTAAGTAGCTAAGAATGTATCACACCGTATATTAGGTAAAGTGAGTGACCTTAGTAGAAACCACCTCACTCAGATTAATCATCACCACACCCTCCACCTAATATACTATACGGCTTCACCACCACCACATATTCCACCAACTTCCAATAACATTAAACACACAAGATTAGGAAAACCCCTGTCACGACCCCACTCAGGACGTGACCGGCGCATAGGGGACACGTCCCCTAGTAAGCCTACACTAGACCTTTTCTAAAAAAAATTGGGCAGAGTCTCCCTTGTATTTAGGACTATTCCCAAATACGGATCCTCCACCTGCACAACAATCCAAACACACAAAATCATTGGGGATCCAGGCATTCTCCGAATGCACCCCACAGCACACAATATAGGAATTTAAAACATAATCATACTTATGAAAATATATACATATGTATCCATCTTGAATATTAACCCATAATCATTAAAAGCAACTTGACTTAACTAAAAACAACATGCTTTTTATTACAAATTAAAAGCGTCTGAGGAGGACCACACTTTGTGGACTAATGGAGCACTTCTAGAGATTTTTACAATTAAACTTAGATGCTGAAACTTCTGATTAGCTGCGGAAGCTTGAGCACGATCTCGCACCTGTCTAAAAACATGGAAAGAAAGAAAGAGTGAGTCATACGACTCAGTGAAGGATAATATATTTATAATAAGGGTGGGACAAGCTGATGCACAACATTTGCAATACAATAACTTTATAAGTTTCTTAAAAACCTCGTACCATATTTGCTATTGGAAATACTTCGTTTATAAACATATATATATAGGCATAATACTTTTAAATCTAGCTGAAATAAATTATAATAAAGCTTAAGGGAGGATTCTATTTGACAATAGTTTTTTGGGTGGCCTGGCCTAACTCCAGTGATAGAATGATAACTTCACGCCTATGCGTGTCTATATATTCCGGACATGTCGGCCAAACATGCCGGGCTAGCAATCACCCTGTTAGCTGGGTTACTCGAGATGCACCAAGGCTAATCTTTCGCCATTAGCAAGCAGATTCTGCTATAGTTCCCTCCCCCTTGAAAACCTTTGCTCATCATTAATTTGTTATCATTAAAATTCCTTAATAACTTTATTCCAGACATCAAGTCTGGATTCTAGATACATTGCTTAAGCTTTTAAAACATTAACATTTCATAGTTTTCAACATATCAACCTTTTAAAAAAAACAAACATCAATATTCAGCTTACTTCATAGAAATCTATAATTTCTAACCATCATATAAACTTCAATCTCTATATATAGCTAACCTCTAATAACTTGAAACCATATCTTTCTCCATCAAACTGTTCAAGTATTGAAATTCACCTTTAAGGTGCTTGTCCCACACACATACATAATCATATATATATATATATATATATATATATATATATATATATATATATATATATATATATAGAAAAGAGTAATATCTGTTATCTTTCAAGAATTCACTAAGTTCATCGTTAAAATGCTATTTCAATTTCTTTGATCTTTAATAACTTAAATCACAAATATAACATTTATGAAATCATGTATATACATAACACAAACTATAAATTATACATATACTTAAAACAAACTAGTTATAGATATGTTATCCACTCACAATACTAGGCCAAAAGGAGGAGATCTCTGCTGATGATGCCACTAAGCTCATAGGTAATTTTCACGAGTATCTAACATCACAAGAATCATAAACCAAATACAAATTAGTGTTTATGGTCAAAAATTTTCTTAAAATACCTTCCTTACTCAAAATTCCCAAATCCAAACCCTAACTCCCTTTTTACTTGGCCAAACCTTAAATCCATAATGGATTCAACTAATCCATAGTATAATAAAGAAGCTAGAGGTCAAAAATTACCTTAGGAAGTGGAGGAAGGAAGAGGAGCATGAGGGGAAAAGTGGGACTCCTCCCACCTTTGTTCTTCTCACTAGAAAGAGGAGAGAGAGAGCTTCAAGAGAGGGAACCCTTTCTAAGGTGATGGGGATGGTATGAAAGGATGAGTTTGGTAATGGATATGAGTAAAATTGATAAAAGGTTGATGGGTTTCATGGGGGAAGAAGAAGAATGAGAGAGAAAGAAGAGAGAAAATGAGCTTGTTGAGAATGAAGAAGATGGGATGAGAACTTTCTTTTAAATTTAGATCAGTGAGCACTTTGGCACCCATAACCTTTGCCGCCTCGGGAGCCTCCCACCTGAAAGTGCATCTGCAGTAGCGTATGACCAGACTGGCGCTAGCCTTGGGCGCCTAGGCGCCCAGCACCCTTTTTTTTTTTCTCTTCTCTTCCAAACTCTTTTCAAACATCATCATATACTTATTTACATTAAATGAGGACATTAACTTTAAAACATAAATGTAAATAAGAGAATATCCCCCATTTGAATCCAATAAAAATATTGGAAAAATCAAACTCCTTAAGAATCAAAATCCAACTTTTGGATTTTAGTACAAACTTCTGAAAACTTACATTTTCTTAAACTTCAAGCTTGAAAATGAATGAGTTAATAACTTCCAAAAATTCGTTAAAAATCGCTCTTCAATTCTTTGATATCTAAGGAACAATTACCGGGACTTTTGATCCCATGAAAATGTCCCAATCCTATAGCTCTCCAAGGGGACATAGGGTCCAAACTTAGAGCTTTCACAAGGTCCGACAGAACAAAGTGTCACAATTCGTGTGACTCTTGACCCGGGCATTACAACCCCTCTCATCCTCTCCTTCTCTAAATCGTTGGTTGAATTCCTCCCCCTCCCACTCTCCTCTATTTTTCATTTTTCATCTTCATCTTCTCTCTCTAAATACAAGAACTACTAAACCCAACGACATCCCATCATCCAAAAAAATCAAGCAAAAGCCTCCATAGAGTAAGAAGAGGGCAGCAAATTTGAAGGGGAAGGAGGGCTAACCTGGGTTATTTCTTAGCTTGTTTGGGAGTTCAAGAATAGGGTTTTACAAGGTTTTAAAGTGTTCTTAAGCTTAAAGTTGAGGTAGGATTTTCTAAGCTCTCACATCCTCATCAAAACTCTTTTGTTTTGGAGATTCACCGGCCTAGGCGCTGAGGGGGCTAAAATTCTCTTATGTTTAGATGTGTTATATTGCTTGAATATTTGTGTTTCATGATAATACGTGAGCTATTGGGTGATTTTTGAAGTTTAGTAATTAAAAAAATGGGAGAACCAGGTTTTCTTTAGTTCCAAAACTAGAAGTGTATGGTTCAAAGCACATAACTAGAGCTAGGGAAGTCTGAATGGAGTGAGACTAATTTTAAATGAAAGCTAACACAAAAAAGAGTATCCCTATAGAATTTTAGTTTCATTAGACTTAACAGAGTGATATATGAATTTTTAAACTTGACTGTTAGATGTTGAGAGTGAAATAGAGCAGCCTATAGTGCGGGATGAGTAATTGAACTGATACAAGTTGAAATTGAGTGAAACCAATTTTGTTAGAAAGTTGCCACCTTGTTTAGGCTTGAGTTTAGATAGATTAGGCTTTTCTCCGTACAAAAGGGGGCTAGGAAGCATAAAATTGAGTAAAGCCAATTTTAAATGCAAGTAGACATATAAAGCTTACTTTCCACCAAGTTTCATAATATATCAATGTCACGACCCAAACCCGGGCCGTGACCAACGCATAGGGACAAGTCCCTACGCAAGCCTTCCACCACAGAATTTTATAAAAATTTCGACAGAGTCCCCTTTGTAATTCGGATATTTTCCAATTACAAAAGGTTACCCTGCAAGATAAATAGACATAATCTTTCATCGGGGATCTAGGTATTCTCATAATACACCCCTTGTAACGTCCTGATTTCCGACCTTCTTCACACATCTTCCCGATTTCCGACGTTATTCAACTCCGACAACGGACGTTCGACTTCACCTTCAAGTTTGATCAAATCCCATTCCCGACTCAATCTTCGAAATTTGGATAGAAGGGATTATTTCCGAGTTCTGAGTTCCTCTTGCACAATTTTCGACTTGATGACCTCCTATTTCTGATCTCATCTAATCTTGACTACTCCCGATTTCCGACTTCATCTTCTGCATATTCTACGATTTCCGAGTTCGTCTCAGACTTCCGACTTAATCTGGATTATTCCCACGGTTTCCGAGTTTGCTATTCGAGTCCAAACAACGTGTGATTTCCGATGTCCGATTTCATACCTCAAAGGAAAACGGACCCATTTCCGATCTCATAACTTATCTCCAAGTTTCAAGCAAGATACACGACTCGACTTCATACCTCATGGATCAAACTATCAGACATGGTTTCCGACTGTGGACTTGGACATAAGGTTTCCTACTCGGATACCATTTCCACCTTATGTTTAAAAATCCCGAATTCCGAGTTCAAGGTTGATTCCTTCGAACTACCGAGTTCCGACCTCAAGGAGCCCATTCCCAGCAGTAATATTCCCGGGTTCAAATAGGAGTTCCGAGATCATATGATGGTGAACAGAATGATCCCGACTTCCGACCTTGCTCCCAAGATTCGAATAAACCAGACGGGATTTCCTCATCACCGGCAAGATGGCACGAGTTCCGACTTTAAACCTAAATGGGACGAGTTCCGACTTCAACCATAACAGAGACGAGTTCCGATTTCAGGTAGAGCGGAAGCGTATCCCACTTGTGGGGGACGTGGAGAGCAAATTGGCCACAAAAGTGAGAGACATGGCCGAACTTCAACCACAAAACTTCAGCCAATCAACACTACAATTTTCTTGTATTTAAGTCAGACTTCCCCCTTCATTCTCAGCTGATTTACGTCTCCCTCTCCTCTAGCTCCAACCTTTGTCTTCTTCCTTTCCTCTCTCAAATCCAACTCCACCAATCTCCAAGCTTTGGCAAAGTTCCATCAATCCAGACTCAAATTCAGCAAAGTCATACTCCAAAGAGGTAGGATTCAATCTCTAATCTTGATTTCTCTAAATTGAGGATGCATGAAAGATTACTCTCTGATGACTGTTTGATGATATATGTGATGCATATGATAAATTATGATGGATTATGATAGGATTAATATGAAATATTGAGTTGAAATTAAAGTTAGAAGAAGAAAGTTAGAAGGAACCAAGGATTAGGATGCTGTCTAGATGAAGAATTCCACAGCAGTCCGTACGGCGG
Organism: Pterocarpus macrocarpus; assembly: GCA_031439585.1. NCBI lineage: Eukaryota > Viridiplantae > Streptophyta > Magnoliopsida > Fabales > Fabaceae > Pterocarpus > Pterocarpus macrocarpus. Next base: position 12,678,311 of record CM062516.1, on the reverse strand, counting down.
AGTGTACGGCTCTGCCTACAATCGGTCAAATCTGATGAAACCATTTTTAGATGAAAGTAGACATTCAGGGCTTTCCATAGATATATCATATAAGGTTATTAGATTAGTATTGAGAGAGATATAAATTTTTGAAGTTTGACCTAGGGTTCAGGACTTTCATCCGGGCAGGGTGACTTGAGAAGGGTATAACTCACCCTATACAACTCCAAATTGAGTGAAACCAATTTTGTTAGAAAGCTTAGACATAGGGGAACATCCCAATATAAGATTTCGAGTTTGTTATGGTCCCAATTGTTCCCAGTAATTCGGGGAAGTTACTCTATGTCCAAACCAGGCCCAAATAGAGTAGTTCAAGAAGGTCGACTTTCAGGACTTATAACTCGAGGTATACTTAAGCAAATGGAATGCAACTTGTGGCAAATGAAAGGTTGTCCTGTTAGCTTCAATATGAGACCAATTTCATGTGATTTGAGCTTAGTTTTGATTTTTAGTGAATTTATACTCTAAGAGTATAATTCGGGCTAGTGGCTGACAGGCTGAGGTAAAGTTGAATATCTTGAGTTTTATGAATCAAAATGATATGGGACCGAAGAGATTAGAAAGTAGACACATAGAGCTATGATATATCCAAATTTCAGATTTAAATGAGTTGAATAGAAATAAAGGTGGATCATATGAAATTCGGGTAGATCTGAATAAATGGGCAAAAGTGATCCAATTGGTGATTTCACAGGTATCAGAAAAATATATAAGGTATGAGTCGAGAATTGCCAGTTAGACCTTGATGTATATGCATTAAATTGATTATATGGCTATGATTGAATTGTCTGTGAAGACTGGCACTATTCATAGGGAGACGGAGCTGGTCCATTATGCTGCCGAATTTACGGCAAAAGTCTAGGAAACTAGGGAATGTGTACAAGCAAGAATGAAGTAGAGTAAGAATGGGTATGTAGAAGCCCTCTATTCAAGGATAACATAAGTATGAGATGAGGTGTATGAAATTAAAGGACAAAGCATATGTATGAGTGCCGGTAGAATATGGCAAAGAGGCTACGGGCCTTTATATGTCATGACTATGTACGTGAAGATCATGTATGAAAATAAATGAAGTATAGGTACATTCAGTATGACTATACATGACCTTGTATGAGAATGAAAAGACATGAGTATATTAAATGTAAATCCTTTCACTCAGAGGCAGTTACTTGAGATCTCTCCTTGTGAAGGCAGTTAAATATAAAGATATGAATCCCTTCACCTGGAGGCAGTTGCACTTTGAATCCCTCCTTGTGAAGGCAGATACCCTCTACCTTGGAGGCACGTGGTCAGATGAGATCCCTCTATGTTGAAGGCATCGTGGTCAGATGAGATCCTCTGGGTTTGAGGCACGTGACCGTAAGAGATCCCTTCACTTAGAGCGCGTGACTGTAATGAGATCCCTCCAAGACTAGAGGCACGTGGGTCCCCTTATGGGTGAGTCGGTGTGACGACGGTCACGGGTGAAGCTGACGAGCTCACTCCAGGCCGACTACCCTAAGGCGATGTAGCACCTAGGGACGGCGATACGTAACGCCTAGGTGTGCCAAGTAAAAGACTAAAGACCAAAGGCTAAAGATTTAAGTATATGCAGACACCGGAACTTACATGAGGCATGGCATGACCCAGCTAGTGTAAGTACCAAGTGCAGATCCCATATTCCTAAGGAACGTGACATGGCGATCACGCTCTGATGGGGTGTGACATGGCAATCATACTCCTGAATGTGGCGTAAAGATTTTATGATGACAAAGAAAAGAGATATGAAGAAAGAAAAGCAAGTTTTATGTCTATGTATGAATTCATATACAAGTTAAGTTATGTGCAAATATCATGTCCTCAGCATAGTGATGTTATATGGGCGTCTTAAGATAATGTAGTTCCAGTAAAATATATGTTAAAGTAATGCCTCTAGTACATTGGTGCTATCGTACCTTATTGTATTTCAGTTATTAGTCCCAATATAATTCATGATTTGATTTCTATGGATTCTCTCAGATGCTAAGTGTATGATTAAAATGAACTTTGCTTCGGAATAGATATATTTTCGAAATGTAAAATTAAACAGTTTGTGCAGCATATTCACTTTTTTCATAATAAACCGAAGCAAACTGGAGATGACAACGATGACATTACATGTGTATCATAGGGACTCCTAATGAGAATTTATAATTCTCACTCTTATTTTCCGTGTTGTCTCCAGAAAGTTCAAGAGGTATCAGAGTAGCGCAGCGGAAGTTGCTATCAGATAAGGTCCGTTCAGGTAACCGTAACAACTCCAGGGTGTGGTACTATGACTTAAGCATAGTACTGTACTTGGGAGGGTGTTACACCCCTCAGCACACAGTATAACAATTAAATATATATGTAAATAGTTACAAATACTCATCCAAAATACATAATTCAAGTTCTTCAAAAAGCAAATCCTTTTCATAACTTTAATTCCAACAAGTTGAAATATATATAAGTATATATATATATGAATGAATACATAACAACAACAAAAACAGAACAAGGTCGGACCTTGCCTGTAGTGCTATGGAGCTACATACTAAGATTACAATAGAAATAGAATTATAAATCAGGGCCCATTGCTAAATAGGGCTCACCCAGATAGGAATCAAATGATGTCAATCAAGAATCGGCTCCCAAGCCTAAACCTGCATCTGAAAAGGATAGAACAACTAAGGGGTGAGTTTTGAGAAACTCAGTGAGAGATAGAATGTCCCTAACCCACATGAGACAATGTACAAACTTAAATATTAAGATGATACTATAATATGTATAACAAAAACCCAAAAATAGAAATCTTAATCAATATTATCCAAATTTTCTTTTCCAAAAACAGAGTCCATCTATTCCAGGATAAATCCGTCAGGAAACACACTTAGGTGGCCATTCCTTTGTGTGAATCCCGTAATCAGGCACGTACCATTCTTCCCGTGGCCGTGAATATCAGGCACGCACCAAACTATATGTGTGGCCGTGAATAACAGGCACGCATCACTCCCTTGAGTGGCCATGAAATCCAACATCCTAGGTGCACCCAGGGCTAACGCCTACTGCCGTTAGCCTACAGATCCCGATCTAGACTTTCTAAAATCTTTCTTTTCCATTATACAGAATATTTAATAAAGATTCTTATAAAACAAACCAATATACCTTATATAAAACAACAAAATCGTAACTTTAAAGAAAATTAAAGCTTTAACATTTTAATAAATCAAAAACGAGTAAAAGTTCGAAGCTTTTATCCAAAAACCTTTCAAAATAAGAGAATTTTCCAAAGTTTAATAGAAAACCAAGGTAATAAACATTTGCCACATTTTCCTTTTGAAATCAAGTCACTGTCTCATGTGAACCAGTAAAAATAGATAAGCTACCAAAACTTAAATTATATTGCTAAGACATACCAAATCATTTGCATATGAATATATATATATAGACAAAAATACGTTAAAACTAAGAAAGGGATAAGCTATCCACTCACAGACTTAGCGCCAATCACAGAATCCTAATCCCATGAACTCAAAGAGCCAAAGCCAGTCCTCCAGTGGCATATACTATCAATAATATGACAATTTGATTCAAGGTCAGTCCCTTAGATTACGGATTAATCTATTTTACTCCCAGATATAAAAATTCCTAATTCTTCTAACCTAGGGTTCTCCAGAAACTCACTATAGGGGAAAATAATTCGTAATTTCATAGGAAAGGAGGAGGAAAGGAGTTGAAGGATTACCTTTTAGAAGGGGAAAGGAAGAAGAAAGATTTGAGAGCCTTGATGTCACCTCCTCCAAGCTCCAAGACCAAATGTGTTGATTTCTGGATGAGGTATGATTTGAGATTAAAGAAAGAAATTGAGTTTAAATGAATGGGAATGGTGTAATTTGATGGAAAGATGTGAAGGATTGTGTTTAGGAATGAAGGGAGATGTGTTTTAGAGAGAAGGGAGAGAGTTTGGGTTAGAGAGAGAAGGAGAATTTCGAAAAATGAGGCATGGGACGCGTCCGAGCCTATATATATTGGCCTGTGGTAATCGATTACCAAGGGCTGGTAATCGATTACCACGAAGAACTGGTAATTGATTACCAATTATGTTAATCGATTACCATAGCCAAAAAGCTGGTAATCGATTACCAATGCTGGTAATCGATTACCACTAACCCAGAACTGGTAATCGATTACCAAATATGGTAATCGATTACCACGCGAAAAATTTCAACCTGTGGGCATACAAAGAGGACTGTAATCGATTACAAATCCTCTGTAATCGATTACCAACTCCAAAAGCTTGGTTTCCTCCTTCTGCAGTCATTTCCTAGGTCTAGAATATTGCACAAACTTATTTACATTCCTCTTTAACTTTACTTTCCATTAACTTTAAAACATAAATGTAAATAAGGGAATACCCCCCATTTGGATTCAATAAAAATATCTAAAAAATCAAAATCCTTAGGAATTAGAATCTAACTTTTGGGTTTTAGTACAATTCTCTAAAAACTTGCGTTTTTATAAACTTGAGGGTTGAAAATGAAGGGTTTATCCATTCCCTAAAATTTGTTAAAAGTCCCTCTTCAACTCATCAATGCCTAGAGAACCATTACCGGGACTTTTGATCTTAAGAAAATTCCTTAAACCTATAGCCCTCCAAGGAGGCATAGGGTTCAGACTCATAATTTTTTAGGTTCTGGTTTCGACAGGTAACTGCACTCAGGCTGGGGTGTTACAAGCAACTTAGATTACAAAATTAACCATACTTGTTAAAACAGAATGAGTTTAGCCATTAAGAGGAATTACGGGGAGGGGTTGAGATTTTGGGCTAACTAGTAAATTAGTGGTGAAATTGTGTAAGAAGGTTAAGGTTGAATTATGTGATTGAGACATTATAATTGTCCAATAAGAATGAGTATACTTATGCAAATTTTAAATTGTTCTTAAATTGCAAATTTTGGAATGCTCCAGGCCAGTACAACCAATATGCTGTTGGATTTCCATTAGATACTTTTTGGATTCCATGATTTATTTGCTTTGTGCTATGAGATTGTGCAAAATTTACAAGTTCAAGTTATTAGCATTGACAAGTTTGCATGATGCATTGTGAAATTGCACAAGGCCCATGAATCAAGAAAGATACTTGGAATTAATCCAAAATTATAAGACTTATGGTGATTAATCAGATAATTTTTATCTAGTTAATTACTTTATTTAAGATTAGGGAATTTATACCTAACAACCTTACTTGACTCAAGGAATTTATATTTGTCTAGGAATAGATCTGTGTGAATCAGATAGAATGAATCTGACAATCACATATAGGAATGAGATCAGTCATGATAAGTAGACTATTACCTAAAAGTAGGAAAGGGCCCCTTACCGGGCTAAACAAATAAAGCGCACATGCTAGAGTAAGGAAGGTAAAAGACAAGTAAAGGAAGTACGATATACATGTCAAGAAAGTCATTTCATCCGTCATGCTGCATCATGCTTCATTCAATTATGATTTATTTTGCCTTTCACTAATGAGATATTTGCTACAAATGTATGAATAAAATGAATCTACTTCAAAAGGAATATTTTTGAACTTATTAAATGAACCCTATTGTATGCAAATTTTTTTTAAAATTAAATTAAAGCAAGTGGGATGATGATGATAACACTCTTTGTTGTAACTTAGGACTTTCCTATTGAGAATTTGTAATTCTCTCTCCTATATATGTTCCCTGAACATCACCAAACAACAAAGGTGGCAGCGGCATAGAAAAACAGGTTTCACATCCCTTGAAGATAGCAGGATGTTCATGATCAGGACTACTTTGAAGTGTACATGTAATTGAGTACACCTAATAGCTATGTAAATATACTATATATGAATTCTCTAGAATTAATATTTGCAAAAAGTAAAATATGTATGTACGACCTTGTAATAGATATAATGACATGGAATGAGAATTTTATAGTTTAGATGTATGCTCAATTTCAAAAAAAATTCTACTTTCATATTTATGACCCCTATGTTCTTTAAAAGCATTTTAAAGAGTAAGCAAAAAAAAAAAAAAAAAAGCTATAGCAACTTCTAATTGGATATCGTGACTTAAGTATGGTACCATAATTAGAAGGGTATTACAAGAGTCTTGGGGCAAGAATGAGAATTTTGAAATAATTGAGCACGTGAGGTAAAAGAGTGAATTAACTGGAGTCATCAGATTTCATGAAAATCAATTGTGGGAATTGGGAGTAAGTCTTTAAACTAACACTAGAGTAAACTGATAAATTTGATCAATCTAACCATTGAATCATTTAATATTATGTTGATGATTAAGCATTTTAGAAAAATTGGACACCAACATATATATAATGTAGTAGTTAACATTTACTTATATTTTTAAAGTATATTGTACATCAAAATAAAGTAGAATGATGAAGTAGCAAATCATTTTAAAATTGCATGAAATTTTTTACAATTGATCTACTTAGTAAAAACTTTGAATTCAACCCTTAGATACTCAATGTTTATAAAAAGTTATTCAATAGAGTAAGCATAATATGACTTACTCTTGGTTTGAGCGTAACTTGATCCTAACCCATATATATAACTTTTATTTTATCAAAATTATTATATTAAGAAAATAAATTATTAACAATGACAATAATTTGTGATGATTGTTTAAATAAAAGTTACATACTTTTTCAAATTTTTGGATTTTTTTTAGTATAATATTAATGCCAATATATGAATTTTGATAATCTTTTTATATAAATTTATTGAAACAAAAATATATTGTCAATTTCATATTTAACTTTACAATTTTTAAAATTATTAAAGAAGGAATAAGAAATCTTAATAAATATAGTGTCATTAATATTAACATATGAAGTCTCGATTTTCAAAGGCAAATGTCATGACCCATCCCGGGGCCATAACTGGCTCATAAGATGGACCAGCCACCTAGCAAGCCTAACTGAGATTCTTACAAAAATTTGGGCAGAGTTTTCCCTAAAAATTGGATATCCCAGAATATACATAACTTTCTTGTTTAATAGTTCATAGCATATAATCCTACATTCATATCCAAAAGCATTCTCAAAATGCATAATAATGACAAAGTACATCGGTATCATATTAATAGAGTACATATAAGAAGCGGGATCCTGCCTATAGTTAATGGTGTGCAACTAAGATTTCACACATATTGGATCTTTCAAAATACATATCAGGCATAGGTAACATCAAAAGACCCACATAGACAAGTGTTGGCTCATCAAAATGATATACTCTTTAACAAGCTGAGGGACCTACCTAGATTCGGATCAGGGGAATCCAAAACATGTAAAGTAAAAGGTGAGTCAAATAGAACCAAGGAGAGATAATATATCTATAACCAAAATGGGAAAAGCTCAAGCACAACTTTTTGACAAATATATTTAAGATAGTAACATTTCCATACTTAAAAAATAAATAAACCAAAACAATAAATACTATTCAAATATATTATGCAAATACCAAATCAGGTAGAATAGAGGATCAGAGTGGAAGGTCTCAAATCCAGAATCAGAATAAGAACACACATCTCACCAGCAGGCTTTTCCCGAAGGATCGATAAAATCACCCACCTTCCTAAGGCTTAATATATCTGGATGTGTTGGCCAAGCACGCTGGGTTAGCAGCACTCCTGTGAGTTGCAGTTTGGACCATGGTGCACGAAGACTAACATTTACTGTTGTTAGCTATATTTTTGTCAAAGATTCCTCCTATAAAACAAGTTCATCATAAGCTAATAGATATCTCGTTTATTATAAATTCAGAATATCCAATCTTGGTTCATCAAAACAACAAAATTTTAGAATTCAGAATGGCGTATAGTTCCAATTAGTATGCAATCCAAATGTCCAGTCTTTGCTCAACAAATTATCAAATACTCAAAATAATACAAATTTCCCATTAGCGTGAAATACAACATACTCAACTTTGTTTATCAAAAGAACAAAATTTCAAAGTGACAACGATTCTCAGTTGGTATGAAATCTTCAAAATAATAATGGTCTCATCTAATCAAATCAAAATAAACAAATTTCAAAGGTGCTTGTCCCAAACGTATAGCTATACACAATGGAAAATAACATAATAACTCAAATATAAACATGTACTCATAACATAATGAATCCAAGCTTTTCACATTAACGAAACAAAACATATGTATAATGTAATGTATATATTCAAGAATGGAGAAACTCAAAACATGTCATAGATATATCATTAACTAACAATATTAATACACACAGCCAAAGATAAGGTGGTCTAATCCTATGGTGGCAGAGAGTCAAAAGGACAATCCTCCAACGTATCTAGTACCATAAATATCATTAAATAAGTACTAATTAAAATTTAGAACCAAGGATTGGCTCAAATTAGCTTCTAATCGCAAAAACTCTAATTTAAATTGTAAGTTCTTAATATTTACTACTCAAATCCAACACTTATGGGGAGATCTTTCTAAGTCTATGAAATAGAAAGAGGTGTGTGAGTCTTAGGAATATCTTTGGAAGCCAAGAGAAAAGAAGGGAAGGAGTGGGTTGTTGGGTCTTCTTCAAGAACTGTAACCCCCAAGCAACCATTCCATGAAATTGCACTTTTTAGATATAAAATCGGTTTAGCCACAAAGAGTCACCATGGCGGCAAAATGGTGAGGGAGTGGTGGGGAGGTGTGGAGAAGTGGGGGAAGAGAAGGAAAGATAAAAAAATGGGGAAAGAGGTCGAATGAGACTGTGCGGTCTCATACCTCTCTTTCTAACATCATCAACACCTGAGGGCCCGTGACTAACAACTACCATTCCTTTTCAATTGGCCCCAAAAGGTTGACTCAAGTTTACTTTGACTCAAATAACTCAAAATTATGTTAAAGAATGACTCCCAAGATTATTTCCAAAGACCTATGAAGCATGGATTCTTCATTTTTGCAAAAGTACCCATATCAGATATGTTTTGGGTATAGGTATGCCTGGGTATGTACCCATTAATTTTTTTTTTTGAAAAAAAAATTGGGTATGGTGGGGGCGGCTCGAGTACGCTGCTTAGACTAAACTACGTCATTTTGGCCATTTTTTTTCCTTTTTCCCAAAAGGAGAACCCTACCCCTGTCTTCTTCCATTCGCACAACAACAGAATCACCCCACGCCATTTCCAAGTTTCTCACCACCACTCAATCGCTCCAATGCCAGCGATAGCCTAGTGGCGGCAGCAGTGAGGGAAACACACAACAGCAGCGCCAACAACCTAACACGCAGCTTCCCTCTCCAGTCTCCGATGGTGGCAACCCAACAGGCAGTTTCCCTCTCCTATCTCTCTCTTGTGACAATGAGGTACCTATATTTTTCTTCTACTTGAGTTTTATTTTTGTTCTGCGTACTTTTGATAATTTTTTTCTAGAATTATTCCTGGAAATAGCTTGAGATATGAGATTTGTTGATGACTTTAGTGTTTGTTTATGTTATTGCTACCATTTTTTCATGTTTGGTCATATTGAATGTTGTGAAAAATGAGAGGGATGGTATTGGTGTTCTAATTCTTTGTTCTTTATCATCTAAGTGACAGAATGAGTAATTAAATTTTTTACTTTTGAGTAATATAGAAATTTTGTAATTATTTATTAGATGTTTTCACAAGGCTCAACAACTGGGTCTGCTAGTGGTAATGAGGGGTCTAGAAGATAGATGGAACCTGTCACCCAAGGAATGGTGGGTGATGTATGGATCTTCACTCCCAAAACTTCTAAACATAGCCTTGAAGTTCCTTTTCACAACCATGTTCTTCCTCTTGTTGTGAAAAGAATTGGAGCACATATTCCTTTAAGAGAAATAGGCTTAATCCTAAAAGAGTTGAAGATTTAATATTTATACACACTAATTTTTGCCTCCTATCAAGAAAGACTAATAGCTATCATGAGGGGCGAGACAAGAATGTGGGATATTGGTGGAGATGAATGAGATCCATTTGAAGGAGCTGAAATTCTTGAAATAACTTATCTTTCACTTGATGAGCCTAATTTAGAGAATGTTCTTTTCACTTATAATGGGGAAGGAAATAATGAGATTGAAACTGTTAGAGTTTGATTATTAATTGTATTTAAATGATTGTTATATACTTGTTTTGAACAATGTTTTAAGTAATGTAGTTTTTATTTTTGTGATGTGATGTTGAACAATTTAGGCCTGTTTTATGTTAAAGTTGGTGTATTTTCTTATTTATAATATGAAATTTTAGTTTTTATTTTATAAAATTTGTAAAATTTTTATACTTTTAAATATATATATATATATATATATATATATATATATATATATATATATATATATATATATATATATATATATATAGACGTACTTGTATCTTAGGTTTTACAAAATTTCAATACACCGTATGCATATCCGTGTAACATAGCCACAGACTTAAACTCCTACTAAAATTATGGATTACGCCAGCAACGTTTTTATATGCAACGAGGTTATTACAATAAAATTATTTTAATAATATTAAATAATAAATAATTAAATAATAGTGAATATTTTAAGAAAAATATTTGTGTTAATTAATAAAGTACTTTTATAATACGTAGTTTTGTAAATTTCCCTATATATTTTAATGAGTAAAGCATTTTGAAAGAAAGTGTATATATACTTCGAAAACAGAGGAGAAAGTATAATTTACTGGGAAAAAAAATTCAAAAATTGTTACCTAATTTCATGTATAAAATGAACTTCATTTAAGTTGTTAGTCATCATTCAGTAGTAACAAATAATCTCTCAACAAAAACAAATAACCACTAAAAAATTAACTAACTAAATTCGTATATAAAATAGAATGTTATTACATCGTTAAGCAATGAGAAAAAATCACAAGTAAAAAGGTGAGCAATGGGCAAATGGCAGCAATTGGCAGCTGAACAGTTGCAAGCAGTGGTTGAATGGCAGCAAGCAGAGATTGGATGGCAACAAAATGATGGTTGGATAATGGTTAATTTTTAAGACTGCCACAAAAAGCATTCCAATTGTTGGTGCCCTAACGTTTTGAGAGAGTGAGGCTGTAGTGTAAACAAAATGAATAAAGAAAATTACAAAATATCCTTAATGGTATCATTGTATACTTGTTGATATTATTTGGCCATTCTTCTTAAATATTTTTATTAACTCCTTTTTAATAATTGTAATATAATTTTTCATTTACCTTAAATAATTTCTTTTTTTTTATAATTGAATAAAAGCTCAACATTCATCAACAATTGAGAGGGCATTACATCATAGTATCTCAATTATAAAAAAGCTTTTATAAGTATCCAAAACTCTCTTATAAAGAGCAGAACATAATAAAATAAAATCTACACAAATAACATATTCTAACATCAAACAAAAGTTTGCATCTCAACTAAGCTTTATTTTCACAATATGTTTTTTGTGTCCCTTCTTATCTCTCTATTCTTATGAGACTTAGATTCCTTACCTACATGATTATTTTCACAGTCTATATTGGGAGTTGGACTTTTCACTTGTTCACCTAATTTGTTGTTAATAGTACTTAATATTAATTTTCCTTTGACTTTATAGCATTGAAGTTACTGCAAATTGATATGATTCCATAAATGAATAGATGAAACTTCTAGTTTACAAAATCCTATATAAGCTATTTTTCTTCTTCCTGTATTCTTTACCAACTGATGTTTAAATAAATAAGAGATAGAGACTTCAAGGAGATACACTGTCAATATAAAATAAATGTTTACTTTTGGAGAGAAAGATTGGCATTGAAGCAAGTTTCATCAAAAGGATAGAGGCACAAAAGAAGAGAAAGGAGACTATATAACAAATTTTTTGAGCATATCAAGAAGCAATTTGAAAACATCCTTATATCTACTCCTTTCTGCTTATTATACTATAAATAAGTTGTCCAAGTTCTTCACTGCAATCTTCTTGCACATGATGACTTGCCTGCAAAGGTGCAAGATGTTAATTCTTAATTGTACCTTTCCTAGACATAAGTTGTTAACGAATGAAGATAAACAAGAAGAGAAGATTCATTTAGGTACTCTCTATTAAGATATAAAACCATTCGTGTGTCTCTCTCTACCTAATAGTTTAAGCTTTTGGGAGAGATGGTTCATGATATGGTATTATAGCCCCTATGACCAAAAGATCTAGAGTTCGATTCTTGTTTACCTATATTCTTCTAAATAAAAATTGAATTTCAGCACAAGATAAGGCGAGTCTGTGCATAGTCCACCCTTTAAGCCCAAAAGAGGCTCTTACTAAGGGGGTATATTCAAATATAAAACCATTCATGTGCCTCTACTCAATAGCTTAAGCTTTTGGGAGAGATGGTTCATGAAATGGTATCATCTGCCTCTACCAAGCAGCTTAAGTTTTGGATAGAGGCACATGAATGGCTTTATATTTTAACACTCTCATCCACATAGTATAAAATGTAAAAGCAGTCAAGTGTGTTTTAAAAATCATAAGCTAACATTGTGTTACGATAAAAGAACTAAGATTTATAAAGAAGAAAGTTTGAAAATACAATCGAAGATTTTCTTTATTTTTGATACAAAAAGGAATATTATTAAGAAAGAACAGAAAAGTACAATAAAGAGGATAAGACATTATTACAAGAAGGCAACAAAAAGAGAAAAACAAGAACTATGAGAATGGATCATGTAACAAATTATGCCAATTTCCCCAATAAAACAAAAACAAAATAAAACAAGAGCAGAGCACCACCATAAGGAAGCTAAAAAATTAGTGTCCTTGAAAATTCTAGCATTCCTTTTTAGCCATAAACTCCAAGAACCGCAAAAGCCAAGCACTAGCACAGGATCTTAGCTTCTTTATTAGAGGCAAAACCTGTAAAATTAATAAGGAAAATTGTTACAAAACCATAACACTATCCAAAAATCCCAAAATGCTTATTCCAAAGAAAATTGTTAAAAGAACAATGCAAAAAGAGATGAGCCTTAAAAGAGCATATTATATACATATTTGGAGACAAAGCCATAAGAGGTTTATGTATCTATAACATGTCCTTAGTGTTAATACTATTAATAACAACAATTTCATCTAGGGGAACCGATTGAAAACTAAAACTAGCCCAAGATAAGCATGGGCAAATTAATACCAAAGTATTTACCGTTGGAACTTCAATAAGTGTATGATTGGAATCCTTGCAGAAATTTTCCACTCCATCATAGCTAAACCAACGGTCTCTTTGGCCCCAACATATTGTTGTTTGAACTTTCCAATTTTTGTCCTTAAGTATTGTCCGCATATCCTCCACATACCTCTGAAGGAAAAGTGAATCATACAAACCCCAATCTTATCAATTCAAAATAATAATAATAATAATAATAATAATAATAAATAAAATAAAGCAATGCTTTATTTTTTGTATTATATGAATCAAGAATGTTAATTATCATTCCTGAGGTTTCATAAGGCATCTGATCGGCATCTAGATCTGATGCCCACACGCCCCATGCATTCAGATTATATATCTAAAAGACTATTAAGAACTATTCAAGGACAACACAGGAGGACTTTAATGATAAAACTAGCAGAGCATACAGGCCATAACTAGAAAGAAATACTTTTAGTCACAAATTATTTTATTTTTTCAGTTTTTTCTTCAAGTATTATTTGTTTCATATTTGTCCTTATACATTCAAAAATATAATCAATGTTTTCCGGTCTTAGCTCCATTAGATCATTAACAAAGCTTGCCTATGTACCATTTTACATGGCAAACATAACTCATGTTCTTCTGGCAAGATGCCGACGTATCCTTATAGGTTTGGTCCATTTGAATCACCTATAAGGCTAATTCTCGATTGAATAGGTGAGCACAAGGATTATGCAGTCTCCTAGGGGTCAAATTTGCTTACCAGCACAACCAAACTTTTGTGGGTAAACATGACTAACATGACCAAGGCCAAGGCAAAAATTTAATTTTGTCTCTTAATGTATTTTCAAGTTTCATCTTTGCTCCTCAAGTTTTATTAGTTCCAAATTTGTCATTTATGTTTCTCAAAGGCATCAAAAGTTTCCTAAGTTAGAACTCAATCAAATAATTATCCAACATGGGCATAACTTGGCTAATGCCACCATCAAACAAGGAGAGAACAAAGAAGCATCTCTTCTATACTTCTTTCGCTTAAACCTTATAAAGAAATCCCCAGATTATGAATAGAAATAGTAAGAACAATCCCCTTATTTGATCCCTCTTTCTCTCCATGAGTTCTTACTCCAATGTGAGAGAAAAGGGAGAGTAGCTTTATACAGTCTGCAATGCAGAGCCAGAGAAGATTCAGAGTCGTCAAAGAAAAAATTTGTCATTTTGTTTCTAAGTCTCACTCCTAATTTACTGTCATTTGTTTGAGCCATAGCAAACCAGATGATCCAATTGATTTATTTGGTTAACAATATAGGAGTGAACCTAATTGGAAACCGAAGATTCCCTGCAGGGTAGGGGTGTAACGAGTGATCACCCCATCATACCTCTATGCTACGCTTCTGGTTTTAGTTCTAGGGCAATCACTTGCAGTTTTGTGAGGTGTGAAAGATACTGTTTTTGTTACTCATATTACTTTTGTGGGGCTAGACGAATGCAGCTCTTGTGGTCAATGAGGCTGAGGGGTATATCAGACAACAAAGGAGTAAACATTTCAAGTTTTATTTCAAGGCCTATGACAGCATGAGTTGGTCCTCTTTGGGACAAGGTCATATGGTATAGGGATTTTGGGAAGAGGTGGCAGAAATGGACAAGCAGGGTTCTTGATTGACAAGTTTTCTAGTGATTGCCTGTGGGGAGCCTATATCTTGTTTCAAGGGCCAATGAAAAGATAAGTTTCCATATATATAAGGAATCCTAAGTTCTGAACTATAAAGCAAAACTAAAAATAGGAACAAAATTGAGCTAATTAATGGTAGAAATCTAAAATGTTAACAAATTTACCAGGTTATAGAATTTGAGATTCAATCAAACATAAGAAAAATTAAGTAGAAGATGCACAAGTAGAAATTTATTGCTCTCAAGGATTTGTTACAGAAAAGACCAAATATTTTCCTTGTAGTTCTTCATTCATGTAATTGTTGATAACATCAAACAGAAGTTATGGCCAAAACAATAAAATAAAACCATACAGAAGTTCCAATTAAGAGAGACAAATCAATGACTTATGCATTTACCATATTCTTAATATGTATGACATGGAAAGCAGTAGAACTGATACAATATATTTGGTGCAAAGGTAATTTTCACCTTGAGGTCTTTCTTCATGGTCCTGCTAATTGCATTTAGTGCAAAGCCTGAGGAACCAGATGTGAGATAGGGTCTTCTATAGACCATTGCATCTTCTTCTTTCATTTTATAGGGGCCACAGCTTGTCAGAGCTTTGTCACTGGCTCTTAATGGATCCTATTCACATAGAAGAGAAACATATTATGTGGAACATGTAGGGACCAACCTAACTATAAATTGCATTACTGTCTATATATATGTGTAATGAAGGAATGAATGGAAGTTACATTTTTTATTAGAACTTGAATAGGATTTATGAACACTTTATACCTGTGAAAATATTTCACCTAGCAGAAAGTTGCTGAAAATGGATAATGTTGGGGGAAGCTTGGCATGTTGGGCTGTTAGCTTATAAAATAAGAAAGAGAAACTGAAGTTAACAATTGTTAAGAAGTATATTTACGAAAGTGTTTACTGATAAGGTTATGCTCATGGATTAAGTGATTAAATGCTGTTAACTATGAGGCTGATTGAGGTCTGACTAATGAACACCACAGAACATGCTTGTAATACTTCTCCAGTCTAGTAAAAAGTAGTGTAGCTTGTGGTAATTTAAACAGTACTTAAATCTATGGCCTTTCTTTATTGTCTTTATCTCTAACTCTATTCTAGAACCTAATTTTCTCCTTTCAATAACTTGGAAAAAAGGGAGACGGCAAAAGGAAATAGATGTAAATTAATATTAAACATTCTCAAATTATATTATGCATGTCATGAGCCATCTCTCGCAAAGGCTTAAGCTATTGAATAAAGGCACATGAATGGTTTGATATTTTAACACGCCCCCTCACCAGAACCTCTTTGGGCTTAAAGTATGGACTATGCACATACTCACCCTATCTTGTGCTGAAATTTAACTTTTATTTAAAAGAAAAAAGACAAAAAAAGATCGAACTCTAGACCACTTAGTAATAAAGGCTTTGATGTCATGTCATAAACTATCTCTTCCAAAAGCTTAAGTTATTGGGTAAAGACACATGAATGATTTTATATCTTAACGATATACAATATTATTCAAACAAAAATATTAAAAAAAAACCTTTGCAGGGGGTATGGCAATGCAAGAGTCACCATTCACTTATCATACTACAAATCTATCAAAAGACAATTTTAATCCTGAAATTCACAAGAGAAAAGAACATAAGAAGATCAATTAACAGAACAATACATGCCAACACCAATTCCCTTCTTTTGAAAGTGAAAGAGAAAAGGAATGTAATTTACATCCAGAAGATGGTTTCAGAATATGACGAAAACTGAAGTTGAATGGCACTCAGGGAAAGTTCTGTATTTTATTGATGATGTCAGTAGTAGGATGAGTTTTGAAAGAAATAGTCAAATTTGATGAGTAAAATAAACGTACAGGCGGATTAAGGAGTATCAAGTTGTTGAGTTTTTCCTGGTGAAAGCTGGCATACTTAACTACAACTGGTGCAAAATATCCCTGGGAACAAAGAAGATTAAGGAACTTCCTATGAATTTGTCAACAAGTGAGACTTTAGTAACAGCCAGTTCATTGATAAGTGACTCCAATGATGACACATATTCTGCAGGGAAGAAGAATAGTAAGTCATTTTTGCTGCCATTTTTTGTTTCAGAACAAGAATCCCCCACTAAACAATAAGCAACTACTTAATATTGCTTGAGTTGCTAAAATTAATTACCATCCGGTGTGTAGTCAAACCCATAACTGGGTTGAGGTTTATCAGAAAACCCAAATCCTGAAAGAATAGAATAAATGGAATGAATTTTTCTAGTTCAGCAATTGTGATTGGTAACTTAATAAATTTTTTGAAATGTTATGGTAAAACATTTTCAAAAACAAATAAGTAAATCATGAACCAATCTCATGCATAAATTTGTTTAACAAAAATTTTTATATGATACCAGTAACTGCACACAAATGGAAGCAAGGCTCTATGAACTAAGATACAAATGAAAGGCTAAGCATCATTAAAACTATAACAGCTCACTTGGATGAAAAAAGTTACTAGACTAAACATAGTCCTCTATAGTTATTCTGAAAGACATTGAATCAGTTATGCTGAACAGGAAATTCTACAGGTATAATACAGGAATAAAAGATCAGCCTAGTGAGGCATTCTATGAAAACGTTTCGTGATACTTTTAACATACATTGATTTGGTTCAAATGAATGGAAAAGCCATAAAGTAAGCAATGACACAAAGCATAGGCTATAATGCCACAACAAAGACAAATAACTCTAATTAATAAAATAAGAGTAATTTAATTACAAATCCAATAAAAACATAGTGATCTTACCCAGCCAGTCAAAAGCTATGGCATGATAGTCCTTGGAGAGTACCGGAAGAACTTTGCGATAAGAATAAATTTTCCAGTAAAATTGTTGTTCCTCTGTATATCTTATATGTGTAGGATAATACTATTCAGAATATCTTGACAGTATTTTAGAATTTCTTCATATTCAGAATATATTAGTAATATCTTTAAAATAAATCGTGGAATCAATTATCTAACAGATGAAGCAATCTTAGGAGTTGTTTACTATTCAATATGTTTCATTTCTTTTCCTTATCTATTTAGAATTAGTCATCGTATTTTATTACCCACAAAAGTGACTTCTTTTCTCATCAACAATCATTCCAGTAATGCTTGAGTACAAGAGCTAATCATGGAATAACTATTAAAGCAAATCAACAGCTATAAACTACAGATATATGTAGTTGAGAAATGTTCCAACATGAGCTAATTAATTTAGAATTCTAGATTGCTATGCTAACATTCTGACCACTATTAAATAGCACAAAAATGAAAATTTAAAATGAATCTTCGTCGGGTTATAATTTTATAGCATCTTTTAACAATTGTTTCACTCAACTATCATGAACTTGCATTAGATTTCTTAAAGAATTCAAATCAGATCATTCATGATTGGGGACACAAGCTTGCCGTGGATTAAGATTATGACTTAAATTATCTAATACATAAGGCAAACTAATCAAATCCATAACAATGTGGTTTAAAAATTATGACAGCACTTGTTAAAATTTTCTGCAATAACACGATTCTCGAGGTCCTCTCATACATACATTGTTGACAAGTAAAACTCACCTGTGAAGGGAAACCAAGGATTAATATCACTGAAGGATTATCAGCACTTCCGACTTCAACACAAAACCATCTATTTTATAAAATCATATTGACAAAATGTGATTCAATTTGTAACCCTGAAGATAATACTATCTCTCATTTCTACTTGCAGCAGAGTCCCACAAATTCAAATAAACAAGTCCTTTATTTTTATTTATTTATGTATGTGTTTATAGACACTCATGTCAACTCTTAACTCCAAGTTATCAGCTGCCAGTTTTCCAATTTCGTTTTTCATCAGTTTTCCACTGTCCTTCAAAGCAAAGATAAAAGATCATTGCACATATATAGAGGCATCCAATTCACCTGAAACGATCACCAGTAGCTTGAGAACCAGCACCCATAATGAGGCCAAAAATTGGATGTTTTGCCTTTTCACCACTGCCAGAAATTGAATAGGCTTTAACCTGGTAATATCACAAAATTGATGGATAAGACCATAAATGTGACTTGAAGTTACAATATTGCAACATCATGGAAATGAAGTTGAAATAATACAAGGAATAACTTCACAACCAATCTCATCATATTTTAATAAAATGTATTTTCTGAAGTAATCATAAGTATACTTCAAGCAGCAGCAGTAAATACAGCAACAAAGCTTTTCCCCTCTAGGTGGTGTCAGCTATACTAGATCAAACGAAGCCATTTTATCCTATTTTAAGATATAAAATCATCTATATATAGGTGCATTTGTTTCAGATTTTGAAAAAAGTGATTTTAATACTTAAATTTTATATGTAACAAAAAAAGCTAAAAACTGATTTTTTTATAAGCTATTTTTTTCAACTTTTATAAAAAAGCTGAAAACTAATTTTTTTGAAAATCTGATTATTTTTAAAAAATTTTCCAAATATATAAAAATTAATTTTTTTCAATAAAAAAAGTGATTTTTTGCTAAAAAAAGCACAAACAAATATAGCCTATATCTACCCAAGAACTTAAGTTTTGGAAGAAATGATTCAAGGGGGTAGGGATACCCAAATGTCTATAAATGCTATCTTAGCCATATATTAAGCAATGTGGGACTTAAAATTTATAAATAAAATAGGTTGAATTTTAGCACAAAGGAGATATATTAAGAAATAAAATCATTTATATACCTTTACTCAATAACTTAAATTTTCGGGAGAAATGATTTATGATACCTAATATACAGAAACCATGTCTATTGATAAGTCATTTAAATATAAATCCTTCAAAAGAGTCTAAGCAACAGATGAAAAAACATTATTAGTTACCCTTTTCCATTGCTTAAACCACTCATCACTTGGACTTGGCCCATCTGAATATTTTCCTGTCAGAACAAAGACACCACAACTCTCCAATAAATTTCTCATATAATTACATAAAATCAAATGCATGTGAACTAGTTTCCAACACATGCATTAGAAAAGTACCTCCACTGAAAGAGAACCCATTTCCAGCAGAAACTTGAGCATCCAGTAGATAACCCTGCACTAGAACCAAACCAACGGTTGGGAACAAAGTTTCAAGAGGAGATAAACCCCATTAACAAGGTTGAACATTACTTGGTCCCCGTTGTTGCCGTTTGAACTGCACGTCAACTTGAGGAGAGGCTTTCTTGAAGGGTGTGGATGCAATGAGAGGAACCTTGTAGCAAGGATTGATGATGATGATGATGATGATGATGATGGAGAAGAGTAACAGAGGTAGGAATGGAAAGAAGAAAAGCCGTGAAATGATGGTCTGGAATGAAGTGTTTGAATGGCCATGGCGTGAAGTTAGTAGGAGCAAGCAAGAACAAGAGGCAGTGGTTGGTGTTGGAAAGTGAAGAGGGAACAAACAGCTTTAACGGAAAGACAGTTAGTTAGTACTTTTTGTTGGGTTCGGAAGTCTGGTCCTTGCTCCTCAAAACATCTGGTCTTTGATTATTTGGTCTTTGCCAACTTTTTACATTAATACTACCAACTCGTTTTTCTCAGATGATTAGGACATGAGTGGAACATGGCTAGGTGTAATCAGGAGAAGAATATCCCGTGAAAGTTGAGTAAAGTATTATTTTGGTTGTGAACTTTTACCTGTTGAGCAATTTAATCTCAAAAATTAAGAAAACAACTAGTTGATTCTTAGAGTTGTAAAATTAGTTCAAGTAAACTTTTGTGTGAGTTAAATTTTCATATTTGTAATTTTTTACTTTTTAATTTTGTTATATGTATATTTTTATGACTAATTTCTTATATTTTTAAATTCTTTTTTTATCATGACCTTTTTTTTTTGTTGGTTTTTACCATAACTTGATCAATGATAAAAATATACGTATAATTAGATTATATGTAATTTACATATGAGAGGATATTCTTCTCATAATAATTAAGAATAGTTCACTTAGTCAATTTTTTGTTTATGCATTACTATAATTTGGATTTGATTATCAATTTTTTTTTTTTTGTTAACGGGTGATTTGTAAATACTTCTATAAGTATTGGACGAGTCTTTCCCTCAACCTAAAATCTTAATATCATCAAAAACAATAAAATCCATAAAATGTCAATAAAGGTTGGTTCACCTGATAAACTTTTCACTCACACATACTTGAATTTAATTTTTAGAATGTTTTTGTTGGTAAATAATTTGTAAAAATCTCTATAAATGGTTGATAAACCCGAAGGTATACCTTAACCCTGAATTATAGCAAGTCTTCCCTTTAATCTAAACGAATATCGTAAAGTCATAATAATAAGTATTGAATTTTTTTTTCAATTTTAGTTTATATATTAATTAATTAAATATTAACAAAGACATGCCCAAAAATATTTTTATAAGAACAAAATTTAGATTCAGGAAAAGAATCCATATATATATATACATAAGCAAAAGAATTATCTATGAATCAACTCTTGCCAACAATTGTATAGGGCATAGAGTCTTTATGCTTCACTATTTTAGTTTTAGCAAAATAGTAAAGGAAAAAAAACTGCTAATATGATGGAAAGGACTTCCAATTCTGTAAAGGTCCGTTTGTATGCTAGAATTAGAATTATAGCATGGAATTTTAATTTTAATTTTAATTTATTTGAAATTAAAATTGATTTAAAATTTAAAATTTAAAATTTTATATTTGAATTCGATAAAGAATTATAGATTAATCGTAATTCTAAGTTTGATTTTAATATTATTTAAATTTATGATTCAAAATTAAAAATTAAAAAAATTACTAATAAACTATTTTGTATTATAGTAATTTTTTCATAAAAATTATTTATATAAAAATAATTTTTTTTTTGGATTTGAATATATAAAATAACAAGTTAAAATTTAGGAAATTTTTTATATTATTATTTTAATAAATATGATAGATAGCATATAAGTGGGAAAATGGAAAGAATTATATGGACTTTAATGAGGAGAGAGATATTTAATAAGTTTTGGAATTGATAATTAATATAGTATAGACTAGGAATTAGGAAGAGCTTATCTTAATTATTTTTCAATTCTATGGAAATGGAATTGAGAAGCTCAATTTCAATTTCAAACTCTAATTTCTTGCCAAATTTCATAGGCCAATTGAAATGTAAGTTTATTGTTTGAGTTGGAAGTATGTGAATGAA
The DNA here is from genome assembly GCA_031439585.1 of Pterocarpus macrocarpus. Lineage (NCBI taxonomy): Eukaryota > Viridiplantae > Streptophyta > Magnoliopsida > Fabales > Fabaceae > Pterocarpus > Pterocarpus macrocarpus. The sequence continues at coordinate 12,656,231 of CM062516.1, read as the reverse complement.
ATCTTAATATGAACCCATTTTAGGTTTAAAATAAGAATTTAATTTTGATATACTGTCGGTATAAAAAGATTCATACCGACATCTAATTATATATTATCATATTAATAAAAATATTTAATTTAATCACTTATTATCTTAAAAGTCTTTAAAATAGAAATTTATAATTGAATAACAATATAAATGCATCAAAATTAATCTCTTAAAATAATTTATAATTGAATTTTCTTTCAAATAATTTTTTTGAAAAAAAAATAATTTTTGGAAATAGGTTCAAATAATCTATAATTATTTTTTTTGAAAAAGAAAAACGATTATTTCTTAAATATAAAACGGGCCATACTTGTGCCACCCGCAGATTAGTTCTATCATCAGACCTACACAGTGTTTCTGAAACGCCTCATAAGTTCGCTCCTCTGTTGGGTATGCCACACAGAACGGAAGAATAACATTCAAATGGCGTTACAGTTTCTGAAGCATCCCGTAATAATCTCACGAGGTTTCCACGGCGAGACAACCTTAACTTTCCTGTCTCGGTTACGAAGTCTGAATTTTCGAGGTACACCTAATCTCTCTTTGAAAATTTCGTTCAATGAACTTTTGTGTTAAATGTGGTCCAAAAAACACTTTTTTTTTTTTATCCCTCTCTTTGGGGTATTCTGTTGAATCATTTGTGAACTAAATTGAAAATTTTCAAACCGGAAGCCCATTTTTGTAAATTGAAGATAAATTAACTTTGAACATGTTTATTTGAAACATGTGTGCTGCACTAATACTTTGCTGTTGTTATTCTTCATGGAAATTAACTTTAGTGAGATGGGTCAGTGCTCAAATTCCAACTACATTTAGGAGCTATGCTACTGCAAAGTCGGAGAAGATTTTACCAGTGAAGAAGTAAGCTTTTCTTGGCTTTAACCACTGTGTCAAATTTTCACATCTTATAGTTCAATAGGTTTATTCTTATGTAATTTGTCCATTGTTGTGTCATTGTTGATAACAAAATATGAAAATATTCACAGGCTACAATGATGGTTGTGGTTGTGATGAAATGCAAGTCTTTGAAGAGTACTGATGAAGTTACTGATGAAATGCTTTGTGTCTATTTGTGCATTTGCCTTTCAGGAAAAAGAGGCTGGATGAAATATGTCTTGAAAAGTATCAGCAATATAGTAGATCCATTATCCAGTCATGGATTTTGCAAGGTAACTAGTTTTGATTTTCTGTTGCAATGTGATATGTATAAGCTCTGTTAGGCAGCTCACTCGGGCTGTCCTAATTAATTGAATTAAATCATGTGGAACGGAGATATGTCATGCTTCTATCATTTCTTATTCTAGCCTTTGTGTGATTTCAAAGATCAGTAGTAATGGAAAGTTTTCTTTCGGGATGAATTGAAGTCTTTGATTATGCAAACTTTCGTTCTAAATTAAGTAATCAATTACCAAATGATTGCAAATATATCAAGTTGAAGATGATACATTCACTCTGTTTTGCATTGAATGTGGACTGTACTGTTCTGTAGCTTGTTTAGATTATGTACTAGCTCTTGCTATATGTTATTTTGGTTGCTTATCTTAATAATCATACTAAACTAAACTTGAATAATTTTCCATGCTATGTGATTGGCAAAGATATCAATTTGAAGATGATATCAATTTAATGATCCTCTGTTGTTTTTAAAACTGTAACTGTAGCTGGCATTGGCATACGGTAATAAGATTATCGTGCGTTGTGTGGTTTGCACTGAGGTGGAACACATTATTTGTAACCTTCTCTTTTGCAGATCTGAGATCATGACCTAGCCTCCTGTTGCTTCCTTTTACCTGAATGAGCTAGAGTGCTCTGGTCTTAAATAAATTGATTTATAAATTGGCATGGTGTGACTAAAAGCTTAAGTTTCCATTTAGCTTTCCTACTGCTCAATCAAATCTATCAAAGCCTCTTAAAACTTCACATCATATCTAACAGAACTCAAAAATACTAAGGACAGCAACTAATCTAATCTCTTTATTATTTTTCTTTCTTTATCTATATTTTGTGCTATCCTTGCCTTAATATGCTCAATGTATGTGAATGTTTATTTTAGCAATCATGAGTAGTTTGTTAACTAAACTATTTTTATATACATTCATTGTCAATGTAAAAAAAAAAAAAAAGTATACTATTAAATAGAACTGATAACATATGTGATGTAGGCAAAGTATACGTGAATGGGAAGGTGGTAAATAAAGCTGGTACTCCTGTGTCAGAAAAAGCTGTTGTGGAGATAATGGCTGAAGTTCCCAAATATGTATGTAGGTGAAGCCATCAAGCTCTACTGACTTGAAATAATATCTCTACAGCAACTTTGGTGAAACTGTTGTGTGTTTGGCTTTATGAACACAGAGCTGGACATAAGTTGGAAGCTGCCATTGAACAACTTGGTGTTGATGTTGCTGGTAAAGTAGCTCTTGATTCTGGGCTGTCAACTGGAGGATTTACTGACTGCTTAGTTCAGTATGGTGCATCACATGTTTATGGAGTTGACGTAGGATATGGACAGGTAACTTATTATATAATGCCTTTGTATTTACCTTTTTTTTCCCAGTTACGATTACATTGGAGGTGGAAGCACTCAGTAAGGGAGGGTGAAAAGTGACTTGGTGGAGGATTGAACCTCAGGATCGAATTTTTTTTTTTTTTTTTTTGCAAGTTCAGTAAACTCATCTAAATAATTTATCTTATTTTATAAGTTCTGCAAGAATGTGGAAACATGGTCATTGGAATCTGTCTGTTACTCTGCTTTATATTTCCTTTAGAAGATTTATGCACTCTTCTTATTTCCTATGACCTTCCTGCAAGTATTGCATTTCAATCTGCTTAGTGATTATATATTGTTAATGATTGTTAACTTATTTAGGTAGCTGAGAAAATTCGTAGAGATGATCGTGTATCTGTTATAGAGCGGACAAATTTAAGATATCTTACTGGACTCCCCCAGAATGTTGATTTGGTGACTTTAGACCTTTCATTCATCTCTATTCTTCTGGTAAGCTCTGAAATCAGGTTAAACATACCTCTAAGCTCCTGTCACTGTGTATAGCTTTTCTATTTTTGAAAATTGGATTGGACCAGCCAGTTGAAACAGGAAGTAGCCCATTTACCAGTCTGGTTCATCCTGTTCAACCAAACTTAGTCAAAACTGTTAACTACTTGGCAGAACCAGGTGGTTTATGGTCGACTGGTTACTGGTTAAGCCATTCTGGTTTTGTTGGTTGGACAGAGCACTCTTTTGACATGGCGACATTTTAAGATGCCATATTATAAAGTCAAAATTGGCATGGAAAGCTCAATGTGGTGGGTGTCAAACTTGTGCATCCATGGAAAGTAGTCGAGCCAGCAGCCACCAAGCCAAAAGCCCAAAACAGCTTGGTTTTAAAACAGGAACTTGTATATTTACATGTATTGTTTAAAACTAAAAAAAGGCTGAAATTACAAATTTCCTAATGGTTGATACACTGAATGTGAACCATCACTCTCCCAGTTTAATGGCCAGACTGGTTTTCGGACTTCGCTCTCCACTCCTAAATTTCCAGAAATCAAAGTTGTCAATATCGGATGGCTGCTCATGGCGGTAAACCAAAAATCCGCCATAAAGTTATGGCGGATAGCATGGCGGGTTATGGCGGACTGAAAATATACAAATATATATACAAAAAATATCCAAACAAAACTGCTAAGCATAATAAATAATCAAAACTAACAACATATATCAAGATGACAAGATCAAGAACAATAAAATTAGAAACATATTACATATTTTGATTAATAAATTCAGCAAATGCATCACAAAATCAAAGCCAAAGTCACAACATAACATAATATACTCATAGTCAGATACAAACATAGAAATATACCATAATCAAAGCTTCAAAGTCATAACATTAAGACCGAGGGAAACTAAAATCAACTAAGCTAGGCACTATTCCTCATCATCATCTCCAATATAATCATCATTGTCATTATTTTCTAGTGAGGCATATCCCTCCACTTTTTCTCCTTCCGATTTTGAGTCATCCAATTGAATTTCTTCCTCCTCTTCTGAAGAATCCTCTTGTTCTTCAAATTCTGGTTCTTCATCAGCCACCACTATCTGTTTTCCTTTCTTGGAAGCTCTACTAGCTCTTTTGCACCACTTGAAAGGCTCCTTTCTTTTTCTACTTTGCCTCTAGTATATGTTCTAGGGTCCCCAATCCCGGATGCCACATACCACGGTTCCCAATTCAAAGTGTCATCACCCCCAAAAATCGACTCATCTCCAGCATCATCATCACCTTCATCCAACTCTCCAACCAACCACTCATTAGACTTGTCAATATCATTGAGTGAGATAGGGTCAATCTCATCTCTAAGATTGTATCTACTGCTTGGCGCTTGGTTATATTTCACATAAACCAAATTGTGCAATCTTTTATGCTCAAGCCTATTTCTCCTCTTAGAATGGATCTGCAATATCAATATAATCTAAGTGTTAATGACTACTATTATAAGTATTAACAAAGTACCTAACTAATAAAGAAGTGTTAATTACATGTTCAAAAACACTCCAATTACGTTCACATCCCGAAGCACTACATGTCAAGCTCAACATCTTGATAGCCAACTATTGCAAGTTTGGAGCTAAATGCCCATACATTCTCCACCATTGAGCTACAAATCCAAAGAAAGCTATATAAGCAAATCACTCAAAGCTTAAAATCAAAAGAAATTTGGAAACTAAAAGTTGTATTCTTCTCACCAGGTGCAAAAGTATTTGTTTGTGATTTTGCAAAGTCAGTTCCAAAAAGACCATTAGCATTCTTATAAATTGGCAGCTCAAGCAATATTTTTTGTTGCACCTCCCGACTAGGCACCAACCTCTTAATACATTCTACAACCCATTTGTAACTTCCAAATCAAACTCCAATGCAGGGTTGCCATAATAGTACTCTAGGTTCAAAAAATGACCAAATACATGTAATGGTCGATGGAGCTGACAATTCCATCTATTATCAATTATTGCAAACACATCTTTGTAATTGCTTTCATCATTCTTGAATGACTTCATAATGACTTCTTTTGCCTTGTCCATTGCCTCATAGATATAACCGATAGTTGGTTTCCTCTCACCATCAACAAGTCGAAGCACTTTCGAACAAGAGGAGCCATAACTTTAAGGGTGTATCTCACATGATTCAAAGGAAGGCATAATTGTAGTCTTTGTTGCTTCCTTTCCCTTTGCCTCTTTAGACAACTTGTTTCTCATCCACTCATCGGAGGTAAACATTCTTCTAAGATTTATTTTCTCTTGATGAAGCCTTTCCAATGATAGAAAGGAAGTGGCAAATCTTGTGACCACATGCCTCACCAATTCCCTCTTATTTGTGAAGTGTTTCAACAAACTCAAGGTACTAGAGTGGCTATAAATGAAGCCAACAAGAGAAATTTCTCTTTTGATTGTCTTCTTTATCAACGGAAGCTTTCCAATATCTTCTAGCATCAAATCCAAGCAATGGGCTGCACAAGGAGTCCAATAGAGATGCGGCCTTTTATCTTCCAACATCTTACCCGCCAAAACATAGTTGCTCCCATTGTCAGTTACAACCTGAACAACATTCTCCTCTCCAATCTCCTCCACAAAAGAATCAAGAAGCTCAAATAACTTCTCTCCGGTCTTCACAAAGTTAGATCCATCTACAGACTTCACAAACATTGTCCCATTAGGAGAGTTCACCAAGAAATTAATAATACACCTTTGCTTCCTATCAGTCCAAGCATCTGACATGATGGAGCAACCATGTTTGCTCCATTGCTCCTTATGATCCTTCATCATATTTTTAGTGTACTCCAACTCCTTGTTGAGAAGTGGAACTCTTATGTCATGATAAGACCGAGCAGGCAAATTGGGACCAAAGCTTCCAATGGCTTCCAACATATCATCAAAACTCTTAAATTTGATACAATTGAATGGAATTCCAGCTTGATACCACCACCGAGCAATGTATTGATGAACCCTAGGAATTGCTTTCTTGTCACATGCTTCTCTAATATTTTGTTGCCTCAACCTCTCCTTGTTCCTCCTAGCAATTGCAATTTCAGGTTTTCTAACAAATAAATCTATTGGGCCTTTCAAAGCACCCTTTCTCTCTTTAGGCTTAGGGTTAGGGATTTCATCAATCCCTTCAGCATCATTTTCGGATAATCCAAACCCCAAGTTCTCAAGATCAAGATCCCTTACATTTTGAACTTCGTTACTGTCATTGCCTTGCTTCTTTTTCTGGTTATGTAATGCCAACAACTCGTCTCTAACTTCTTTTGGACACTTGAGACACTTGGAAACATTACCAGATTCTCCCCTCAAGTGTTCTTTGGCTCTTGTAATTCCTCCTTTCATAACTTTACTGTCGAAATTACACACAGTATCATTTGTGTTATTTTCCACAGCAAGGTGGACATACTTGAACACAGGTTTGATCTACTACTAGCACTTGAGCTTTGTGAAGGTTGGGCTGACATTGTAGCTTAAAACAGAGTAGAAAAAGAGTCGAAACAGAGTAGAAAGAGCTGAAACAGAATTAAAAATAAAAAATAAAAAAGAGTAACACGTTTGGATTAAAGAGCTTAAAACAAAGTAGAAAAGAGCTGAAACAGAATAAAGAACAAAAAAAAAAAAAATGAGAGATAGAGAGGGAGCCAGAACAAAATAGAAAAAATGTGGGAAGAAAAAAGTTGAACCATAACCAAAATGTTGGGGGGGAGGGGGGAGAGATCAGAACAAGTTAAAAGAAGAATAAATAGAAGAAGCAAAAGGAAGAAGATATATCAGAAGAAGAAGAAGAAAGAGCAGGAAGAAGCGAGAAAGCAGTAACCTTGAGCACTTGACTTGGTGGTGTGGTGAAGGCTGCCATGGTGGTGTTGTTATTCTTGGAATGAGGCCGCTGCAACTGGTGGTGTCGTCGCCAGAATGAGGCTGCTGCCAGAATGGGGGAAGCAGCGAACAAGATGAGAGAGAGCAGAGTGAAGAGCGAATAAGATGAGAGAGCAAAGTGAAAGAAATGTCACGGCTATGTTATCTAAGGCAATAGGGTTTTCTTTTCAACCCAAAATTCCCATACTATCCTCTAAGCTTTGAAAAAAAAAAGGGACATAGCCGATATTTCCGCCACCATGAAACGCCATGGCGCCATGAACATATCGGCCACCATTGGCCGCCACGCAAAACCGCCAGGGAAAACGCTACACCATGGCGCTCAGGCCAAAATCCGCCATGCCATGGCAGGATAGCGCCACCATGGCCACCATTTAACAACACTGCCAGAAATTCTAAATCATATTGGTTATTTGTATTTTGATTTTAAAACATTTTTTGAATTATTTAGAATATTTTATATTTAAATAAGCTAACTCTTACTATGCAATCCCTGTGTTGTGAATGGCGTATGAATAGTTTGGGTAGATATGTGTATGAGCAAGAAAGGCATTCGACTGGTACCTTATTTGTGGATATTAACAATTTTCCATGTAACAATTTTTAAATTAAAATTTTAGCATCATCGCTTGTTTTCTTATTCTCTTGATTATTAAGTGGCCAACTACTTCACTCAGTGACGAGAGAAGGATGGAACATCTGAGATGATTTTCACTGATCTTTTTAAGAGTTACCTGTATGATTAGCCTTCATGATCCACTACACATTATTTTAACAGGTCATGCCTGCTGTGGTCAATGTGATGAAGGAAGATGCAGCATTAGTTACCTTGGTTAAGCCACAATTTGAAGCTCGTAGATCTCAAGTAAGGAATACTAACTTCTATTTTATTCTTTTGCTGTTTGTTTTGATATTGCCAGCTATAGTCTACAAGTACTATTCTCTACTTGGCTAATTTGATATGGAGTCAGGTGAGGATAAGATTATGGGTGAACAAAAAGATAACAACTACGGTTTTGTATTTTCTTCACTCACATTTTCCTCTTCTCCTTTCGTCTTGATTCATTGAGAGACTGCTTGGGTCTATTTGGTGAACTAAGATGTGCCCCATAGTTTGGAGCAGTTTCTTTCGATAAATTTCAGAGATTTTGATAGCAGCAAGGAGTGTAAAGTGTTATGTAGGTCTGGTTTGCATGGTATCTTTGGTTGGAGTGAAATGCTCCAAAATATAAGGAAATTATCTCCTTATATTTGTTATGTGATGGCCTTTCTTTGATGCTCAGTGCATGGATTCTATCAAGGACTTCCTTTGGTAGACATCCTGGAGGATTGATGCAGGAGCCCTTTTGGGCTTTTTGACCCCAATAATAATATTTTTCAAGAAAATTACTAAAATTTCACTCTTTTCAAAATATATTACCAATGTTGTGTTGAGTTTGCTGCGTAGATTGTATCAGTCCATGTGGAATGCAGAAATAAAAATACATGTTGTCGAATATGCACGTGTCGACGAGTCTCTCATCTGGAATTGAAAGAGCATTAATATATTATATATGCAAGCGAGCAGGATTTTGTTTTTTAATAAGATAATCATCATTTTCATCCCAGTCTCATGGAAATAAAGAGGAAACAAAATACTATTATTTCTAATTTGCAATATCATTTACTTTGTGCAGGTAGGAAGAGGAGGTATAGTGAAAGATCCCATTGTCCATCAAGAGGTATGTAATTTTCTGGTATATGATTATATTTAATGTTCTCAACATTGTTCAAGTTAGGATAAAGAGAACAATTTTAAGACAAGTGTCATGTGAAACCACATATACACATTACATAAACACAACGCTTTATTTTCTGCCCTTTATTCAACTCTATTCCCTTGTAAATTTTTTCTAATTTGAAATTGCTAAGCTGACACAAGCATTCATACCTATTATGGGACCAAATAGTCTTTTTGGCTTCACTTTGGGATTCTGTTTATGTTGTTTTAGGAAGTCTCTTGGATGGTTCTACAAAGGGATTGGAGAGCTCTTTTGAGCTGATAATGAAATTTCCTTTCAGTTGTTTTGCTTTGTTTGCTCAGTGGTTGTTCTAGGATTACTCCTTGTCCTCCTTTTTTGTACTGTTCGTCATTCTCTATATAAATTCTTCCATTTAAAAAAAAAATACACACACACACACAAGCATTTTTAACTGAAAAGTCAAACAACCTTTCAAAAGAAGATGTAATTCTAGGCAAGATCAGCTTTAATTTATAATAAACTGAAAGATGGAAGCAGGCTAAGAAAATGTTACCAATAAATGATGTTTTGATCTATGGTCTGTCTGTTGTGTTATTCGTTTGATATGTGTATTATGTAACTCAACCGGTTAAGCAATATATTGACTGTTTGAAGATTCTTTCTTGATGACTGCAATAACTAGCAATCCTGGGTAATGAATAGGATCATACAGGAACATCAACTGTAGTATGGTGAGCATTTGTAAGGACTACATGCAATGTTAAAACTTCACTTATGTATACATGATTCTTAATTCTCTACACAAAAGGTATTACATGCAATAGGAATAAAGTTCGGAGGAAATGAAAAGGTAAAAAATATAAGAAAGTAGGAGAACAAACATCTCAGTAGTTTATCTGTCTCAATTTAAGTATTGAGGCCATTATACCATTAATGCTTACACAAAGGCTTCCCTTGTTTACTAAAATTGAGTAGAGAGTAGAGTAGGCAATTCATAAATTTCTAAGATTTGCAGCTCTCTTTATCTGTTGTTAAATTGTTAAAACACCACACATTGAGTTGTTAATAGTAGAACAAAATCTGAAAGTGATTGATTTCTGTAATTCAGGTTCTTGAGAAGATTATAAAGGGAGTAGAGGATTTTGGTTTCTGCAGTAAAGGTTGGATTGAGTCCCCTCTCAAAGGTGCTGAGGGTAATGCAGAATTCCTTGTTCACTTCAACAGAATCCATAATAAAGTTTCCTGATGGATATTGACAATTTATGCCTTATGCATTTCTTGAACCTTCAAAGGAGAAGATAGCCATTTGGAAGATGTAACATGTGGGAGAGCTGTATTCTTCTTTAGTGATGAGTTGTTGATGCCATTCAGTGGCGAAGTTTTGTATGAACCATTCAAAGAAATGACCAATGATCAGTGAAAAATGTGATGAGCAACATAGTCACAGTATTTTGAGCCTGGAAATGTAACTACCAAACCTGCATCTTTTTTAGCTTCTTTAACCTATTATCTTAGACATATATTTTCCTTTGATTTTCACCTATGGTTATGTAATAAAAATGAGCTTTAGCATTGCCGGCACACAGTCAGGGATGTATTAAAGACAAACTATTTATGTGCCTAGTAACAGCAGGCATAGATTTCCCATTGTCTTCCAAATTTGTCAATGACATATTTGTGCTAGATTCAAATTATCAGTTGCTTGAGAACCAAAGATTTCTGTCTTTATGTATATTGAACCCTAAAATATTTTATAGGTTCGGTTTATTTAAACTGTCTATAAAACTTAATATAAAACTTAAGTTCATATGATTGTGAGAGCAAGATATGTAAACTCTTATTTTTCTAGGAAGTGAACTTGCAACTTCATCTTAATCTTAACTCTTCGTATGTATTTTTAAAATATTTATGTTAAACCTGAAAGACGTATAATGACTCCTAATTGAAGATTGAAATATTCTAAACTTAAATAATGTTAGGTTAGATTTTTCGTTGAACTGCTTAATCAAGGGAAATTAAAGATATAACCCCTTCCACATGGGACGACTAGAATGGAATTTATAGCAAGAAAAATTGTTTTCAAATGACATGAAACAAACTTATTGACATGAAAATTATATATAGCTATCTTCAAAATTTCGAAGTAGTATACGTCTGTACGTATTCTCTTTACCTATTTTCTTATCCTTATCAATATATGCAACAGCATGAACCAAATTTTCTGATAATTTGCTCTAGTTAAACATCACGCGCTGTTCCCTTGATTTCTTATAAGGTGCTATTTCCTACACGAGTAGTGACAATGTATAAAGAACATAATAATCCGGTAAATTTTACCGATCTACATAACCTCAGTTAGAAGTTTAGAAGAGCCTCATGCAGTTATCATCTTATCATTGAAAACTATGGACGCATTTTTTAAAGGAATATTTTATTATAGAAAACAAAATTTTCCAGAACAAGATCCTCCGAGATTTAAAATAAACTTCAGAATATTCTTATCCCCAATTAATTTCTGTTTGCTAGCCCCTCCATTGTATACCAAACCAATATTTAATTAACCAAATATCAATTTAATTTGTCCAATGATCTACATACCTAGCAAAATGAATATATCGCACATTCTTGCCCCAACTCCTTTTATGCATGCAGTAGTTGATTGTGCGTAGATTGTTAGTTAAAGGAAATTAACATTTGCTTGAACCAAAAACTTGATACCTGGTTATTTTGGTTAAAATTGAAATGAAAAACAATTTCCCAAGCAGCATCCGAGTCACCTTCGCTCAGTAACAACTCAAAACAGGTTAATAATTCAGCACTTTTAACATAATTATCATGTTGCGTGCCACATTCACATGGCAGCATTTGATAGTACAATTAACCAATCATTTAATACTTGACCTCCAGCACCAATCTCACTACAATGATAATCAACAATAGACTAATACTAAGTGGCGTGCAAAGATTTTTTTTTTCTCTTTTCCTTCATTTCATTTTGAGTAAACATCAGTTAGCATGTTCGTTGGCAACTACAGTATCCAGCATTCCCAAAGGAATTTTTAGACCAACGACTTGTCCAATGACCGAAAACCAGGAAATCAGATATTGTTCAATAACAAAACCATTTTTATTTAAAGATGAATCACCATTGAATAGCAGCTTCATCCAGTCACTCACCCCACATGGATGTAATTTGTACCAAGGCCTGTTCAAATATGGGTGTTCCTACAAGATATGACGTTGAAATCATTTAAATGTATATAGGACAGGGGTTATGAACAAAAACAAAACTAGTGATAAGGTCTGTAGAAACGTTATGGTTTTTTTCAATATAATATGTGATTACAAGCTGAAGCGAAAATATTTTTGCTAACTTCCTTCTATCTGGAAGTATCCTTTCTATGTTTTATGAGTAGTGCTCAGCTTATAAAAGCAGAAGTTTATACCTAAGGCATATATTAACCTTGGTTTTCCACATTTTGCTTTCATATCTATTCATAAAATGCATTTCGTCAAAGAAATAATAACAAGCAAAGAACAGATGGACTGAATTGATATAGTTTTCAGCATATTTTCAACAGATACAACATTACAAGTACAAAAATAAAAAAATACATTAAAAGAAAAGGAAAGGAAAGAAAAGGACACAAGTTATTTACCTCCTGAGTTATAAATGTCCATTTGGATTCTGATTGTAACTTTGCAGAGTGACCAGGGAGGTCCTTTTCAATTTCATTGAATGGCAAAGGTTGTCCATCTACATGATCAAAATCAAACAGTATCATTGTATTAAATATATGGCGAACATCATTTATTTCACTAAGTAAATTTACAATACAGTGACATATATAAGAACACAGATGTAGACAATGACAGTTCAGCATGCAGAAAGAAATAGTTGTTTTTCACAGCAATTAGATAAGAACATAAAATGTAGAAGACTAAATTTTAAAACAGGTTTTTCTGAAGAAAGTCAACACCATCAACCTAGGTGATAGAATCAAAACTTTACTTCCCTCCATTTTCTAATAAAACTTCTTTTACTACCACAGGAAAACTCATGGGTCCTAAAATCCAACTACAGCTTCAATTATGGTGGCAATGTGGGCATGCCCTTTTACCCTTCAACCTGACAAAGATACAATGAGGTGCAGGATTCATTTAGACAGCATAAGGTAGTTTTGGTTTTCAAACCTAATTTTGATGAAAAGCAAAATTATGCATCCAATAAGATATTTATCACACAAACTCCATAGATTGAAAGGTGGACATACCACTATGGTATGAACGGAAATACAACACTGGAACTCTGTATGAAGGACTGTAGACAATATGAAAATCATAGTGGTTTACTTCCTGACAAGTGCTCTGGACCTGGAGCATGAAGAAAAGTTTTATTGTAAGTAGTCAGGAACAGTAGTGAAACAGCCATGAACGATAGCAAATATGTGTGACACAAACATAAGCTAGATTATGAATACCAATTCATACATACTAAAGTGGCATTGTCAAAGGGTTCTTCTTCCTCTGAGATGTTGCTCGCTTCTTTCCTAAGACTTCTACAACTCTGCTCTTCCTGTAACAGCAATTACCATCCACTAACTTACATTAACTCCACATTTAAGAAGTTAGTACCACATTAAATTGCTGACAGACCTCACTTGATTTGATGAGGCACATGTTCTCCAGTGATAAGTATCCTTCATCCTGACAGAGACAGAGACACAGAAAAACCATGAAAGCTGCTTAGCATAAAACAACAATGCAGTGGATGTAAAAATCTAATGACAAAAGATCTACCTTATGAGAAGATAACAAATGATGTTTTGGAGATGGGACCCACAGCCAAGGCGGAACAGAAGGATTGAACCTTTTCCACTTCTCAGAAAAGGCACAAGCAGCACGGAAAAAATCACTTGAAGAAAGAGTCCCATCCCAACGGACTATGTCCCTAATAGATTCTTTTTGGTCCATACCTACAAAAAAGAAGATGCATTTCTTTTGATCAAGTAGACATTAGATGAGCTGATCATTTTTTTTTTGGTGCAATGAAGGCCGAGGCTCAAAGCTGAAGCCAAGACAATATTTGTTTCTTTGATTATCAGTTTATATTCATGTTAATGTAAGATCCAATATCTGTTAAACACGAAGTCAGAAGTGCAATCTATAAGAAATTTAAAAGACATGTGAACCATATGGACACTGCTGAGATTCATTTCAAGACAATCATGATCTCAATGAGAGCCTAACAATCGTTAGTGCCAAGGGAAGAAGTTCAAAACTACCTTGAAGCTTTGGAATGGTGGTTGTGGTAACTGCTCCCCTAACCTGAAAACTATTGGCCATTTAAAAGGTCCATATTCAGTGAAAAACTTATTCCATAAAATATATGGATATTACACCCCAACCTATTGCTTGTTCCGTTCCATCCCTAGTAAGTGCAAACCTTGGACTTGAACTTCCTGCAGGTAAACAAGAGACCAAACAGGACTCAACTGCCTAAACAAATTAAGGAAATGGCCACAGTTAAACTCATATAATGTACAACAAAACTAATGGCAATGATACGTTTCCTTTTCCTTTAATTCCCAAAATCAACTTATTTTCTTAAATGCTTTAGGCTCTAAACAATCCAAACTTCAATCCAATAGGTTTTCTTCAGAGTTTGTTTATTACAGATAAATGCATAGGTTACTAAGTCAACACATAGCAACAACAAAGCATCAAAGAGACAACTAAGTACATAGATCAAATCTCGAATGTCCCAACTTCTAAATATAGAAGGATAGAAAAATCAAAAAGAAAAATATAAAGCAAAAAGCAATATTACAGATCATCAATACAATATAACCTACAAATCCTTCTTCATATCTAACAGGGTTACTTCCTAAAGATACCAATGAAATGAACAGAATACCAAACAGAAGTGAAGAATTCTATCTCAAAGTAAGGGACATGACAAATATTTGTCCTTAAAGATGCATGTATTTCACTCCAGCAATATGCACAAAATAACAGCATAAAAGTTCTTGCATGCACCTATGCATACCATGTTAGCTGATTGCTAGACCAACGCAACAGATAGTTGCTATTGATTTGACCAAAACATAATGGCAATACCCAAAATAGCAAATGCCAAACCAACTGCCCATTCCAATGTACCTGGGGCAGAATTGATATGGTACCCCCAGTGCAATCAAGGATATCCTAATAAGCACAACATTGCAACCTGACCTACATCTCACCCATGCCAAAGCCACAAACTTACAGCCACAGAAGTTATTCCATATTCCGAGGACAAATCCTGAATTCCCTAAAAATATCAAAAACGCAAAATCTCAATACAACTAGTAACAGGGCAATGTAAAGAATCAAAAACCTACAGACAAAGTGTTTTACAAGGTCTTGAATCATCAAGACATTAGTGACTTAGTGTTGGCCATAATACATCCATCTCTAGTGGGGGAGAGGGAAATTATCTAAAAGCAAGACTTGAATCAAAACCTCTCAGTGCTTGGTTGCTCGTTATTTGTCATGCTATTCTTTTGATTGAAACCACAGATATCCTCTTACCTAAGGCAATCCTGTTCAAATATTCGAGATCCTACAGGAAGCATGACTCTTCCAAGACCGGTTACTCCATATCTAGGACTCGAATTTGAAACAACTGGTTAAGGAGAAGGAGTATCTGCCACTCCAACTGACCATGTATTGGTTTTCTCATGTTGTTCTTGATAGTTTTAAACTAAGAACTTAAACGAATAAAACCACCCTAGGCGAAAAAAACACTAAGAACTTAGATTAGAGGTAAGCAAGGTTGTCAAACTCGAGAGTTTAAACAAACTCGTGGAGCCTCTGTAAACTTGACTCGTAAACTTGTAACAGTTTCTCTATTATAAAAAATTGTTTTTTAAAAAAATATTACACTATATATAACCTCAAAAGCAAAATTAAGCATTCCAACTTCAAAGCAAACACACGTTGACAACAAAATGAGCATAGCATAGCAGATTTTAGAACATCAGAACCCACAAAATGAACATAGCATTAACCCAAAAAATATAAATATTTTGCACCATGAAAGTTGAATTGAAACATAGCACATGTGCAAAACCACATAAATAGCTCATAGCACAACCCACAAGAACAGATATCAGCGTAGTTGAAAACCATTGAAGGAGGCCCAAATTTCACAATCTCTATGCATAAACAATTGATTTGATATCACATTGAAGAAGGACCAAAATTCACAGCATCTATGCATAAACAATTTGAGAAAAAAAAGCAAATAAATTAATATAGTTGAAGGAGGACGACCACAAATAAAGGAACTGCCAAGCAGAACGAGGTGGAACAGAGGCGGCTGGGCAGCACTAGCGACGAGGAACGGGGGTGAACGAGGGGCTAGGCTCGAAAAGGAACGTGCAGCGGCGATGTAGCTTCAATGATAGATCGTGGAGCTCGAAAATGGAGGTGAGATGCGAAGCCAAAGTGAGACAGCACTAGCGATGAAGGATAGGGCTCAATGTTGGAGAAGAGACTCATGAATGGTGCTGAAAATGAGACCGCGCCAATATGGCCTAGGGGTGTGGAACAAAACGGCATCGTTTTGGCACCGCGCTTTGCAATTTACGAACAACACATCAAAATGAGGGCCGTTTGCTATGCCTGTGAATATAAGAGTTAATCGAATAAGACTTGATTATATAAGATTTGATAAAAATTTAATATTATATAGTATTTAGTATGTTATTATATAAAATATTATATTATATAAAATATAATTAAAAGAAGAGATTATAATAAATATAATTTTTAAATAGTTATTATAATTATTTTAATTATTTTTTATTATATATAAAAATAATTTTATATTAAAAATTATTTATTTATTTATTTTTAATATTTTTTTATAAATATAAAAAATATGGAGGAGAGAGAGAGAGTAAAATAGAAATGGAATTTTTATATATCAAAATCTGAGTAAGTTTAGTATTATATTCCTATATTTGGTTGTATTTTTTTATTATATATAATTAAATTTATATTAAATATTATTATTTATATATTTTAATAATAAATTTTTATTCCTATATTTTTATTTTATTTTGAATAGTTATTTTATAATTTTTTTAAAAAATATTTATTTATTATTAAATAAAATTATTTTTTATTTATATATTTATATATTTTTATTTTTATTTAATAATTAATTTTTTTAATAAAATATATTAAAAAATAAAAAAGTGAAAGAACCCTTATATATTAAAAGCTAATTAGATACTATTCTTCCTGTAAGCAGTATTAAGTTATCCATCATTATAACGTATAAGGGAGGTTTGATGGATAAACTTATACAATACGTTGACAAAGACCAAATAATCTGGATAAGATTATAACGTATCAGACATTTTATCCTATTATGCCTAATACAGCATATCAAACATCCCCTCATAAAATGTAGAATCAACTTGCTAGTTTATGTGATTTTACTTTAATTTAGCAGAGTTTATCCACAAACAAATTTGTGAGCAGCTAAGCTCGATTTTGCTATTTGGACTTGTAAATTTAGACAAATTTATAAGTTAATTTGAGAGTTTAGATAAATTTATGAAGTCTCATTAAACTTGATTCATAAATTCAAAAAAGTTTACTTATTAAAAAATATAATTTAAAAAATATATTTTGATAATTAAATATAATTGGATAATATAGATTAATAGTATAAAATTAATTATAATTTATAATTATTAAATGGTTATACTCTTCTTAAAATTTAAATGATAAAAAGTTATAATAATTTGTGAAGTAGTAATATTTTAATTACAATTATGGAGGATATTCTATATAAAAAAGTATTGAAAAATATTCTACCATTTAAATTTCTAATGATTCATTAGGTAATTTATTAAATAATAATGGGCAAAAGTAATGATCATTAATTATAATATTTTGTCTTTTTTTCGTATATTTTATTTATTTTTTGAAGTAAATTACTTAATTCCTCTATCTATACATCCAAAATGTACAATCAACTCTTTTTTTATGGAATTATATAATAATTAAAGTTATTGAACCAATCTTTCCCGTTAAGTGACATAGACTTTTATGTTTTATATCAATTTTGAAGTGAAACAAATCAAATATATAACTATTTTATTTCAAATAAATATGCTATATTATTATTTATAAAATTTATTTAAATTTGTATTCATCTTAATCTTTTTAAAAAAAAATATTGATTAATGATAATCAACATATATTTCTTAGTAATTTGTCCTCAAGTACGGATGAATGAAAAATAAAAATATGAGTTTCATTAGTTAACTTCCTATAAAAAATAATTAAAAAAAATATCAAACGGAATCTTTTCATTTTTATTTCAGTTAAAATATGAAACTTATAAAAAAAATATTAAAATTATATAATTTATCTAATTTTTCTATTTTATTTTTTTTCTCTTTTACATTTTTATTTTTAATGAATATGTTATGTTATATAATAAATTATAAAACGAAATAACTATATGAGAGTTTTTATTTTTTTTTTAAATTACCAATCATAAAATGTGAAAAAGAAATAATTTTTATATGATATTTTGAATGGAGTAATTTTTAATAATATATTTATGATGTTAGTCTTAAATTGAATGGATAATAAGTAAATTTTACATGTGAGTAAAAAATAAATTTTACATTAAAACTTTAAAACTCCTAATCATACAATGTGAATAGAAAACAAATTTTACATAAAAATTCTAGATGAAAATATTATATATATGATTGTTTGAGAATTTTTGTTAAATTTTTTCTTAAGATCAATTATTTGCAAATTGATTCATAACAAAATAAATTTAAACTCATAAACTCGCTAATAAAATAAAAAATTTATTAATTTTGTTTGAATTTACTTAAACTCGTGTGAATTTATTAAAAAGAGAATTTACATACTAATTAACTCAATTTTATATAATAAGTCCATAAACTCATAAAAATTTAAATATTAATTCGAGAGTTTAACCGCAAGTAAGTATAGCAATGTCTCAAGCCTTTGTTGATTGCTATGTGATTTGCAACAAGTCGCGTTAAGTATGTTGTTCCATGAAGAGGGGTAGTGTCTATCATTCATTTGTATTTTCACTGAATTTCATATATTTAAATTAAAGCAAATTCATCTTTCTTTCTTAAAGGATTAATGTCACAGTTACTGCAGAGTGTCAACGTAACATCCAATGGAATTAAATACAAAAGGAACAAATAAGAAAAGGAAAATGACAGTTGGGAATTGAGAATTAGAGGTGGCGGAGGTGAATTGAAGCTTATTGTGTCTTAGGCTTCCAGCCTTCTCTATCATGATTAGAGATAGTAAAATGGGTCAGATCCGTCAGGTTGACCCGCATAACTCGCAATTTTTGACGGGGTGAGTTGATATTTTTAATCTGTAAAAAAAATTTAACTCGCATAATATGTTTCGCTCAACCCGGGGGTTAAAACGAGGAGGGGCAGGTTGGATTTGGCCCTCGAGTCAATTTTTTTATTTTCTTCCTTTTTTTTAACATAATACATATAATATTAGGCATTTTTGTTGGTATTTATGTAATATTGGTAGACTTTATAGTTTATTTTTTTATTATATTATTGATAATATTTATGCTTTTATCGACTATATTGTTGCTTTATTAATTATGAATTTATATTTTATTGTGAACATAGTTAATTTGTAGAGCGTGAATTTTTTAACGTTTTTGAATTTGAATATTGGCTTGTGAGTTTCTCTATTGTAGTTATGTTGGTTAAAAGTTCTATCTTATTCTTATTGAGAATTATGATTTTTAATTATTTTAAAGTTGAGTAAATAGTTTAATACTTAATAAGTAAATGAAATGAGATTCTTTGTACAGATGTTCTTTATTGCATTTCATTAAAAAAATTATTTTTTTTAAATTTAGATGAATTAATTTATATTAAAAAAATATTTTTTTTCTTTATTTTCTATTTTTGGCGTGCCAACCCGCCACTCATAACTCGGCAATGGAATGACAGGTTGGCATATTCAACCCACATTATTAATGTGGGTTGGCCCACCTCATCCTGCCCCACTTAAAGTTTGACTCTAGGCAAGGCAGGCAAGTTAGCTTTGCCATTACTAACTATGATGGTGGGGGATCACCAAGTAACAAGGGAAAAGGAATAGCGTATCCTATGTTCTGGCCTTGATGTATTGCAACTAGTTCAACGTTGAATTTTTTTTTTTTTGTTAATTTATGGAACCTCACAAAATTTATCATAACTCTACCAATTGGCCCGGCCCAGATTTATTATACACAACTTTAGAGCCCAACATAAAATTTGGTGAATTATTCGATTTTTTTTTTCTATGGAAAGAGTTAACACCCTTCAAAGAAGAGGAGTAGGAGCAACAAAACACGATACCAAATAAGAGGCAAAAACAACATCTCCAAAAAGATAGAAATAAAAGCAAAACTACTAAACAAATCTACAGCTAAACAAACAAACAAAAAGGACTAAAGACATTAGCATACATGAGATATTCTCCAAACTCTATAGACATAGTTGCTTGAGAAATGACATTAGAGCACATGAGATATTCTCCAAGCTGCCTTCGAAATTTCGTTTCACCCCTTGTGTAGCATTTTGCATACCAAAGCTATTACACCTCTTCCATTAGTTGTTGTCTCACATAGCTATATGATGGGATTCTCCTAAGGACATATGATATTTCTTCAAAAAACATTTCTTCAATCTTCCCATAGTTGAGATTCTATCATATGGTATTCCTCCATATTGACCTCCATTTGTTCAAAGAAGATGGATTAGAGCATAGGTCTTCTGAATACAAATGCTTCTTCTCAAGCCACACTTTTACACAGTAGCCCCATGTCAATTTGATCTTCCTCTTTTCTAATTCCTAGTTTATATACTCCTTCTCAAAAATCACTTTGTTCCTAATATTCCATATGTTCCATATGACCACAAAAAATAAGCAAAGCCACACTTTCTTTTCCACACCAAAGACAACAAAACCATTGCACGATTGAAAGAAATTTATTGGCTTAAAAAGACTTGACCACACAAATCCCCACCAGTTCAGAATATCTGCCCAAATACTCCATGAGACATGGTAGGTGCAAAAGATATGTGCCACAGTTTCTACTTTCTTATTGCAAAAAGGACATATTGCTTCAATAGGTTGAAGAATACCCAATTTACATAGCCTTTCCCTGGCATTAAGCCTTTCTTGCAAAACAAACTAGACTAGAATCTCTGCACGAGGAGAGGCGATACTCAACCACGCTTTACTAACCACCGAAGATGCCAAATTGTTGTTTGCCAAGATCTCTAAACCTGTAAAACAGAAGATTTAACAGAAAAAAAAAAACCATTGTTTTAAAGCTTTCATACATATGTGTCCTCCTCTTTATCCATAAAAGGATTTTGAGGAAGACAGTCCTATAATTGATGGAATAATTCTTGCTCTCACTGCAAAAAAGGTCTTCTCTAGGAAAATGTCCATCTCTATATTTGCCCATCCGACAAACCCGTGTCACTTACAAAGCTTCTCTTTTGGTTGAACATAGCATACAACCTTAGGAATTTATTCATAAGTGGATTATTACCGAGCCAAGTACTTTCCCAAAACAAGGTTGCATTCCCACAACCAATTTTCCTCTAGGAGCCACTTATAAACACGTCAAAAATCTCTTTCTCAACATTAGATAAACTCACTATTTGACCCCAGATACCTCCCTTTTTCTTCTCTATATTTGAGATCTGTATAATATCTCCATCCTTATAATGATTTGACCACACCACTTTCTTCCACAGTGGGTTACTTTTATCGAAGAACTTCCACCACCACTTAAATAGCAATACTGCAATCTTGATAATTAGATTGTTGACTGCCAAACCTCCTAATTCTTTCGGTTTTTGTATAGTTTCCCACGCTACTAAGGGAATGCCCTCCTTATTCTCATTGCCGGTCCAAAAAAAAGGTCCTTTGAATTTGAACGATTCTATTGGCTACTGCTTTTGGTATGTTGAACAGGCTAGGGTAATACATTGGTAAGTTATTCAAAACCACCTTTATAAGGGTCAACCTCCCTGCTCTAGATAGCACTTTTGCCTTCCATAATGCCAATCTCTTTTCAATCATTTTCACCACTAGTTTTCAAGTTGAAAAATGACTAGGATTATTTGATACTTGACTTAATTTGGATTGAGAAGCCTGGGGCTTGAGTTTGGAGGGTTTTGGATGTTGGGATTAATTTAAGTTAATAATTGGTTTTAGAAGTTAATGAGTGTCTAATTTATGACATTTATGATGTTAAATCTCTATGTGGAACAACCCATTGGCTCCGTGGAGTTGAATCTTCACCTCTTGGATTGAATATTGTGAGTGGATAGTGTATCTACTTTTGTTTTTCATATGCATATGTATCTATATATATTTCTATAAATAGCTACAAATATGGTTTTTAAACTTATTGGTAAATGATTTGATTTTTTCGTGGTTATGATACTTGTTATTGAGATTTCAATGAGATTATTACCTTGGTAATTACCGACAAATTTTTTAGTTGTCGGTAACCTTTGATTGACATGTAGATGTGATTTATTATCATCCATAATCTGTCGGTACATCCGTCAATATATATTTTTGCATCCATAAATTTGTTGGTAATGTCTTCGATTTTGCTTATGTTTCTAATAATGTATGTGGAGGTGGTTATTGTGAGTGCTATTATTTGTGGTTTTTGCATTTCTATATAGAGTATAGAATAACAAGCGGAGAATGCCCTAATATGCTAAATTAAACTTGGTGTATCATACACTGGGTAATCTAATGGTGAGATGGAAGAGTGTATTTATACACCAAATCACATATGGTGCACTACACTATTTTTCTAGTTTTGCCAAATTTTCAAATAGTGGTTAAATGCATTTAAGAAGTGACCAAAATTTTTCTATATAATACCCCAAAAAATTCTATTTATTTACAAGATCACACAGATAAAATCTGATGGCTTCTGAATTGATCAGATTTTATTTATGTGATATATTTTGTATTTCAAAAGCAACCAAATTTTATCTATATAATATCTAAAAAATTTCAATTAATTTTAGGATTATGTAGAAAAAATCTAGCCACTTCTAAAATATGCATTTAATCACTTTCTTTTAAATCTAGAAAAATTGAAAAAAAATACTAAAGTGCATCACATGTGATTTGGTGTATGTATACACTTCTCTATCTCACCATTGGATTACCCCAATGTATTAAACACCAACATTAAGTCAATGTATTGTAGACAGACCCATAACAAGCATGGAGAGAGTCCTCACCATCAAGGATTTCAATCAGGACTATATATGCCAATGCCTAATTAGCAAGAGGTGAGTATGTCATTATGATACATGGAGGAGGTAAGAGCCTACCTATGAAAAGAACCAATACTCCTTTCTTCCTTCTCCTCAGAATTCTCCCATGAAGCTCCACAAAATCAGCTTGCCCCTATGCTAGCCTTTCCTTTGCTTGTTGTGTGTTCCCCTTTTTTATTTTTGTTGATTTTTTGGTCAAAATAATTTTGTCTTTTTTTTTTAGGTTAGTTTGATTTCTTCTCAACTTCAACTTCAACTCCTCTTCCTCTTTTCTATTTCACTATGATTCCCCCTAATTTAGTGTTTAACTGCTTGCCGACCACTATAGGTTGTAGGGTTTGCCTTGACCACCCTATAATTTGTCATTTTTGTGTTGAAATCCCCCTCTATAGCTTGTCATTTTGGTGTTGAATATTTTAAAAAAGATCTTATGATTTTTTTGTTTTCTTCATCTTAATTCTTCTCTATTATATGAACTTGTTTCATATGTGTAAATGCTGCTAACAACTCCGTGATAGCCAATTTCTAAAGTCAACCCTAGCAAGTATACCAGGCCACAAGTAATAATAGTGAGTAAAGGATTGTCATTCTCTCGAGAACTAAGATCATTCAAGCAAATCACAGTTAAAGGAGATCAGGAAATTAAAGTAATGCAAAAATGAAAGTTAAAACATGAGAGCAATAGAAAGTGTGGCAGAAAAATAAATGAAAGACATTTTTAGGAGACAATTACATTTGAATTCTAGAATTTTGCGTTATTTAATATTAATTTAATTTCTTTCTCAATTCAATTGCTAGTTGAATTTCTCAAACTTGTAATCAAAATTCAATAACTTGATATTGTTATCCTCTTAAAATAAATTGAAGAAATTAATGTTTTAATGTTATTCTAAATTTATCTAAGGATGAAGAACAGGAATTCCTATGACCACACAAATGAATACTTCTATTTCTAGTTATTCTAATTCATGGCAAATTTTAGATTGGCTTATTTTATATAGTGAATTGACATGTATCAATATAAAACTATAAGACATTCAGGGAGTATCTAATTCCTAAAAAGTATTAAGAATACGAAAAACTACTCAATTAATTGAAAAAAAAAATTAAACCAATAACAGGAATACAAAATCCATTCCTTCAAATTACATCATTCCTAACACCTAAAAGAAATTTAGCAAGCCATAAAAAAAGAAAAAAAAATGATAAATTTCAAAGTCATATCAATTGAGAGGGGCATATGATAGCTCTCCAAAGTCTTCAGACCTTTGACTATATTCCTCTCCCTCACGATGGATTACCACCAATAAAAGATAAAAGAATTTATGTCAAAACAGAAAGCAACTGATTTCCCTAATTTTCTCTATTTTTTCAAATCTTCATGCCAATTCTCTTATCTTGATCTCATTTAAATCTGATTCAAATCTTTTCAAATATTCAAATCTCTTCTTCAACTCTCTAAATCTTCAACAAAATATTTCCTTTTGATCATCTATCTATTGGTGCTATATTTATTCTGTAGTTAAATCAAATATGATGAGAATATTTGTCAAGATCAAAATAAATATATTCTCACTAAAAATACCAACAACTAAAATTTATTAAATTAATTCGAGAAAATCATAATTATGAGAATAAATTTAGAAAAATTCAACACACAAATACAGGAAAAATAATATATTTTGATAAGTTATCACTCTGCACGTTCACTTTTCAATTTGGTAGTCTTATTTTTTATTTTTATTGTATTTATTTTTTGAAAGATGATGATTTTTTTGTTATGGACTAGACAAAAATCATTTCCTTTTTTTTAGCTTGGATCGATTATGAAACATGGCCTGAAAATAAGCTTTCATTTTAGGAAAAAATACATTTTACCCTCTTGAGTTATAGTAAAATATGCAATGTGATCCTTAAATTTTTATGAATGTGCACTTTAATCTTTCTATTAAGTATTCCATTCATTGTTAATGAAAAACAAATACATCTTATCCTATAAACTTTGGTCATATCGACTTTGATACTTAACTAAAAAATAAGTGCAACCCAATTTCTAAGCTTTCTTGATTTGTTAATAACGGGCAAAAAAAAAAAAAAAATTAACATAAAGAATAAAATGTACATTTAGAAAAATTTAGTGGTCACATTGCACAGTTTTCAATTTTAGGGACTAAAGTACAAAAAACATTTTTTTAAAGAGTAAAATGCATTTTCTTTTGCTTTATTATAATTTTCCAATTTTTCTGATCTTAATTTTTTTATTTTTGTTATTAATTCTTCATAAATTGTATAACAAGAAAATAAATAAATAAATAAATAATAAAATAAAATAAAGTATAAAAAAAATGTGATTTAAGATGATATGTAATTAGAATAAGATGAAAAAAAAATTATAGCTAAAAGTTACTTACAAATCATGCAAAGTAGATAAGAAAAATGTTTTACGGTACAAGATTACTTCGTACTGCTATGCAAGCCACACCAATTGGTTATTCAACCCATGATTTCCACCCACTTTCTATTTTCTCTCTTCCTTTTTATTTTCACTTACTTCTAATAGGTTTATAGAGTATTCAAATAATTTACCAATAAGGGTGTTGACGTAATAGTAAAGGCACACTACAATCTCAAAAAGAATCCTGATTCCATTTTTGGAGAGAATACCAATTAGGAGGACAAGCCTAACTATGTCTGAAAGGGATTAGCCTCCTTCCCTAATAATAAGAAGGGAAGTATCCTCGATAAACCAAAAAAAAAAAAAAAGAGCATTCATATAATTTTTTCACGAAATAGGCTCGTACCAAATATTGATGTTCTGTGGATAAAAATAATTTTGGACAAAAAGCAAAAAGCAAGAACAAGAAAAGACTTAAAAACATAGATAACTAAAACAAACCTCACGAAAACTTTCATTACAACAATATGAAACTAACCTCAAAGCCTCTTTATTGTCGTCACATATAAATATCACGGCATATATATTTAACATCAACTAATGGAGAGAGGCTAATGATTTCCATTTTACCAAACAAGACTAAATAAACTCAACTTATCTTGGCATACTCAACTGTCATCTTCCCATCATGAGCTTTCCTGAAGAAATGCTTCACATAATCCGAATACAACACATGTTTGTACATTGCCTTCTCCCCACTTGCAAGCACTTCAGCCAAAGGGCCTATGACATATGAGGGTCTAGGGTTCACAAAAATTGGCACTGAAACCCTAGTCTTGCTTCCATTAGCCGCCACTCGATGCTCAATACTCTTGTATCTCCCATTGCTCATTATTTGTAGTGCATCACCAACGTTGATCACAAGGGCCCCGGGGATCGGCGGCACGTGGATCCAGCCGTGGCAGTCCTCAGCCCGGACATAGAGGCCACCGGTTTGGTCTTGGAGGAGAACTGTGAGGGTTGAGACATCTGAATGGCGCCCTATTGCTACCGTCAATTCATGGTTAGGGCATATAGGATAGTAGTTGAGGTTGATCCTCTTTGAACCCATCAAGAGCGCTTCTTTTGTTTGATCGATTTCACTCACGTTTAGTCTCTCCATTAATACACTTAGAAGCCGTTTGATTAAAGTTTCGGACCTCTTCATGTATTCTAGTGCTTCTTCCCTACAAATTAACGTGCCATGCAATAAACTTAGCATGCATGCTTTTTGAAATCATTAGTTAAATAGAAGGTCGGTAACCCTCCACAATTAGAAAATAACAAACATGAATTATTCAAAGTACTGCCAAAATTTTAAGTTATCCAATAAATGAATTCTGTTTTGGAGAAAGGGAGAAGTAATTTTTTTTTTAGTCACTGTTGAGTAATTATTATAATTTCTAAGGACTTCTTTAATAATTACTACTTCTACATAAAAAATAATTTTTTTTCTATTATAATGATGACACATAAGTTTGAACTTAGAGAAATATTTTTTTTGAATATTATTCTTGTTCATCTTCTTTGACGCCCTTGGATTTAGTGACAATAAAGAGAATAAAAAATTTGAAAAGAATGACAACTTAACTGCTATTTTTCATAGTATTCTCTTAATTAATGTCTCCAACATATATATATCCGAATAACATTTCTCTTAAACTTATGACTTACGGCTAAGTATTTAGATATTCTTTTTTATTAACTTACTTCTAGTGGCTTAAAATAATCATATAATTTCTAAAATAATCATATAATTTCTACAATCAAAAAGAGAGAATGATTAGCTTGTATTTTTACTAAACTTCACAAATAGAGAAAGAAAACTACATAAAGTTATACTTTTTTCAAACAAAGTCAACCGAAGATGCTTTGGTTTCATGATGAGAAACTCTAAATGTCCTATTACAAAGATTGCAATATTGTTAGGATAGTAGCATTGTTGGCCAAAGAAAAAGGTGTTATGATATTGTTAACAAGCTACATATTTAATATTATACCTGCATGCAGGGGGCCATGTAGCCACAGCCTCATCCTCAGAAACATAGAAGAGGCTGAGATAATCTTTCCACTCTAGAGCCTTCTCTGCATCAGGGCTAAAGCTAGACCCATACCTCACATGCTTAGATGGGGAATTTTCTTTTGTGTGCTTAACTTTCTCCTCAGGTGGCAGCCCATAGAACCTATAAGTTGCATCCTTGACATTGTCAAGCACTTGGATGGGGACCCCATGGTTGATGATTTGGAAGAAGCCCCACTTCTCAGCTGCATCACAAATTGCATCTCTCACTTTTGGGTCATCCCAATTGGACATGTCAATGATGGGAATGGACTCCTGAGGCATAACTTGGGTCATACTCGTCCTCTCCTCCACTGGTTGGATATATTGCTTTGGGAGGTTCTTTAGGCCCATTTCATAGAGACCCTTTACTCCGTTGCCTTGAAGCATCACAAATTCAGTGAGATCTGAGGGTTTGGTCATGATGGTTGGTGCCATTGCTTTAGACAATATAGCTCTGGTGCTTGGGAATTGCTCTGAGAATTGCTTGAGTTTTGGTGCTTGGAAAAAACTCATGCCATGCACAACTATTTATATGCAAACATTTGATCCTACAGTTCAACAATTGGATCAGTACGTAGTCACAATTGAAAAGATAGAAGCACAAAGTAAAATAAATAAAAGTTTCCACACCATGACTTGCTTTGATGTTTGCCTCACCAACTCAAATGGCAAGTTACACGTATGATTGCAAATATGATTAGCTATGAAAACACGCATGGAGCATGCATGTCAGCAGAGTGTGGGAGAATAGAGAATACGATCGAGACCAGGTCAATATGAAATTAGCACCACACATTAGCGAGGCACATGTATACGTGGGGAAAAGAATTATTTATGCTGAACTTCATAATGATTCTATTTTTTTTTCGATATATAGGCAATACCTCACCCCAAAACAGGGGAGCAAAGATTACGTTAGTTCAGCAATACATGCCACATTCAAACATGGGACACAGATAGCTACAAGCCTACAAACGGAGCAAAACAAAGCAACAATAAACATCGTCCTATAGCCTATAAATCATAAGCCATTACATTCAGAAAATAAACCAGAAATAAACCGGAACAAGCATCCATTATCTCATGTTGTGTTGCTAATCTCAACCTCAGTATAGTTGCTGTCGTTGCGTACGCTGTTCAGTTCATTTACCTTCCTTTGTACAGCCAACGCCACTTTCTTAAAGCAGAAGGATTGGATTCTATGTCCTCCACCATACCATACTTCTATCCAGCCATGATTCTACTTGTCACACCTTTCAAAATTAGATGTAACTTTTTAGTATGTATTGGTGAATTTTAAATTATGCTACGATTTCTTTTATGCTATGACAAACTTCTCCTCTAAGAATGTAATATCCATCTTTAATAAAGTTAATGGCACAAATTTATATAAAAAGTTCAATATTGAACATTAATATATATAAATATATAAAAGTGTTCTTGAAAAGATGTAGAGTGTTACCAGCTAAAGGCTAGACATAAGATATTGAAAGAAACTATATTTTATTTAAATACAAGTTCGTATGTTCCTAATAATCGAAGGAGCCTATCTTTCTCTGGGAATTACTTGACTAATCTAAAACTACCAAGAATAAAATGAACATTGAAAATTCTCAATAAATAATAAATAATTTTAAAATATTTAAACTATAATGGTTCTAGTTGTGTCTTAGTACAGAAAATCATATAGCTATTGTATTATATATAATTACATTAAATCATCTCTAGGAAAAATAATATCTTATAATAATATGAGCAATAGATACTTAAAAGAAATATGTCATGCAATTTATATTTCAACAAGCCTTATTAAAATTATGATCTCTTTACTTTAGTTTCAATTTTTTTTTATCTACTTTTCTCACACATATTCAAATACCTTATTTTATGAAATTCTCATTCTCTAGTATTGCTCATAATATCGTGACGACAAAGCAAAACCTTTGCGCTATAATAACATAAAAAGATCTTATATCTTATCTTTCTACCTTCTTGATAATTAGCAACAAATCTTAAATGTCTTCTATTTGAAATTATTTGCTTACTAATATGCATAATTCATAACAAATATAGAGATGCATAAACTTAAGCAATAAATAAAACTTAAATAAAAACTCAAATAATATAACATAAACAATAAACTTGAACAATATAAGTAAATTCGTCACATAATAAATTAAATAGTAAAATATAAAATTAAGCAATAAAATAAATTAAATAAAGTGCACAAGATAAAATTAATTCATAAACTTAAAATAAATAAAGTACATAAGAATTGAAATAATATAAGCTTGAATAAAATAAATAACATAAAAGTATAGAGTTATTATATCTAAATATTAATTTCTAAATAGACCAAATTTAAAATCATTTCTATTAAATTTCTTTTAAAACTTTCTCTTCATAATCCATGAGTCTATCCTTATTATCATGGCATATTTAGCATATACAGTCATGTTCTTGCAATAGTTATTAGAGTTACAGTAATGTCCATAAGTCAAAGATTATTATACTATCCATAAGTTAAAATATAAAATTCCAAGTAAATGTATAAATAGTTTAATAATTTAAGTTTATGTAGAATAAATTTTACTTATTTTAAATATTAGATATAATATTTTACTCATAATATTAGTCCTCTAGAGAAATTACAATAAAAATTGACAACTTAAAGTAATATATCATTACATAAAAAATATCTTAATAATAAATAATAATAAACAATAATATAAACATATATTAAATAAAATAATTTGAAATAAATAATTAAATAAATTATAATAATAATAAATAATAATATAAAAAATATTAAATAAAATAACTTAGAATTATTAAACAAAGCTCTAAACTCTCCAAAATGGAGAGGAGTAGCTCAAAGATAATACACCATCAAAACACCTAAGAAATCAGAAAGTACACCACAAATAAAAGATAACATCAATAAATTGACAAAAAGGGACACAAACTGAAACACCTAAGAAATAAGCCTATAATTAAGAGAAAAACACCAAAAAAAAATCCAATAACTACACCTTCCAAAAGAAGGATTGTATATTTTAATGGTATTTGAATTATGTATGTACCAAGATATGAGAATTGAGAGAAATTTACATTAATATAAGATCTACTAAAATCAAAATTTCTAATTTTAAAAAAAGTGAATTCGGAAATTTCGAATTCAATTAAAAAAATATTTTATTTTTTTATCTGTACACTAAAGTAGTTCCCATATTAATATAAATTTTTTCTAATTTTTATATTATGGTATATTTTCCACCCAAATACCTTACAAAACACCCTCCAAAAGAAAGACCACCGAAGATTTTAAGAGTTAGTCAAGTCCTTCACGTCACTGGTGACGTGAGTCTGATGTTTGTTTTATTTTATATTGTAAAGCGATATGGCCATCCATTCAAAACGGTACAGCATGCAGCTTTCATGGGTTGCAGGACTTTTAACTTGACATTAGGTGGGTTGTTAAATGGGAACAATGACTTCGTCGCCATCAAATAGATTAAATCTTAACCATTGAACATTGAATCAAATGGTAAGAAATTAATCTAATAAATAATTTAATTTTAATTTGCATCTTCCTACTCCACCCTTATCACCAACATCCCATCGTTTCCCTCCTTCCTCCCGCAAATCTGCCCACTCCTGTTTCCGGCACCAGCGTTGCCCCACCTCTCTCCTTGACACCACCGCCCCCTTCCACCCCGCTAGTGTGCCACTATGTCTCCCACTCCCACTCCATCACTGCAACATTGCTCTTGTACCTATGGTTCTTATTAGTGGCCCAGGAGTTTCTGTAAGGTGTTGGCCCAGTGTTGTCAGCGACACTTCTCTAGTAGCTTAATGTCGCAAGTTATCTAGGAAAAAATGTGTCGCAGAATTGCGCCACTTGTCTCAGCCTAGGTCCTATTGCATCACCGGATTGCTCGCTGTCATCATTGTTTTAAACTTTGGTCCCTTTGTACTGGAGATGCAATTATTATTCATGGTATTTATGGTTCTTGTCACCTTATTTGTGAAGTGGGTTCTTGTTTTATTTTATTCTTGCTGGGTTCTATGGGTTTAAATGAAGTGGGCACATGAGGATAATTGTAATGCCATGCGGATATATCATCAGATCTCGTTTATATTACAGATTTATAGCATTTTGAACTATAAACAAATACGGTTACAATCACCTGACCATTTTAAGAGCAAAATTTTTTTTTTTTTCAGTTGTCCTCAACATATCCAAAATGTTTAAAAAGAAGAGAGTTGTTATGTGCAGAAATTGTGTGGACCAAGGGGTGGATGCAATCGATTTTTCTTTCTATGATGGGGGAGGAGAGAGGTGGAAAAGAAGGGGGTGGAGGGAGGGGCAAAAAAGTTATTTTGGTACTAGTCACCATGATAATGCAAACTCATTGTCCCCATCTAAAAGATCTCCCTTATACACCGACTAAACCAAAAGATATGAAAAAGATAGAAATCACCAACCAAATAAAAAAAAGAGTAGAAATTAAAGGATTTAATTTGAATACATTATTAATGAAAATTTTTTTACACAAATATCTAATTATATATTGTTATATTAGTAAAACTCTTTGATATAATCACTTACTACTTGAATGATCATATAAATGGAATATTTTAATTGGATGACAGTGCACCTAAATTAAACTTAG
This sequence comes from Pterocarpus macrocarpus, assembly GCA_031439585.1. Classification (NCBI taxonomy): domain Eukaryota; kingdom Viridiplantae; phylum Streptophyta; class Magnoliopsida; order Fabales; family Fabaceae; genus Pterocarpus; species Pterocarpus macrocarpus. The sequence continues at coordinate 12,623,975 of CM062516.1, read as the reverse complement.
AAACTAATTTGTTACAACAGTATTTTGCTAAGTGTCAATATTCTAGGGAGGATATAGGATACCAATAATTATCTCATTAGTTTTATATATCATTATTTCTCTATTTTACTTTTGCTATTGGTATAGTATTACGTATAGAGTTAGCATGATAATAATTATCTTAGTATATGTATATATTTCTTTAAATCTTTATTTAAATAAATTTATTATTGTATAATCTGTTATGCAAGAATTTGATATTATTATTTTTTTCTCAATTTAATTTGTTGTCTTATTTTAAGTAGTTAATATCTAAGATTTATCTATTTAATCAATTGTTGTTACAAACTGGACTCAAATAAATTGAACTCTAATGCTCAAAATCAACCTGGAGAAAGCCTATGATATGATAAATTGGGACTTCCTAAGGGAAACCCTTACGATGTTTGGCTTCCCTCTGAGAATAGTGAATCTTATCCTCAATTGTGTTACCTCAAATTCCATGTTCCTCGTTTGGAATGGCAGCAGGCTTGACCCTTTCACCCAAGCAAGAGGCCTTCGCCAGGATGAGCCACTTTCCCTTTACCTATTCGTGCTATGTATGGAGAGATTGGGTCATATGATAATAAATAAGTTTGAAACTAAGAGTGGAAGCCAATTCAGCTAACAAGAAATGGTCCTAAACTTTCTCAGATATTTTTCGCCGATGATTGCCTCCTGTTTATCAAGGCAAAATCTTCCCAAGTTCGGCTGCTATCCCAAGAAATATTTTGATCATTTTCCACTTTTTATTTTTTCTCAGTATTGCTATTACAATTTTTCGTACATTAATTTTCTTGGTATGTTGTTGTCTTATTATACATGAATATGTGTTATATATTTCATTGTTTGTTTTCTTATATGAATTAACTAATAAAAAAATTCAGAAGTATCAAATGTGTCAAATCTGTTTTCTTTGTTAAAATATTTTTGAAAGTATTGATTGTTATTCTATATTTGTTTCCGTTACAAAAATATTTTCAAAATTATTCCATATTTATATCAAAACTGTGATACACTTCTTCGAAGAAAAAGTATCAAATCTGCTTCCGTTATAAAAATATTTTCCAAAGATTTTTCTTTATTAAAATATATTTAGTTAAAAATTACTGTTTCTAGAAAAAAAAATCTTAAAAATGCAAATATTAGTTTGAAAAATTAATTATACTGTTAACTATCATTTTCATGATTAAACAATATTTTTTAATAATAACCCAAATTTTGGCTTTTACGTGAACTAATATTATATTATTATTATTATTAATTATTCTTCCAAATTCAAATATAGACTCTTTCCCTTTCTTGCGCTAATTCACAATTCAAATTTATAAAAATGTTACATATTTAAAGTATGTTGACATATATTAATAGATATTAATTGATTATTTTTTTCAAAAGAATTCATGGCAGTTTATTATTATTATGAATTATTATTAATTACTCTTATAAAAAATACAGCCTATTTCCCCTTTTTGTCGCCGATTTGAAATTTGAATTTATAAGAATTTGAATTAAAGTTAAAATTTAAATTTCACTTGATTTATTTTAAAATCTAATTTTATTAGAAGATGTATGTATTCAAACATTCAAGTAATAAAAATGACAAAATTTATTAATTAAAAAATTTTGTGATCAAAATTATCAACAAATTTGTGATTTCCTAATTATTAGGAATATTTTCAATATATCACAACATAAATTTTATGACTATATTTTTCGAAAACAATATATAGTCAATTTTTTAATTACAATTTGACTTTTTTGTTTGTATTTATTACCACTAATTTAGTAAATACATTTAACATGCATAGATGTAGCATATAATTATAATAAATTTATAACAAGTGAAAATTACTAAATTAATATATGTTCATATCAAAATTTCAATTAAGATAATGATGTTTATATGTCAAAAAAAATTGAGCATATTTTTTTCACTAATATTAATACCTAAAATGAATGATACCAAGTATATATATCGCATAGGAGATACCAAATATGTTCATTATACAAATAATGGATTACCTACCTTATAATTATTATCAACATATAATAAATAAAAACTAATAATTAATATATATTTTTATTTTTATTTAAGACAATGATACTTATATGACAAAAAAAATTTAGATATAAAACAATTTTCTTATATTGATATATAAAATGGGTAATACCGAACATATATATTACACGAGAGATGTGAAAGATATTCATTATACGAGTAACGACTTATCTACTTTATAATATTAAGCGTAAACCCCCAAAGTGGTCCCTATCAATTTTCACATCGGACAAATTAGTCCCTAACAAAAAAATAAATTGACAAATTGGTCTCTGACCATTCAAAAATAAGATAATTTAATCTTTCAATCAAGTCTCTTTATTAAACACTATAAGGGACTAAATTGTCTAATTTTAAAAAATTATGGACTAATTTATCAGTTTATTTTTATTAGAAACTAATTTGTTTGATGTTTTAAAAGATTAAGAACCAATTTATCAATTTATTTTTATTAAGAACTGATTTATTTGATATAAAAATTGATAAAAATCCATGTGGAAGTTTACTCTAATATTAATTATTATTAATTTATAATAAATAAAAATTAATAACAGAGAAGGTTAGGGCAACACCAAAATCCTTTTGGTGGTTAATGGATTGGTGGTTTGGGATAGCTATGACAGATTTTGGGTTGGCTATTGCTTGGTTTGAGTGGTGGGTCATAGGGAGGGATGATGAAGGGCGAAGAGGGAGATGGAGATAAAATATTCCAAGAATAGTCTCTTTATTTTGTAATGGTTGCTAGTTATAGGGGTCTAATGGAAAAATTTTAAGTAATATATGGACTCAATTATAAATTTTTAAATTATAGCAATTTAATTAAAAATTGAGTAATATTATAAGAATCTAGAGAGTAATTAAATCTATTTTAAACTAAAATATAAAAAAATTATTTTTTTTGCCAAGCCTTTTTTTTTTACTGATTTATATTATGGCTAAAAATTCAAACAAATTAAAAAAATAAATGAAAAAGGGAAATTTGCATTTTATCCTGTTAAATTATAAATCACGTATATTTTAACTCCTATATTTTAAAAAGTACAAAATGACCTACTAAATTTTTTTTAATGTGCATTTTAACTAAATTAAGTGTATTATATCTCCCTGAACTTCAATTTATCTACAAATTGATCCTTTGAATTTTTTTAAATGTGTAAGCCAATACCCTTAACTCTTTTAAATATGTGATATTTTTATTAATAATTAATAAAAAAATTATTAAAAAAACCAATTTGTAAATTCAAAAAATTTAAAAAATTAATTTACACCTTTTTAAAATACAGAAGCTAAAACACACGAGCTATATTTTGGGGTAAAGGGCATTTTGCTCAATGAAAAAAAATCAAAAAACCCAACCCGATCAAGTCACCTCAAGTAGCAGAGAACAATCCAGCTCCCACAAAGTGTTCCTCAAATCGGTAAGTTCTCTGGTAAATCGCATTTTAACTTCTTCATGGTGAAGTACTTAGGTGGCTAAACCAAGACCACACAAATGGACCCTTCATACTATGCTGAAACAGGTTGGAAACCGAATTCGATAGAGCACATCTCTTTTCCGCATGGGTGGGACCTGCAACACCAAACTTTTGTGCTAACACTTGATGGCAGGAATGACAGAGATATGCAGTGAACTCCGCTCACTTGTCTCTCTCTTATTTTTCACCATGTTCCTTTTCAGCAAAAAAAGAAAAAAGAAAAAGGCTAAATGTAATGTATTTTCGAAAAAGTATTATATTGGATAAACAAAAGTATTATTTTCATTTCAGCACTCAGTAATTGGCATGCATTACGATGATTATTTTTTATTATAAAATAATTGTAAAAGGCTATAATAAGTTACTTATACTCCAAAGTGTTGTATTATCATTTGAATGTACAATTTATTGCATTATTTCCTTAGTAATTTACACTCTCCTTTTTTAAAAAATAAATTTTTTACATAATATTTCTCTCTATTTTTAAAATATATACTTTAGTCCAAATACTTTATTAATTAAAATAAATATGTAAATTGATTAAAATACTTATTATATAAAGTATTTTATTAACTAGTATTAATATTATATTAATATTATTGCAATTATTTATTGTTATTGATTTTTTATAATTTAACATTATTAAAATTATTTTATCTCTATAAATTCTTGAGAATATCAAATGCAACTTCATTCTAAAATTTTATCATTTTAAAATTTTAATTTATATGAAAATTAAAAAATAGAAAGACATCATCGTGAGAATGTCATATCTATATCTGTCTATATGTTTAATAATCCAGATGTGTTAACAAGGAATGTTTTACTTATATGACTTTCCTCTGCATTTGCCTCTTCACTACTTTGAAAATCTTTCTCCTTATGGAAACTTTAATAAACTGTATTGTCTATTTTCCATTGGTTGAATGTAATGCCACCTATTTATTTTTCAACTCACTTTTTAAAAATTTTCATTATATTTATTACCTCCACTACTCCCACTAGCACCTTTTTTAATAAAAATTAAAATATTGTTACTTCCACCAACAGGTTTGATTTATTTTAATTTAAGAGTTTAAATATAATTGCACCTTAATATTTTAAACATATAATTTAATTTTTAAGATAAATAAGTTTAATTTTTCAAAAAAGTTTGTATATATATATATATGTTAATTTTTTTTCAATTTTCAAAATATAATATAATACAAAAATATTATTGATTAATTGTAAACAATTGTCTCCAATTGTTTATGTAATTTAAAAGGATGTAATTATACAAAAAGCCAGTGAGTTATCATATGAAACCAAATTATATATTTTTTTATTAAAAATTACTTTAATATGAGGCCAAAGAATATAGAGGGAGAAGGAAATGGAATAAAAATTTCCTAAGTTCAATCCTCACTAAAGAATTATTTTGTAATATTCTTATAAAAAAATTATTTTTTTCAACAATTAGTTATATAAAATATTTTTGTAAAATTTCTTTTTAAAAATATTTTACTATGAATTTGATTGAAATAAGGGGCAAGAAGAGAGAGAAATTAATTTTTTAATTACCTATTTCTCACTTAAAAGTTGAAAGTGCATGTTCATATATATAGAATAGTTTTATACAATTTTTTTTTTCAACGAATTACTTTATGGGAGGGAGAGGAAAAATAAATTCTCTTTTAGTTGTTCAATTCTTATTTAAAAATTTAAAGTGAATATCCTTATAATAAAATTATATGTTTAATAACGAGTGTATGAAGTATTTTTTTTTTACATTTTTTTTTAATTTCTTTACCATAGGTTGGATAAAAGGTAGACAAAAATCAATTGATTTTTTTATGAGTTGTTTTATCCTTACTTAATCAGTTATAGGTATATATCTTTATCAAGTGAATTACACTTTCAATAACAAGTTATAAAATAAAATATTTATTTGAAAATTTTTCTTTAAAGTCACTTTATTATAAAGTTGAAAAATGAGAACAATAAAAAAATTTAATTTTTTAGTTATTCAATACTCACTTAAAATTTGAATGCAGATTTTCTTATAGAAACAAATTATATTTTTAGTAATATGTAACTAAAGAAATGGGAGGGGGAGGAAAAAAATTTTTAGTTGTTCAATCCTTATTTAAAAATTAGAAGTACATATATTTATAAAAATAATACTTTTAATAATAAGTTATTATATGATATAAATATTTACAAATATTATTTAAAATAATTTATTCAATACAAATTTCATAATTATACTTTCTTATTTATATAATTATTTCATTTTACATAAATTTAGTTTTATAATATTTTAAATTAATTTATATAATATTTTTGTAATTCAAATTTTATAATTTTTTATTAAACCTATACAATAAAATAAAATCTCAACAACAAATTATTACATTAAATTATATTATATATATTTCATATAATTTATACACGTGTACAACATCTTATCTGCAGGGAAGTCATTAATTGTCCATATCAAACAAGCCTTCATGACAAAATTTTGCTTCAATAAAGCATCATAAGTTATGACACCAGTATTCAACAAAAGTTTCAAATCATCTATAAGTGACTGCGAGTGTACATTAATTCGGCTCTTAGGACTGGATGGACTAGGAATCAAGATAGTCAAAAATAAGAACTCTTTTCTCACACACATCCATAGATGAAGATTGTAAAGGGTAATAATTACAGGCCAACATGAATAAATTCTACCAATTTTGTCAAATGGAGCAAATCCATCAACACATAACCCTAATCTCACATTTTTGGGGTCTTAGGCAAATTCAAGACAAGTTGAGTCAAAATGTTTCCAAGCTTCTCCATTAGATGGATGAGACAAAGAGCCTAGCTCTCTTTGATTCTCACGATGCCATCTCATTTCAGCTGTTGTTTACATCAAAGAATAAAGCTTTTGCAATGTTGGGATAAGTGGAAAATACCACATTTTTTCAAAGGAATTTCTTAATTTTTACCATTTTTATTGATGGTTTTATAGCGATTCTCCCCACAAAATTTACAATTTTAAAGGTTTTTGTCAGGAGGATAATGATAAATCATATATCCATTTAGATAACAATCAATCTTTATGCGACCTAACCCTAATTGCTTGACTGGTTTCTTTGCATGATAGAAGTTTCTTAATATTTGATTACCATCTGGTAATGCTTTTCCCATGAAATCCACCCATCGATTAAAATAAGTTTGAGAGCTATTGAAGTCACTTTTGATACTTAGAGCTTCTATTGCAGTTGATAGCTCAGAGTATTATTCACAACCTTCATATAAAGAAGCTTGTGCAGCTAATAGCATTTCAAAAAACTTTTTGGCACTAGGATTAGGGTTTTCTATAATTTGGTCTCCCAACCCAAACCCCTGATGCTCAATATAATTACCAATAGACTATCCAACAGCATCTATTATCATTTGCTTATAACTATTGAATTCTTCTCTAACCTTACTACTTCCATAATATGAGTTGTCTATAATTATTAGGGGAATATGAGACCTTTGCCCACCATGACTAGTCCAATAATAGTAATTACTCACAAACCCCCTCATTCACAAGTGTCCTTAACTTCATCAATGGAGTGAAATGCCATACACTTGCATTTTTTTTGCAAGGACATCTCAAACTCCATGTGGGATTGTGAAACAAGCAAACTCAATAACCCCTGTCATAAATTCATCACTAACTGTTCTTTGATCAAGGCCCACCCTTTGGTCCATCCACTTGCAATGATTGAACGATCGAGCTGGGTAATGGCGTTGGACGAGGTTGCTAGATAACACGCACAAGATCGAAGGAAGAAACGAAATCAGGAGAAAAACACTTAACGCAAGACTGAATTTGGGAATAAGGTTTTTTATTTGAGAATATACGAAAACAGGAAATTTTTTTTTTAAGAGAAAGGAATGATTTGGTGGGAATATTAAAATTAGTGGGAGTTTTATAAACTACATTTTTAAAGTGTAACTTAAATTTAAGGGTAAAAATGGGGATGTTATTTTTGAGAAAAAAAGCAAATATAAATAAAATGTGAAATGTCTAAAATATATTTATTGAACTAATTATTTGATGTGATTAGTAGGTGCTCTCAATTTTATCGCTTTGGAGCATAGCCAAACTATGGTTTGGAAAAAGGCATAATCTAGGCTTGAAGTTAAAAATTAAATTGAAGTCTAACAGCTACTCTGCTTTAGTTTCATATTTTTTATTAGTTAGTATAGAAAATTTGAGTTTTCCTATTAATTTTTTATATATTTTATTTTTTGTGAAAAAATGCTAATTTAATGTATACAAATCTATTTTTTTTCTTTATGTAATATTTTATGTTATTAAAGCATTATTTTTAGGTGTCACTCTTTATTTCCTTTATTAACGATGACTAGAGATTTATATAAGAAGAACATGCATAATATATTAGATAATTGGTTTATAAGTGGAGGAACCAAGAAGTATGGTCTTGGAAAAAAGGATGACTAATCCTCAATTGCCAACAAGGTGAAAATGCTATAATCTGCATCATATATTGGAAAGTCAATTCAACAAAGAAGTAGATTGATCTAATGATGAATTGGGGAGATTTGTAATGAGGGGATATTAACTCAATGAAATAAATCTATAATGTCTTATTTGCTAGAGTATATGGTGTGTGGTTTCCAACTTGATGTAGATTTTATGGCTATTACAAATATATTGCAACTCTCATGTTAGTATCCTTAAATTTTGATGTTTACTTTTGTTGTCCGCTCTTATTTTCACAGGATTGTGCTATGGTCAAACAAATTGGATTTTGCAGTTTTTATGGACAAATTTCACTATGTAAGTTGCTAATTATAGAATATATTATTTGTGCATAAGAAAAGATATATGAAATCTATCAAGAAATAGTGAAATCGAATGCAAACGACTCGTGAGAGGGTGATAATTGAACTAAATGGTTTATTTCTATAAAATAATTACTATCTATGATTGATATCATGCATTCATAATATGCATTATTTTATTTTATTTTATTTTATTTTTGCTGGTTATGTATTCTCTAACTTGAGTTTTTTTTATTTTTATTATTATCAATTTAATAATATATATATATATATATATATATATATATATATATATATATATATATATATATATATATATATATATATATATATATCTTAAAATAAATTATTTTTCTTTAATAAGAATATATATTTATATATTTATATATTTTTAGTTTTTAAAATTATTTTTAATAATTATAAAACCCTACAAAATTGCAATGACTACGATTTTTAATTTTATTATAATTTTTTATTTTTTTATTTGCTTGCTATTTTTTTTTTTTTGAGAACTTGCACAGATTCGAAGAGTGGAGAAACCGTATTAGTGCATATTTTATGGCAATTATTTTAATTATTTTTACATTTATGATTTAAGTTAAATTATTAGTATATATTCTAACTCTTTTTATGTTTTTGAGTCAACTATATATTTTTTTATGTAAGCAGGATTGTAAGATAGATAGTTGATATAGTGCTCTATTAAAGTTTATTTGGTTAATTTTTGTATCATAGTTACAATTGATGTATCTCTTATTTCTCCATATTAAAGCATTAAAAATATTATACATTAATCTATAACTATATTTTATTATTATATATAAATTTTGTTGCATTCCAATTTTTAATTATTCTTAAATTAATTTTAATTATGATTATTTCTTTATACTTAAGTGTTACGGACTAGCCTATATAGGCCTAATAGTCATGGCTAGAATGACGACACCTATGACCCAAATCAAAAGTCTTGACTCACGTAAGACCCTACATCTATCAACCAATCCTATCTTATTACTTGAGGAGATATCTCAAAGCGGTTAAAGGGAATTTTAACTGAAGGAGAATCCCATGAAAAAATGAGATAATATCTCCCATTCTCTATTTGTACATTATCTCTTGACCCATGCTAATTAAGTATTGGAATCCTTATAAGTACACTCCCACCAACTTGAAATAAGAATTGATGGTAGTTTCATGTTTCCTATCCTATATCAGAGATTAGGTAATCTCTATCCAATTTCCTAGTTTTGAGTATTAATATTCCTTAATTGTAATATAATTTAAAAATTATATTATCCCGTGATACTAGTTTCTCAAATTCGACTTCATAGGAAGACATCAAATGATTTAATTGAATGAAAGTCGTACCTATCGAATGACTTCATTTATTTTTATAATTTTAAAAGCATGATCTTCACAAAAACATTTTAACTAAATGAAAGTCGTAACTATCAAAGACGACTTGGATTTTAATTTTAATTTATATGAAAAATTAAAAAAATGAAAAGACAAAGTTATAATTATCAAATACAATTTTAATTTTAAATTTTAAAAATAATATCTTTACAAAATTATTCAAAATAATAAATTTTTAAACTGAACAAAAGTCGTAACTACCAAATATGGATTCATTTATTTTTAAAATAATACCTTAAATAATAAATATTTTAATTCGATAAAATCGTAACTATCAACTACAACTTCCTTATGTTGGAAAATTGGGAGCCTCTATCGTGCACCATTAAGTATGTGACTATTAGTTTTCTGCCGCCTTATTTATTTTTCTTTGGCATCTGCCTGTGTATGTGATAAATAAGACTTAATTTACAACATGGATTCGTATATGCCAAAACTCGTTTATTGTCAATTAAATAAATTTTATTTTTTCTACCTTCATTAGCATGCTATCATTACTGGAAATTTGTGAAAAACCAATGGATATTACCGACAGCAACTATCCATCGGTATTACCAACGAATATTTCAGTGATAAAATTTAAATAAATCAATGACGCATGAATTTACCAACAGAAAAATATTTGTCGATAAAAATGTCGATATACCTTCTTGCTATATTGCGCCAAACAATTATCAACGGAAAAAAAGTCGATAAATAACATTCTTTTTTTAAATGAATTAAAAATATTGTTATTACTTATCGATGGATTATCTGTCGGTAAAATTAAAATAAATTAATTTATTATTTTTTATTATCAGAAATTTATATTTTTATATTATTGATGAATAATCCGTCAGTATTTGAAAATAGGGTTTCACCGCCATTGACTGTTCATGTTCTAAATTAGCAATGGATTATCCATAGGTAATATTTGATTAATGAAACGAATCGTTTCATTAATTTTTTACCGACGAATAATTCATCGGTAAAAAAAAAATCCTTAAAGCACGTGCCGCTTCTTCTTCCTCACTTCTCTCTTGTTCTCTCTCACTCTCTCTCTCTCTTTCTCTGCCATTTCGCCACCTACCACCGAAGCCCCCATTTCACGATCCGAGACCACCATTTTGTTCTTGGTATATTTTTTAACATTTTAATCGGTTTAGTTTTTAGTTTAACATTTTCTTTCACTTCCATTTCTTTACTCGAAGTTTTATATTTTTTAATTAGTTAATTGAGTTATTTTTTTATTAGAGATTAAAATTTTCTAGGATAGAATTGTAGAATTGGATTGCATGATAGGGGAAAGGCTTTGAGTTTCTTCCCATTATTTAAATTTGTGTGTTGTGATGTTATGCACTATAGAACATTTATTATGATTAATTTTAGAATGCTATGATAATGCAAGTTATTTTGGTTGTGCTGTGGTGTTGAAATACTGAATTATATTTTGAATTAAAATACTAAATTAATTTTTGTGAAGGCTCTAAATTTAAGAGGAGATTTTGTCCAAATTCTTTTGCTATTAAAATATCATTAGAATTAAATAATTATTAACATGATAAATGTGTTATGTATTTATTTAATTAATATATGTCTTATATTTTCAATTTTGTATATGTTATACAGATCAGTTATGGCAGGATGAACACCTGGTTCTAGAGAGGCAGGGGTAGACCTAGGAGCCGTATTTGTGCCCCACTCACCACCTCCACTGTGCTTGTATCCACCACTCCCACAACTAATGGCTCCTTCATCCCTCGTAGTCCACATACCCAAGAGTTTGTTATGATATCCGACCCTAGGAATTATAACTCAAGGCCTTAACTTTCATTCCCCTAGCAAGCTTCTCCACCTCCACCCCCACCTACAAGAGGAAAGGCTCGTAGTTAGCTTGCTTCTGTGCCTTCCCCTACCTCCAATCAGTCTAGTTCGTAAGGTGCTTAGGCCTCCTCGTCCACCCTGTCACAAGGCTCTACGAACCAACAAGTGGAGCTTAGATACGATGGTAAATCCTAGTAAGTAATTTAAAATTTAAATTTATTATAAATTTTTAATTGTGATAGAAAATTTAACTAACAAATAACTGACATAATCTATTATTTTATGACATAGTTAGATTCCACCGTGGCTAGGGCTGTGTAGGATTACCAAGGTATTCGAGTAGAATTTGCATGTCCTGCATCCTAGTTTCATGCAGGTTCCAAATGTCACACAATAGTTGTGGTGGAAAAAGTGGAAGGTAAAATAATTATTTTTTATTATTAGTTTTGATTTTTACTTCACCTACTGACTATTGTGTTACATGTATGTAGCATATGTTTATTATTGATTCACGCGAGGAGGTTGCCATCTACAGGGTATGGAGGACTAGTGCCGGCAAGCGCCTCGGTGACATATTTCATGACATTCGTGAGAATGGCGTGAGCACCCACTAACTCACGGAGGAGATCCTCCAGACCTTGAGGGACCATTGAAACTCACTTGCATGTAAGGCGAAGCAGGTGAAGGCCCAAACTAGCAGAGGATCAGCCCACGATGCCTCTCTGCACACTTGTCACAACCCACCTCGGAGCCGTGACCGACACTTGAAGGTAACAGACCTTCAGCAAGCCTAGGACATCAAATTTTTCATGGAAAACGGATAGAGTTTCCCCTGTTTTTCAACTTCTCCGTAATAGCTAGACCTGTACCAATAGTCAACCAACATATATGTAAAATTGAGCCAAATAATTTGCACATATATGTATATATATTTGATAGCACAAGTACAAAGGGAACATAGTTTCCAAAATAGAAAGATTCATATATGCATATCCCATCCAAAAGAATATCAAGTAGCAAGACCCTATCTGTGGTTCATGGAGCAACTCTAAAGTGGCAGATATATCTAAAACATAAAAATAATAGTATACGAAAGGCCCTCACGTGTAGAAGGGGCTACCAAAAGATGTCTATACTTCACGAAACTGGAGGAGCTAAATCAGGTGCAACACTATGATTTGAAACAGAAAAGGAAAGTGGGTGAGTCCAACTGACTCAGTGAGGGGCAATGAGACTATAACATATAAGGACAAACTCTAGAAATAAAACAAACTACGCATAAATAAAATGTTAATATCACGAGCTAAATATAATTAAGGAATCAACATAAAACTAAGCATGTATATAAAAATTTATGTTATTTCATAGTTTGAAACCATAATTCTCAATAAAATAGAATTAATATTGCCTCACAACCTTGAAAATATATTTCTCAAATCTCAATACCAAAGCAGGGAGGTTTCCAATTTTGAGAAACTTCCAGATAAGGGTTAATCCCTTCAGATTTACTAAGTCGGTGGTGTGCGTAGGCCTGATGCACACACACACACACACATATCAAGCTAGCAACGCCTCTGCTAGCTGGGTTCAAACTAACATGCACCAAAGCTAGTGTTAGCGACCGCTAGCTACCATTAAGCAGAGAATCCTCCCACAAGGTATATAAAAATCGAAGTACTAAATATTAATAAAAAGTTGAAATACCAATATCAAATCAAATTTCCGAAAAAAAACAAGAGCATTCTTTGAGATTTGAAAATCCAAAATAAAATGTACTCAACAATTCAGTAATCTAAACAAAAAAAATTAAAGCTTGCCCTTTCATTTGTAAAATTTATAATTAGTTTATAAGGATCCTTTTCAATGACTAATAAAATTATTCGAATTAGTTTTCCACAAATTTTAAAACAGATGCCCACAATTAATTGGGCGTTCCAATTTAGATCAGAAATTTATATCAACTATATGTAAATTATATCATTAAATAAGATATTTATAATTAACTAGATAAATAAAAATATAAGCTGTCAATATATGTTAAAATCAACTAAAACTAATTGCATAAAAACCATATGCTATAGAGGTATTGTCCACTCATAAAATGACCAAGAAAGTCCAATTTATGTCCTAAGAACTGCTAAACTCGCAAGTTGATTTTCTAGGAATTTGAAATCATACATAAGTGATTATTTTTCATTTAAACACGAATTATGATTTAGAATCTAATCTCTACCCTCTTTATCCAACCTTACATTACAAATAAAATTTAATCAGAAGCTACTAACATACGTACCATAATAAACTTTATAAAATATCAAATTATATAACATAGGAATTTAAAATCTACATTTATAAAGGTCTAGTAACACTATTTTCCTATTAATTCCTTTAGGGGCTAAGACATTTAAATAACTCTAACCATAATCCAAAATTATACTAATTAACTCATAATTTCTTTTAATCCATCCAATTTAAAATTAAAATTTCCAGTTCCGTTCCGCTCTCTAAAACAAGCTCACCACCATATCTATTAACCATCATAAAAAATTCAACCTAACACTCCTTAATAGTACATACTCGGTAATAACACAAACCAGTATACACAAAAATAGTGCAGTCCATGTGTAAGGAGTGACCAAATAGAAACTAAATACCAATAGCCATGCAAAAATAAATAGAGAGAGGCTCTTACACGGAGAGGGAAATGAGAGATAGAAGAATCGCAAGAAGGAGCTATGGTGAAAGAAAACCAGCGAGATATGGTGGAGAGAGAGTGGTATAGCACGGGGGGAAGAGACGGAATAGGCTAGAGCTGGGTGAGGGAGAGACAAAATGAGAGAGGGAGAGATTTAGGGGGAAAGAATGAGAAAAAGATGAAATGAAAGTGAGAGGAATGACTGAGACGAGAGAAAAAGAGAGAGACGTGCAGAGGGGAAGCAACGAGAAGGTGGAAGAAAAAGTTTAGGAGGCGCCTGGGTTACACCACACCATTTAAGGTGTTGGTGGTCGAGCACTCTTTCTTTCTTTCTTTCTTTCTTGGGTTACACCACACCATTTAAGGTATTAGTGGTCTAGTGCTCTTTCTTTCTTTCTTTCTTTCTTTCTTTCTTTTTTTGCTACATGCTCCTCTTTGCTTTGAATTTTATTCCTTTCTAATTACTACAATTCCTCTATTTCTATAAAATGCAATTATTACTAACATTTTATTTTAAATGAGAATTTTATTTTAAATTGGATATTACAACATTGGAGGCTCCACCACCATCGAGGGCACACGGTTGAGAATAGTAAATATCATTTTCTTCTCATTTAGTTTTTCTATTTTTGTATTAAATATTCTATATATAATTATGTGAAAATTCTTTGAAATGTAGGAGAAGACGATGAGTAGGCCGTTGACTCTGGGAGAGCTATTTTAGGAGACCCACACCCGAAAGTGGGACAAGTCCCAGTGGATTGATACGTGGTCAAAGACCACATATGGAAGTACTTAAAATTTTAGTTTTCAATATGTTTAATTTATTATATTTATTATTATTTAAATCTATTTTTTTTTCTATTTGCAGCGTAAGTTCACCTAGCAGTTGACTAAAGCCCGATCGTAGCAGTTGCAACAGGGGAACGGGAGCACTCCTACAAGCCCACCTGTTAGCGATGATGATTTATGGGTCTAGACGGTTGGTGACCGCTACAAGGGGTAGATCTTTGAGATGGGAAACTCTTATGGCAAGTCATATTCTCTAAGCTTTGTGTCTTAAGTTGGGTCTGCTGGGACCAATCCAAAGCCCATGCACTAAATGAGTCAGTATAGAGATAGCTTGAGGAGGTCGACTAGAGGTACATGGAGCTGTATGAGCACCATGAGAGAGATAAGCATCAGTGGTTACAATAGATACAGTCCATGGAGTAGAGGATGACGATTATGTCTAGCTTCTATGAGCAGATGCGGAGTGGCAGTTCTTCATCCATTGCACCACTTCCTCCACGACCTCTGCCCCCAACTCCACCAAGATAGCCTTCTCCACACCACCACCTATCCGGAGTCAAAGGAGGCGATGACGACGATGGCATCTCAGATATTGATAATGAACAATATTCGTAGATTTTAGGTTTTTTTTTAAAATGTTTTGTAAATATTTTTGAATAATATTTTATATATTTTTATTTAATTAATAGTTTTTTTTAAATTTTTTCTATATTTAAAAAAAAGTTAATAAATATTTTTAAAAAATAAATAATTTTATTTTATCAACGGATTTTACGTCAGTAAATTTACAATTAATATTTTATTTTTAAACTTATCGACAGATTATCCGTTGGTATATATAAAAAATACGTTGGTATTATTCTGTCAGTGACTTTTTTACGCTATTATTATCGACGTATTTATGTTTTTACCAACAAATTTGATCCATTGGAAAAATTATAAATTTATCGATGAAAGATTCTTTCGTTAGTAATATTTTTTTATTACCAACGGATTTTTTATGTCAGTTAATCTTTTGGTAAAATTAATACTGATAGATTTTTCTTTATTTTCCATCAGTAAATCCATCGTTAATTAACACATTTCTAGTAGTGTATATACTGAATATGTTAAGTATTTAAAAAATAAAAATTTTATTTTGAAATTTATTCTTTTCCATTGAAAATTTATATTTTTAGTATTGAATGCGTTCCTTCCTTCATTTTTTTTTTGTTTGTAGTGGCAGGCATGAAGTGAAAATCCACAAGATTTAAAGAAAAAAAAAAGGGGGGGGGGGAATTTGGTTACATTTAGCCTTTTTTTGTTGAAAAGAAAAAAAAAAAAAGGAGAGAAAAAAGTTAAAAGAATGAAAAACAAGAGGGAGACAAGTGAGTCTAGTTAATTACCTGTCTCTGCCATTTCTGCCATCAAGTGTCAGCTTAAAAGTTTGGGGTTGCAGATCCCACTTGTGCAAAAGAGATGTGATTTATCAAATGCAGTTCTCGACCTGTTTTGGCATGCACTGTGAGGAGTCCATTTGTGTGGTCTTGGTTTAGCCATCTAACTACTTCACCATAAAGCAATTAAAGTGTGTTTCACCAGAGAATCCCCCACTCAGAATTTGATCGGTGTTAATGGAATGTGTTATATACATAGAGGAGTCTGAGCAGAGAAGAGACACCAGAGGATGAGCGAAAAAATACTCTAAAAACACAGAGAGAAGAATGTACGCAAAAGAGTGAAAATAAGTAGTGAGACACTTAACATTCACATAAAGCAACAGAACGGAGAAGGAGGAGCACTCAACAGGTATAAAATCCAATAGTTACTCCAAATGTTGAAGTCATTGTTGATTAATTAAAATTATTATGTTGTGATATGTTTCAATTCACTTCAAATGAGACTGTTAACTTTTAAGAAACATTCATGTAGAGTAGAGTGGTACCTAGAGCAAAAATTGCAACATATGAACCAAAGCATATAGAATTCAGTGAACAAATAATCACTCTCATCTCACACATGTATATCACATCTGCATTTTCGCACGCAACACACCTCAGTTTTGCACATCTACAATATCCATATATAAATAATAACGATGAACAAATTCATATAGCCACAACACTATAACTATGCTGAGTTGAAATTTTTCTTCAAATACTCATTTAAAATAAAAGTAATTTCTTTCACAAAGATTTTAATTTCTAATTTATTTTCTTTTTAGTATTTTTTATTTTTAAGTTAACGAGGTAAAAATTATATCATCTCATCAATTAAGAAAGATAAATAAGTAATATAGCAGTATACTAATATGCTAACTGGGATAAATCATAACAGAAATTTCTGACGATTTGATGCAAAGACAAAATTAATGTCAAAAATTTTTTCAAGATCAAATTAATCATTTCAATTTTAAAATATTTGAACTAAAAAAGATATTTACTTTAAATAATACTTTGTTTTGTTTTTGACTTTTTATGGTCAAGTCTTCTGATGAAACTAATTGATATCTTCCAATAATATAAAAGAATAAGGGACAATGGCCAATGCCATCATTATTATCTTTTTAATCATTTTCAGTCGTTCTAAGTGCTTCAGATTTCTAAACTATGAAGTACAGCCTACTAGATTTTAACTTCGTGCGGGGTTTGTTAATTTTTTGTTATATTGAATTGCTTTTTTATTTGTTATATACATAAAATGAATTAAAAGTAATTACATTGAGAAAGTTCATTGAACACTTTATTGTAGATAACATTTTTAATGTAGTTTGTATATTTTTCATCCTTCTCAACTATAAGAATTTCCAATCCTTTTGGTGAGCTATTACGAGCTATCAGATTAATATAATAATTTAGACTTTAACATAATAAAATTCAAAGATAAAAGATAAAATATGGTTATGGGTAACTAAATAAATTTTTATGTGAATTAATTTTTTTTTTGAGGATGTCAAGTTGTCTCTTCCTTTGAAGTTGACTGTTAAATCATTTAGAAGTAAAAATATTTTAATTATTAAAACAAAATTAATTTTAAACTTTTCATTTTAAGAAAATTAATTTTCAAAATAAAAAATTATGTTATCATGGGTTAAGAGATTAATTTAACTATTTAAATTCTAATGTAATTAACTTAAAAAATAAATTATTAAAATTACTATATGCAACTATGTTATTGCAAATTAGAATGACTTTTGAATGATGTACCTATAATTGTAAATAAAAATAAGCATAAAGCAATGTGAGTAAATAGAAGTGATTTACAACTATCTTGAGGTTTTAGAGGAGGAAAGATACAAAAAGATTCAAGTAGAAAAGCTCCACATCTTGAATTTGAGGTAGGATTTCTTGGATTGATTATTTTCTAGCGTTTTGGGCTATTAGGGTTTCCATATGTCATCCTTTATTTCATCTTATATGATGTTAATATGACTCATTTCTAGTGATTTGAGATAAGAAAACTTAGTTTAGGTTGAAAATTAGACCAAAAGATCAAAAGGAAATCAAAACAGAGAAGCTATGATATGGAACTCTAATATAACATCCGTACAATGAATAGTATTCCTCACTCTATAGGCCTCACATTCACTTGAAACTAATTTTAGATGAAACTAAACTTCAAGATCAATCCAAGGATATAAATTATAAGACATTGGATTTGAAATGAATTAATTATGATTTTTAGAATTAAGGTGCTGAAATCCACCTACTGTCATGACTAGCATGTGTTGTGAAGAGAATAACTCGTCCTATACAACTTCAAATTGAGTGCAACTAATTTTATTAGGAAGCTAACACATATAAAACCATGTCATAAAAATTTTATACTTAGATCTTAAGTACATTGCTTCCCTTAGTTCCTTGAAGTTATCCTATGTTCTATTTGAGTTGAGATAGGGCGGTCTATTTGAGGAGCTCATAACTTGAGCTTTAATTACCAATGAGTATGAAACTTCTTGGCATTGAAAGATAATCCAATTAGCTACAATTTGAAACACATTACGGATAAAACTATTATAGGATGAATTTTTAGTGATTTTATAAAGTTAAGTGTACAAGTTTGTCATTAAATAGGGCAACTTTTAGCAAAACTTTAATAATTCAACTTATGTACCTCAAAACTTAATGGGATCAAAGACATTTAAAAGTAGACTAATAAAACTACAACATATTAAATTTTCATATTAAAATGAGTTACAATGAAATTTTGTACAATTTATAAAAATAGGATAAAATTCAAGAAATTAAAATGACTTGGCACTTTCAAGGGTTAGAAGCCTCAAAAGCCATCATGAGTCAATGGTTGAATCATTGATGAAATTCTTTATCATAATAATGTGAAATTGATATATAAAGATGATGATTTTGTTTATGGTGACTGGCTAGCTAAAATTATACTATTTGTATATCATAAATATTTTATGTTTCAACTGTTATGTTGTCAAATTTTTGCCAGAAGCTATGAGTACTATGTGTTATGTACATAGAAAATTATTCATGCAAGATGTTTGAAAATAACATATGAAGCATGTGCATAAATCTCTCAAGCATATTCATATGTGAATACATGAGCATATGAACCATGCAAGAATATGAATAAACAAGATATGGATCCCTTCCCTTGGAGGCAGTTATTGGATCCCTCCCTGCAAAGGCAGTTAAGCAAATAAAATGTGGATCCCTTCACTTTGAGGCAGTTATGAGATCCCTCCCTATGAAGGCAGTTAAAACTACAAGATCCCTATACTATAATTCCTGATATAAAGATTTAGTGTTACAGAGGCAAGATTTTGAGTTTGTTTGGTATGGATCTTAAGAGGGATATTTTTGCAATTCAATTCATGATATATTCATTGATTCTAGACTTGGAACATAGTTAAGAATGATTTTTAAGCATTGTGAATAGCTATTGTGTTGTGAGTTAAAAGAGGAAATAAAAGTTAACAAGATGATTTAGAATTCTAACATGGTTTTGGCCTTAGAAAATTTCTCCTGGAAGATTTTCCTTGGATTGTTGGGGGAGTTTTCGGAGTGAAAGTATGTTTAGAAATATTTTTTGGAGTTTTGGATTATATGCTATAATTGTATAAAAAAATTGGAAAATTTTTTTTATCTAGGAGCGACTGCCCAAGTGCTCAAATGCAACGCCTAGGCGGTGGTTGTGCAAAGATGGAATGCTATCTGCCCAAGGAGCGCTGGGCGGTGGATTGCGGTGGCGGCGCGATTTTAAATAAAGCCTTGTGAAGCTTCTCTTTCTTTCCATCATTTTCATTCCTTTCCTTTCCTCTTTTCTTCCTCTATCCTTCCCTACTTTTCCATTAAAGATCCCCCACCTTTAACCTCCATTTCTTCAACATTTTGGCACCTCCACAATAGATTTATGGTGTTTTATGTGCACAAAGAGTGAGGGTCGCGATTTGTTATCTTGGAGGAGCTTAGGGGTGGTGGGTTTGGAGTTCTATTGGTGACCCATTTCCTCTTTTCACTCTTTTTGGCTTCCTAAGGCAAGCATTGAGCTCTCATGTGTTCCTACTTCAAGGATTTGTTAAGTTTGTCATAAATATTGGTGTTTGAGTAAAAAAGGCTTGGAATTTAGGAGTTTTAGTGTTTGGAAGTTTGTATAATTAAATCCTTATGATTTGAAGCTAATTTATGGTTGGTTAATATTGATTATGGTGTTAGATATCATAGAAGATCACCCTTGGCTACGGGACACAACAAATTGGGACTTCCTCCTCTTGGCTTAGTATTGTGAGTGATAGTATATCTATAGCTTGCTTCATATCCTTAATTTCCTAAGTACATGCCTCAAAAGTATTTTAGTGATGTTTTATCAAAAGAATTGATTAATGTGTTTTATTCCATATTTATAGAACTCTCGAAGTAGTCATGTTAGTTATGTGTATGTGTGTGTGTGTGTGTGTGTGTGTGTGTGTTTGAGCATAGATGTGTGGACAAGCTTTTATAGCAATTAATTTATGATATTTGAGTAATATGATAGAAAAATATGAGGTTTTCAAGTTAGTAAAAATTGTTATGTTCTTAAGATCAATGTTTTGAGCTATTTGAATGAAGAGACAGTTAAATTTTTCAATAAATTGAGAAAGAGCTCTAGACACTTGAGTTGAACAGTTTGATAGTACAATTATTTTGAATATCTGAAAAATTTGATAACTATGTTTGCTGAGAATACGAAAGTTTTCTTGGATATCATTTTGCGTTTAAAGTTATGAGCAAGAATGTATATGATTTGAGCTAAAGAAAAGTTTTAATAACAAGGATTTAGTAAAGAGTAAGTTTACCTAAGGGGAGGAACTGTAACAGAACTGTTTGCTAATGGAAGCAACATTAGCCTTGGTGCATCTCGAGTAACCCAGCTAGCAGGGTGATTGCTAACCCAGTATATTTGGCTGACATGTCTAAAAGATATAAACACGTTGGGCAAGCTTAGACATGAGATTTATCAGTTACTGCTGGGCAAGTCCAGTCAGGCAGTTATTTTCTAAAAATTCTCCCTTAAGTTTTATGATGATTTTGAAATAAGTATTCACTCTTCATATTATGAGAAAGTATTTCTATCTTTATGTCCAGTTTTATATATTTATTACACATGATTTATCACAATTAATTTTATATGTGTTATGCTTGTATATTCATAAAGAAGTTATATCCATTTGAATTAAAAAGGTGATGTAACGAACTATATACATTATACCAAAAATTTTATAGTATTTGATATAGAGACGGAGTACTTTACTTAAGAAATGAGGTTATTAAGAAACTTATAAAGCTATATTTTGCTAAACGCTTGTGTTTCGGATTGTCCCACTCCTATTATAGATATATTATCCCTCATTGAGTCTTTATAACTCACTCTTCTTTTCTTTCCATGTTTTTAGGTAAGTGCGAGGTCGTGCTCAAGCTTCCATAGCTAACTAGAAGTTTCAGCATTTAGGTTTATTTGTTTAATCTTTATAAATGCTCCAATAACTCACAAGCAGGGTCCTTCTTGTGTCAGTTTATAGTTTTGTAGTAAAAGTATGTTGTTTTTAATCATGTTAAGTCTGAATTTTGATGACGATTGATTAGTATTCTGGATTTGTATATGTATATATATATTTTTCATAAGCATGTAAATGTTTTAAACACCTATGAAGTGTGCTGTGGGGTGCATTATAAGAATGCCTGGATCCTCAATGATTTTTGCGTGTTTGTATATTTTATGCAAGATAAGGATCCTTATTTGGGAATAATCCTAAATACAAAAGAGACTTTGCCTGATTTTTTTTTTAAAAAAAGATCTTGTGTAGGGTTGCTGGGGTCGTGTCCCTGTGCGCTGGTCACATCCTGGGTTTGGGTCGTGACATCTACCTTGGAGATAGTTGGCCAAAATGAGATCCCTCCAAAGTAAAGGCATGTAGGTCCTTTTGTGAGTTAGTACTGTGTGACGACAGTCACGAGTTGAGCTCACTCCCAGATTAGGCTACCTAAGAATAGTAAAGATTAAGACACAGCAGACACCCTAGGGACGGTGACATGTAACACTTAGGTGTGTCAAGTATAGAATGTAAAGAAAGTTAAAGAAAGTATAAGTGCATTTGTATGATTATATGATATGCATCTGCATATACATAAGTTAATTCCTTTTTATTATTGTCATGAGACTATTTCCTCAATTGTCAAGTGTGTGAATGAAATTAACCTGCTTCGGAAGGACATTTTTGAACTGTATAAAATAAAATTTATCATTTATATAGCATGATCACCTTTTTTTATAATAAACTGAAGCAGCTGGAGATAATGACAATGACACTGTATGTGATAGTCTAAGAAATCCTACTGAGAATTTATAATTCTCATCCCTATATATGTTCCTATGTTATTTCCAGATAGCTCAAGAAATATTAAAGATGGTCATCTTGGATGAAATTGATTAGGATGATTGAAGATGGCTGAAGATTGCTGTTAGACAAGGTTCGTATAAATACTAATAACAACTCCTAAACATGGTACTATGAGTTAAGCATAGTATTGTACTTGCAGGGTATAACAAATAATATAAAGGAGTATTAAATAAAATAACTTAGAATGATAAATAATAATGAACAATAATGCAAAGAAATATTAAATAGACAAACTTGGAATAATATATAAACTACAATGGATAATATGCAACTTTCTCTCAAAAATATTTTGAATAAAAAAAAAATAACATGTAACTTTAATATAAAAATAATAAATAAATAATTTAAAATAATAAATTGCGATACTAAACACTAAGAAGTATAAATAATTTAGAATAATAAATTACAATAATAATAATGAGTAACTTTAACATTAAAAAAATAATAAATAACTTATAATAAGTGAATGTAAACATAATGTTATTTCATAAATAATTTTATTATCTTTCTTAAAATTGTGTGCCAAGTGCCAACTAAACTTCTGGTCAATTTATAGAGAAATACTTACATGGTTCGGGACCATCATGTAGCTCTGCTCCCAGACCAATTATGTAAGTGTATTTTATATGGGATCCACCACAAATATATAAATCCATAAAAATGAACTTACATGATTGGCTAAGAGCACAGCCATGTGGTACTCTCGGACCATGTAAAAATGTCTCCAATTTCTAACTCTTCCTTTCTTTTTCTCTCTCGCTCCCCCAGCACCCCTCTTCCTGCTTCTCTCTTCCTTCCTCCCCTCTCTTTTCACGTTGTTACCTCTCTTTCGTTTATTTTTCTTAAGGTGCTTCAAAGTAATTACAACCCTCCTTCGTTTTGTCTCTGAAGGCCAATTCATCCCCCCCAAAAAAACCTTCTTTTCTTTTTAATAATTGTTAAATAAAGCTCTAAACTCTCCAAAATGGAGAGGAACAACTCAAAGATAATACACCACCAAAACACCTAACAAACCCAAAGTTACACCACAAACAAAAGATACCTAATAAACTGGCAAGATTGGACACAAACCGAAACACGTAAGATGCGAGACAAGCCCCATAATTAAGAATAAAGCACCGAAAAAAACCCCCCACAACCATGTGTTTGGTTTGGCGATTGTGCAGCCAAACCCACATTCAATGCATTTTAAACTTGATTTTGGCAAAAAATTATCTTGTTTGGATATCCCATCACAAAATTGATTATGGTGTCGAACCCCAGTTAGAGTAGAAGCAATGTATAGTAGCTTTTCCGTTGAGTTTTTCGCGTTCAATGATTGTTAAGAATTAGATTTCCTATACTGTCCTCAAATAATTATTGCTGACACTATTTTACATTTTTTTTTATTTTTTTTTTCTCCATGAACTCTAACGTGTATTAGCAGGTGGTTCTTGTATCAAACAAGTAAAGATGACTCTACTTGCGAGTACCTTTCTATAATATGTTACATGTTTTAAAAACTTTATTTATAATTCAAATAATATTTTGTTCTTAAGTTTTATATATTATATATTTTATATATTTAGTAGTAGATTTTTTATTTATAATTTAATATTAATATCCTCAATCAAGTAGCTTAAAAAAATATTATTTATGATAATATTAATCTAGATTTATTTAAATATGTTTAATATTTATATAATATCTTAAAATAATATTCATAATTTTCTTTAAAATAATATTAATATAGTCTATTTAAATATCTTAAAAATAAAATAAAATAAAATGAATTATAAGTATAATATTATATTTATATCATTTTAATAATTACATATTTAAAAGTGATTTTAGTTAACATTATTCAAACAATAATTATTTTATCAAAATTATTTTTGAAATGAAAGCATCCAAATATAAATCACATTAATATCAACATATTTTTACTTAAAATTAATTTTAATAAAATTAATTTAACACAAACTTGAATTTGCAAACGCCAATTCAAACAACTTCCAAAAGAAGGACCACCATAGATTTTGAGACTTAGTCAAGTCCTTCACGTCACTTGAAGTCTTATATATATATATATATATATATATATATATATATATATATATATATATATATATATATATATATATATCAAAGCACGGCTAAATTTTTTCTTCATTTCATTTTGTATTGTAAAGCGATATGGTCATCTATTTAAAATAGTGTTGATATGTGAATATATTTTTTATATAATATTATATTAATTTATATTTTATTTATAGTTTAAATATATTTTTAATTTTTTTAAATATTTGATTTTTTAGATTTGATCTCTCAAAGAATTTTCGCCTGATTTTGGTCTTTTATTTTTCAGACGTTACTAATATTATCACACTTGAATCTTGTTAAGTCACATGGCAATATGAGATCTAAAAGCATTAACACGTGTCAAAATCTCACATTGCCACATCAGCACTTAACAATATTCAATTGGCGGCAGGGACTAATATTGATAACATCTGAAAACTAAGGGACTAAAACCAAACAAAAATTTTTTGAGAAACTAAATCTAAAAAATTATATATTTAGAGAGACTAAAATATATTTAAATATTTATTTATTATTAAATAAAATATAAATTTAATTTAAATAGAACCTATATTTGATTCAATAATAAATAAAATAAAAATCAATAAGATATCTCTTAAAAAAATATATGCAATCAACATTACTCTATTCAAAGTGGAACAACATACAGCTTTTATGGGTTACAAGACTTTAACTTGATATTATACACCGATAAACCGAAAGATGTGAAAAAGATAGAAAACAGTGTTTTGCTAAGTGTCAATATTCTAGGGAGGATATAGGTTACCAATAATTATCTCATTAGTTTTATATATCATTATTTCTATATTTTACTTTTGCTATTGGTATAGCATTACGTATAGAGTTAGCATGATAATAATTATCTTAGTATATGTATATATTTATTGCTTTAAATCTTTATTTAAATAAATTTATTATTATATAATTTGTTATGCAAAAATTTGATATTATTATTTTTTCTCAATTTAATTTGTTGTCTTATTTTAAGTAGTTAATATCTAAGATTTATCTATTTGATCAATTGTTGTTACAAAGTGAACTCAAATAAATTGAACTCTAATATTCAAAATCAATCAATCTGGAGAAAGCCTATAATATCATAAATTGGGACTTCCTAAGGGAAACCCTTACAATGTTTGGCTTCCCTTGGAGCGTTGTGAATCTTATCCTCAATTGTGTTACCTCGAATTAAGAAAAGGCCTTCCTTAGGGTGACCCACTTTCCCCTTATCTATTCATGCTATGCATAGAGAGATTGGGTCATATGATAGTAAATAAGGTTGAAACCAAGAGCAGAAGCCAATTCAGCTGACAAGAAATGGTCCTAAAATTTCTCACATGTTTTTCGCCGATGATTGCTTTCTGTTCATCAAGGAGAAGTCCTCCCAAGTTCGGCTGTTTTCCCAAGAAATATTTTGATCTTTTTCCATTTTTTTTCAGTATTGCTGTTACAATTGGTCGTACATGAATATTTGTTATATATTCCATTGTTTGTTTTCTTATATGAATTAACTAATAAAAAATTTCAGAAGTATCAAATGCATTAAATCTGTTTTCTTTTTTAAAATATTTTTAAAAGTATTGATTGTTATTCTATACTTGTTTGCTTTTCAAAAATACTTTCTTAATCATTCCATATTTTATATCAAAACTGTCATGCACTTCTTCGAAGAAAAAGTATCAAATCTGCTTCCGTTTTAAAAATATTTTCAAAAGATTTTTCTTTATTAAAATATATTTAGTTAAAAATTACTGTTTCTAGAAAAAAATATTAAAAATGCAAATATTAGTTTGAAAAATTAATTATACTATTAACTATCATTTTCATGATTAAATAATATTTTTTAATAATAACCCAAATTTTGGCTTTTACGTAAACTAATATATTATTATTATTATTATTATTATTATTAACTATTCTTCCAAATTCAAATATAGACTCTTTCCCTTTTCTTGCGCTAATTGAAAATTCAAATTTATAAGAATGTTCCATATTTAAAGTATGTTGATATATATTATTAGATATTAATTGATTATTTTTTTCAATAGAATTCATGGCAGCTTATTATTATTATGAATTATTATTAATTACTCTTACAAAAAATACAGCCAATTTCCCTTTTTTGTCGCTGATTCGAAATTTAAGTTTATAAGAATTTGAATTTAAGTTAAAATTTAAATTTCACTTGATTTATTTTAAAATTTAATTTTATTAGAAGATGTATGTATTCAAACATTCAAGTAATAAAAATGATAAAATTTATTAATTAAAAATTTTTGTAATCAAAATTATCAACAAATTTGTGATTTCCTAATTATTAGGAATATTTTCAATATATCACAACATAAATTTTATGATTATATTTTTCGAAAACAATATATAGTTAATGTCTTTTAACAGTAATTTGACTTTTTTGCTTATATTTATTACCACTAATTTAGTAAATACATTTAACATGCATAGGTGTACCATATAAGTATAATAAATTTATAACAAGTGAAAATTACTAAATTAATATATGTTCATATCAAAATTTCAATTAAGACAATGATGTTTGTATGACAAAAGAAATTAAGCATATAATATAGTTATTTTACTAATATTAACACCTAAAATGGATGATATCAAATATAGATATAGCATAGAAGATGCCAAAAATGTTCACTATACAGATAATGGGTTGTCTACCTTATAATTATTATCAACATTAATAAATAAAAATTAATATATGTTTATATTAAAATTTTATTTAAGACAATAATATTTGTATGACAAAAGAATTTAGAAATAGAATAATTTTCTAATATTCATATCTAAAATAGGTGATACCAAACATATATGTTGCACGAGAGATGTGAAAGATGTTCATTACATGAGTAATGACTTATCTACTTTATAATATTAAGAATAAACCCCAAATGTGGTCTCTATCAATTTTTACATCCAACAAATTAATTCTTAACAAAAAATAAATTGATAAATTAGTTTCTAATCTTTCAAAAATCAAATGATTTAATCCCTCAATTAAGTCTCTTCATTAAACATTATAAGAGATTAAGTTGTCTGATTTTTAAAATATTAGGATCCAATTTGTTAATTTATTTTTGTTGGAGACTAATTTATCCTATGTAAAAATTAATAGAGACCACTTTAGGGTAGCACTGAAATCCCTGTGGTGGTGGAAGGAGGATGAAGGGTGAAAAGGGAGATGGAGATAGAATATTTTCAAAATATTCCCTTTTGTTTTGTAACGGTTGTTATTTGTGGGGATCTAATGAAAAAATTTTATTCAATGTATGGACCTAAATATAAATTTTTAAATTATAGAAAATTAATTGAAAATTGAGTGATACTAGAGGGATCTAGACAGTAATTAAATCTATTTAAAACTAAAATTTAAAAATATAAGAAAATATTTTTTTGCTGAGCTTTTTTTTTTTCTTTACTAATTTAATATTATGACTAAAAATTCAAACAAATTAAAAAAATGAAATGAAGAGGGAGAATAGTATTTTATTCTCTAAATTATAGATCATATGTATTTTAATCCTTATATTTTAAAAAGTGCAAAACAACGCCCTAATATTTCAAAATGTGCATTTTAACCAAATTAAGTGTATTATATTTCCTTAAACTTTGGTTTATCCGTAAATTGATTCTCTGAACTTTTCTAAATATATAATTTGATATTCTAAATTTTCTTAAATGTATGATATTTTTATTGATAATTGATAAAAAAATTAATGCAAGGGTCAATTTGTACATTTAAAAAAAATTTAATGAATCAATTTATACTTTTTTTTAATATATAAGAGCTACTTTACATATAGTATATAGTTAAGAGGAAAAAGTACATTTTTCTCGATGAAAGGAAAAACAAAAACACAAAACCCAACCCAGACAAGTCACCTCAAGTAGCCGAGAACAGCTATGCAAAATCAGTTTCTCCAGCTGGCCACGTTGCTCAAATTTGGTCGATGTCGGTGGGAAGTGTTATATATAGAGGAGTCTGAACGGAGACGAGACACCGGAGAATGAGCGAAAAAATACTCTGAAAACACAGAGAGAAGAGCGCACGTAAAAGGGTGAAAATAAGTTCTGAGACACTTAACAATCACATAAAGCAGCAGAAGGGAGAAGGCGGAGCACTCAACGGGTATAAAATCCATTACTTACTTCCAAATGTTGAAGTCATTGTTGATTGATTAAAATTATTATGTTGTGATATGTTCCAATTCACTTCAAATGAGACTGTTAACTTTTAAGAAACATTCATATAGAGTAATTAAGACAGTAGTACACAGAGCAAAAATTGCAACATATGAACCAAAGCATATAGAACTCGATCAGTGAACAAATAATCACTCTCATCTCACACATGTATAGCACATCTGCATTTTCACACGCAGCACACCTCGGTTATGCATATCTACAAAATCCAAATAATAATAATAATAATAATAATAATAATGGAGAGGGAAGAACCAAAGCAAGAATATGAGCCTGCGCTGCTTTTCTTCTTTCTCTGCATGCGGTGCCGTTACCCATGATTCTCTGTTGCTATCTTTCAGTAATTTGAGATAAGAGGTTGCGCTTTTTATTTATTTATTTATTACTGAAAAGGTATTTGGGGTTTGTCTTCTTCATTAGCTGCCCCTCTCTCTCTTTTTTGATGGCATGGGATTGATGAGTTTAATTTTCTTATGAATCTTGGGCTCTTTCCCTCTTGTTTGTTTAAAGAAAAGAAGACTATCTGAGTGTATTTTCTTTTTTTTTTTCTTCGTTTTGTTTCTTTTAGTTTTCATTTCTATTTTTATTTTTTTTATTAATCACTAACATGATAAAATCTGAATGTCATCTTTAGTGTTGGACTGATGCCTATTGCTCTAATAATAGTCTGTATTTTCGTAATTGATTTGATTCACTTTTAAATAGTTATAGTTATATTTATGTTAGTTATAATTTTTTTTCGACGTAGGAGTTTTAAATTAGACTTCAATTTTGAATTATATTAATATATTATTTATTTCCCATTTGGAACCGTTGCACACATGCAATAAATGTCCAAACTTTGATAAATTTATTTGTGTTTTTATTCTTTGGCGGTCTTTTTATCTTTGTCTAAAATATCTTTTTTTTTTTGTGGGGTGCTGTGGGTTTGGTCCATCTTTTTACCTTTCAATTCATGTCAACCTCCATATAAGACGCCCCTTAATGGTGACAACTAATCAAAGGCAAATAGAGAGATTAAACGAAAATGAAAAGAATTTTGATGAACTAAATAGAAACATTTTAAAGAAAATAAATCAAATAGAAAAATCATAATACAATGGCGATCCACTTACTCCAAGATTGAATTTTTTATAGACATTGAATTTTATAAATCCAACCGTTGATTCATGTAATATTATCTTAATGATTAAACTTATCAAATTTCAGAAAATTTGGACTTCAATAGGTATATAATCTACTAATAGATATTTACTTATATTTTTAAAACTATATTATACGTCAAAATAAAGTTGTATGATAGAAGCATTAAATCACTTTTAAATTTTGTGAAATTTTATACATTTGATCTACTTAATGAGAAGTTTCAATTCAATGGTTGAAATGATAAAATTTAATATCAATAAAAAATTATTTATTGATGTAAGTATGTCAAAACTTACTCCCAAGGTAAGTGGATCCCCATCCATCATAATATTTTGAGAAAACAAAAACATAACTAAGCGATTGAAATTTTATTGATCCATCCACCACACGCGGATAAAAGTTACATCATCGTATGACTATCTATGACTTTTGTAACTCCCATATTTTTCCCCTAAGAAATTTGTTTGGTTTTTAATTAACTGTTAGACCAATATCTTTCAAATATGAGACAATATAGTTTAGCCTTTTTCATAACTGATATGTCTCACCTTCATCGTTCCCTAATTCCAACCCCATGTTGCCCACTTTTGGCTTTACAAAACTAAAACCTAGTGGGTTGATTTGCGGTTTGAATTAATTGAAGAGTTATATTATTTATACATAATTTTTAACATTAGATATAACATTTCTCACATAAATATACACAACATTTTTTTATCTTAATATACATATTCCTCAATACTCACTTATATTGATATTCATATACTATATCTATACTATGTTCAACTAATATCTCCTTTCATGGAAAGATGAAATTCTCTCTTTCTTTCTAATATACATGTCGTGCTATGAGAAGAAATAAGTGAAGCTAGTTAGGCAGTATAGAAATTTTTCTACTCTCTTGTCAGTGAAGCGCCACATTAAGGAGGAGATTCTTTTATAAATAGAGATCTCCTCTCCAATGCATTTGATGCACCATTACAAGTAGAAAAATATATAGTCTTTTGGTCATTTTTTCAACTTTATATATAGAGAGGTACATTCTCTTACTTCATAAGAAAGCTTTATTGTTCTCTTTTTATATTAACAGAGGAGTTATAATTTTTTTTCACACAATAAAAACCTTTTCTTACTATTTTTCCTTCATCATTAGATAGTTTTTTATTTTTATATTGTGTGTCAGTTATAAGTTTTTAACTCTATTTTAGATACATGATGTTGTTTTCATAATTCTATTATCCGACGCAAACATCGGTAAAGAGCTTGGTTGTGTTCTTAGGATCTAAATAAAAGGCTTGTTTTTGGTTTAGTAATCAAAACAAAATCCACATAAAGCAAACAACATTTCCCAGTTATTGATATTCCTATTTTCCATCAAGGCAATGGCTCATTTCCAACATGCTTCACTCCCAATCAGTTCCACCGAAATTCCTGTTCCAAGTCCAATCAAGTGCAAGGCTTCGAATAACGTTGAGATTCACAGTCAAACAATTCTTCGTCGATCTGCAAATTTCCAACCTTCAATTTGGCATTATGATTATATCCAATCACTGAGTAATGAATATAAGGTATGGTTTCTTTCTTCTAGCATTATACACTTCATGCAACTACAAGTCCCGAGTTTATAGCTTCATATCTTTGAAAAATATTGAGGCTAACACTATTCTTACATTAATGCAGAATGAATCGTACGAAGAGCAAAGAAGACTATTAAAGGAAGAAGTAAAATCGATGCTTTGCAAAGTGGTAAATCATCTTGATCAACTTGAGATGATTGATGTCTTACAAAGGCTTGGAGTGGCTTATCATTTTAAGGATGAAATAAAGAACATGTTGGACAATATTTACAACATGGAGGCATTCAAAGGGGAGAACAATTTACATGCTACAGCCCTCAAGTTCAGGCTCTTAAGACAACATGGATATGATATATCCACAGGTTTTCTGATATCACTTACTCATAATCTTATTAAATGAGATTCTTTTCTCCCACTCGAACAATCATGTTATGCAAATAGAAACAGAATTTTTCTAACATAATTATTTAATTCTACTTAACACTAAACACAAAATATCATTGCACAACCTATTGGGAAGTTTCTTCAATAAAATACTAAAAAATAAAATAAAATAAAGCAAAGCCATTACAAGAGCAAAGATTCAGTGACGGGTATTGGGGCACCAAGTTGTAAATGCAAACCTCATCCGTTTTTGCAAATCGGTGAAATATACAGGTATAGGTGGTGCAACTTGTGATTAATTGTATTTGTTTGAAAAATCTAAGTGGCACAGATTAGCAAGTAGTGACATTAAATGATTTCATTTACTACCATTTTCGAACTTTTATAAGACAATACGAACATCCAAAAAATAAGAAATTCTTAGATGTTTATAAAATATCGTATGGATATGCTTATAGCAATAGAATAAAATTTTAAGATAAAATCAATCACTAACTTATATTTTTATCTAAAATATCATTTTATTATTAGCTGCACAATTCACGTAATACTCCAGGAGTATATAAAAATTTTTCGCAAAAAATACCTAGAAATATGATTGAGACTACTGCACAACCAATTAATGTTTATTTTTGTATTATTGTTGTAGATGTTTTTGATTGCTTTTGCGAAGGAACGAGTAATTTCAAAGAATATCAATCTATTAATGTTGAGGGAGTTCTATCACTATACGAAGCTTCATTTCATTCAGTTGGAGATGAAACCATATTGGATGATGCAAGAAATTTCACTTCAAAATTTCTCGAAGAATATGTGGACAAAAATAGTGGTAGTTACATGTCCCTCCTAATCAATCATGCTTTGGAGTTTCCACTACATTGGAGGGTGCCAAGATGGGAGGCTCACTGGTTCATCAAAGTATATGAAAGAAGTCACAATATGTGTCCCGCATTACTCCGATTTGCTAAATTGGATTTCAACATGCTTCAGAGTATTTACCAAGAAGAACTGAAGGATGCATCAAGGTAATGGCATTTATCAATTAACCTTATGATTTCATACACAAATTACGTGAACTATATTTATTGAGATTCTCAATTATTTATGTTTTACACTTTTACTTAAGCTAAACCTAAATTAATTGCGGTCAAGTTTTTCTATTAGACTGTCATAAATTCAATTATTTATATTTATATTTACAAGCTTAAACTCACAATTTTTCGTTATTTATCTCTCTCTCAAAAACATAGCATTTCAAGGTAAAACACTACCAATATGTCACACTTATAAAAGGTCTATTCATATTTCTTCCTTTCTTTATATTTCTAGCCTTTATCTATATCTTTCTAATTCTTCTAGTATATGCCACCATATATGCTTTATGGGTTATTTTATTTTGTTCTATATATGCATTTCTCATTATTATTTTATAGCTCTAATCAATAATTCTATTATTTTATAAATAATATATTTTAGTTTATAATTTTTATTTAAAGTAACATTAAAAATATAGATCCAGATTACTAATATATTGACATTATTCATAGAATATGCCTATAGTAAACAATGAAATATGACTATGATAGATAATGCGATACAATATTCCCAATGACCAAAATCTTTTAACTTCGAAATTGAAAATTGTCGAATCAATGGCAAGCAAGTTGGGGGTTAACAGAAAAGAAGTAATCATTATCAACCAATATATACCGCTTAAATAACTATCACATTGAAGATAATTTAGGAATTGGAATTCAAATTAGTTATTGAGGAGAGGAAATATGCAAGTAGTCGTGATAATAGCTCCGCCCTATATAGTTTTGCTTTAATTAATTAAAGCTTTTAACTCTATTATATTTTAAACTTGCAACAGCGAAAGGGGACAATGAAATTTTGTACTAATGCTGATTTTCTTCCAAGATGATGGAATTGAACTGGCTTAGTAGAAAAGTTGAGTTTTGCTAAAGATAAGTTGATGGAAAATTTCTTTTGGGCTGCGGAAAAAAAAACTTGAGGCCAAACCTTGGTTATTTTAGAAGAGTTATAACAATGGTCTATTGCATAACTACCTAAATAGATGATATGTATGACGTGTATGGTACTTTGGAAGAAATGGAGCTATTCACCGAAGGAATTGATAAGTTAACATTATTGCAACTCGATCGTATTTGATTTTGTCTTATTAAAAGGTCTGGACCGTTAATACGTGATTCTTATCATTTCGTTCATGATTCTAGATGGGATCTAAGTTATGGCATGGATAAAGTTCCTGAGTACATGAAAATATGCTTCCTTGCACTCAACAATTGTGCATCTTGACTATTTTTTTTAACTTATCTTTGAGAAAAGGGCAAAAAAAGATATCATATATTAATAGTGCTCAATATTTCTTCCATTCGAAGATTGCGGAAAACAGTTGGCCTAGCGGACAAGTTGAGTAGTAGGGATAGGTTGGTGGAGGACTACTTTGCGGGTGTCGGAATGAATTTTGGGCAAGATCTTGGATATTTCAGAAGAGTCATAACCAGGTTGCATGGCCTTATAACCACAATTGATGACCTTTATGATGCGTATGGTAATTTGGATGATTTAGAGCTCTTCACAGAAGCAATTGATAGGTTAGCACTATTGCTACCCCCATTTTTGTTAAAACTATTCTACTATTAATTTGATGGTTGTTGTTATTTTGTTTGTGATTCTAGATGGGATCTATATGCCATGAAGAGTCTTCCAATGTATATGAAAATATACTTCCTTGCACTTTATAACTTTGTCAATGAAGTGGCTTTTGAAACCTTAAAAGAGAATAGAAATCTCATCATTCCGTACCTAAGAAAATCGGTAATTCAATATATTATGTTTTTTTTCCATCTTAATATTATAAATCTTTATGAATATAGAATTAAATATAATCAAATTATAATTATTCTCAAATTTTTCAGTGGACAGATTTATGTAAAACATATTTCAAGGAGGCAAAGTGGTCCCATAGTGGACACACCCCAAGCTTCGGAGAATACATGGAAAGTGCATGGGTTTCCATAGGTGCACCTGTAATTCTTGTGCATGCTTACTTTTTGGTTCCAAATCCATCCAAAATGGAAGACTTGTTTATCTTGGACGAATACCCGAACTTGATTCGTTTTTCATCAATGCTTTTACGTCTGGCTAATGACCTTGGATCATCACAAGTATGCTGCCAATATTGTTCTTTTTCTTTAGAAAAACTCTCCTGAAATCAATACATTAATATTAACTTTCTTTTTTGGCTCATAATTTTCTTATTTTGGTGTTGTAGCGTGAGAGTGAAACAGGAGATGTGCCTAAAGCCGTTGAATGCTACATGAATGAAACTGGAGCTTCTGAAGCAGATGCTCGTGAGCATGTAAAGAGAATGATATATTCAACTTGGAAAATGATGAATAAGGAAGTTCGTAACTCCACTTACAATCAAAGTTTCTTAGATATTGTCGAAAACGTTCCTAGGACAGCACTATTCTTTTACCAATATGAAGATGGCTACACTACTCAAGATCCTGAAACAACGAGTCGCCTATCATCCTTGATTATGCTACCCATTCCTGTGGAAGATTCAGATAAAATTGTTGAAAAATGATTACTATAGTTTCCTAGATTACTAGCACTAATGAGATTGTGGTGGCTACAAAAGGTTTGAGTTTGTGTTTCTTGAATAAATGTTTAGAGTTTAGTATGTTAAAAGTGATCCAGTGTTGTGTGTAAAGTAATCTTTAATACGTTAAGACTTGAATAAATGCTTCCATTATGTTGGCTAAAATTACATCTTTCGGTATGAATTGTTTTCTATTGATATAAAGATTAAACAATTTTTTTTTTCTAAAACATGCTGGTTGAAATGGTAAATAATTTTGATTCTTGGGATGAGAATGCAAATTTCAATTTCAAGAAAGTAACAACTTTAAGAATATTGCATTGTGCTTTCACAATAAAGTGTGAATTAGTTTTGACTGGTTCAAATGAGCACAATCTATCACAATAATTTGTTATTTAAAAAAAAATTATGTTAGAAAGGAAGAGATAGATAATAACTTTTAATGTAATTAGTGGACCTTGTAAATTTTGGTGGGTTCCTATATATATATATATATATATAAAACAAGACACGAATACATCTCTCTCCAACGAGATGTCCTGTTACATGATAGGGTCTTAATCCTTACGAATCATATATCTAAAAAAAGGCGCATGCTACTTCGTACTTCAGTGGTCAATATGCATGATGTATTTTATGATCTAATGGTAAAAATCTAATGATATATTAATACATTAATTACCTATAATATATGGTAGTAATTTTCTAACTTTAATCAAACTTAAAAAATATGGTTAGATATATTTTTAAAGTAACCAAAATTTATCTATGTAATCTTAAAATTGATGAGAATATCTTAGAAAAATTGATAATTTTGTTTAATTTTATGTCACTATATTTTGACCCAAAATATTAAAATAATGAGTCTATGAATCTTTTCATTTATATAATCTTCACTAAATCTATTCCTATTCAATGTGGGACTTCATCATATTTGAAATTCTGTTATTCTCATCCTAAAGTGTGAATCCCAATATTAGTACATTTCCCTCAACAGAAGTCATTCTAAGTATTCATAGGGAGCCATGGCCAACATTCTATGGGTTAGGACCAAACCTAAACACCAATAAACCAGAATGTTAGAGTACTCAACCTAGTCAAATCAGTGACTATGATACCTAGTGGCGGAGCTTGAAGAAAATTTTTAAGAGACCAAAAGAATGGAAGAGTTAAGATAAGGGAAATCCATCTATTAATCAAGTAATATATATTGGTTTCTACTAAATATCTGCACAATATATGAATAGTTGATTAATTCTTCAATTCTAATTAAAGATGGGCATCAAGAATAAAATATCAAAGTTGAAAATGCAAATTAATCTTCTCATTTTTAGTGAAGTCCATGCGGTAGTATTTGCCAACAAAAGTACAAATACTAGTGTGTGTTTTAGCACACTAGCTCTGAAATTAAAATTATTTTGATAATTGATCATAAGTATAATCAATTTTATATTTCAATATGTTAACAAAGTAATTTTAAAATAGTGTATTTTGTCTAGGTTGTATGAAAATAATTACTTTTATATGATAAATTATTAAAAATGTATAAAATGATTTGTTTATATTTTATAATATTTGATACTTAAAGTTATTTTGGATATTATAATTTTAAAATAATTAACTTTTGATTTATTCAAAAGTTTTAAAAATCTGCTTTCACTTATAAGTAGATTAATCTAGCTTAAAATTAGATTTTTTTTTTTTGTTTTACTTATAATCCATTTAAACTTTTTACTTAAACATATGAAATTATTTCAAAACAGCTTTTATTGAGAAGAAAAAAAAAGTTGTTTTCTTGCATTTTCAAACACACACCTAATAAGGTCAAAATTTTTGTAAGCATCCTTAAGAATCAAAACAATGTTTAGAATTGACAAATCTATAAATTGATCATGAACTTGTTATTTATCTCTTATAGTTGCTTATATATTATAACAAAAAAATATATTTTCACTCTAAATTGATGCTCAATTGTGATGTGATATTTTTGGTTTTTATTTCTTTAATTAAAAAATAAGTTAATGAGCTTTTAAGTAAAAGAAGCCCATATATTAGAGGAATATGTTTAGACTTAAGTATGTTTATATGTGTGTGTGTGTGTGTGTTAATCTTTTTAAAAAAATTATGTGCTGGGGCAAGGGGGTATTGGCTCCTATTATCTTGTGTAAGCTCCGCCCTTGATGATACCACCACTTACAGGATTAACTAGATCTAGATTAGGATATAGAACATCAAAAAGTAGGAATATAAATTAATGACATCATGTACATCTTTGGTTCATATTTTCAAAAGACACAATCTACCAATCCTATTATAGAAGATAATGTAGACACTTGAATAAATCAAGTATAAGTTTTTCCACTCCGCCTCTTTCTCCTTACAGAAGTCACAACAATAGAGCAATAAGCCGTAAATAACGCCTAGAGTGGAGTGAGATCCTGCTCACAGTATGAACATATAATAACCTATTTTTATCCATCAAAGACCTATACTAATTACCTAGGGCCCTACACCATAATCTAATACACTCACAATTGAGCCAAAGCCTAATAACATATAATGATTCCCAAACCCATAATGGATTGCATAATAATATTATGGGTCTATAGGGAACCATCAAACTATCCATTCAATCTATTTTATAAAACCAAAATAGCTACCAATCAATAGAGCCCGAATATAAAAGTTTCTAACATTCTCCCACTTAGGCAATAACATTGATTGGTTTTATTTAGTTTTAAAACATTAATTTGAAAATGACTCTCAAGTTGAATAACTGTACAACAAATCATAACCTCAAAATAATCACTGTAACACCAAATCATAAGAAAGCTATCGGCTCAGAGTCATTGATGAATGATAAACTATATAGAGTCTAGCTTGCCAATGACCACATAACTAATAACATCAGCAGCAATGATGACAAAACATGAGTGACCAAGGTGTAGACATACTTATCACATCATACATGTGATCCTCTCTATGCCACTATGTATGGATCCTTATTGTACCTTTTTAAAAAGACAACCAACATTCCAAAAGAAGATCACAACATGTTTCTCACAAAACACCATTCCAAAAAGGGAAATAATAAAAATTTTCTTATGAAAGACCAATGTTCTCTAAAGAAAACATCCATATAGCAAGATATATTTACAATAGCATCAACATGGGGTCGATTGAGGCGGTAGGTGCCTTAGTCCCTTAACCAGTGGTGTCGGGTTCGAGTTTGGAATGGAAAAAATTATCATTGCGAGACCCCTATCCCATTTGGGGACGTCAATCAGGTTGGACTAAATTAGTCAGGTTCTTGGTGATAGGAGCCCAGATACCGGTGATTCCATTGAGATATATTCATAGTACAAAAATAATACTGTAACATGGTAAGACCAAATTTCCATGAAATTATCATCATGTGCATGTAACATAATTCATACTCATTGGAGTCCCAATTACATACAAATCCAATGCAATCACAATGTTAACAACTCCCACTAAACAATCAAATTAAAATACATATAATAACCATTAAAGTTTGAATATGTGATCTTAATCAGGCTAACCTAACTCCACTGTTATCCAACATTAATCAATTCTAAAACAAATTGATTAAATGTCATTAATTCACATATGGGATTAAATAATGGGCTCCCACCCAAATTGTCATGACCCCCATCCGACCGTGACTGGCGCGTAGGGAATCTTTATTCCCTAGCAAGCCTAACAAATAAATTTTTCATGAAAATAGACATAATTTCCCTTAAAATTAGGGCATTTCTAAGTAATCAAGACTTGCCAATGGTCAACGAAACAAGTAATCAATTTTAGAAAGCTACATAAGTCTAGCCCTCTATACAAAACTAACCAGAAAGATCATGAACAAAATACAGCTCATAGCACATGTTAGGATCCTGCTTGTGTTTCATGGAGCTCTATATAAATTGTAAGCCATATCGGGCTATACAAGTTTCTCAAAAAGAACAAACAGGCCCCCTTTTTGTGGCTCACTAGACGAAACTGACAAGAGTCCTATGGAGCAAGAGGAGCAGCGCTCATCTTTATAGCTGGATCTAAAATAGAGAAGGAAATCATGGAGTGAGTTATACAACTCAGTGAGGAATAATATGCTTACAATTAGCATGAGACAAGTTTACATTCAAACCATATTTGAAACTATGCTTAAAGGTATAAAATGAATTCTTACATTATGAGAAACAATGTTCTAATTTAGTTTTATAATAAAACTCATCTCTATTGATTTTGTAATTTTGCTGGTGATGCTAAGTTGAATGCTATGAGTATTGGAGTTGTTTTGGAAGAGCATGCACCTGATCATGTTGATTTCATTTTAGTGATAAATTCTGTGGATTTGATAAGGCCAACTAGGCTTCTCCCTTCTATTGTGCAACCACTAAAGTTGGAGCTAAAGCCACTACCTGCTAACTTGAAATATGCCTATTTAGAGAAGAATTAGAAGCTTCCGGTGATTGTGGCCAAGGACCTTCAACCTGACCAAGAAGAGAGATTGTTGCATATTTTGAGGCAAAATAAGGCAATTGGTTGGTCACTTGCTGACATTCCTGGCATTAGTCCTTTTATGTGCATGCATCGGATTTTGTTGGAATACGGAGCTAAGCTAGTAAGGCATCCCCAAAGGAGATTGAATCTTTTGATCCTAGATATAGTGAAGGAGTTCACCAAGTTGCTGCAAGCTGGCATCATATATCCTATCTTGGATAACCAGTGGGTGAGCCAAGTGCAAGTGGTCTAAAAGAAATCTAGGTCACAGTGGTAGCCAACTAGAAAAATGGGCCTATTCCTACTAGACTTCAAAACAATTGGAGAGTTTGCAACCAAGCCATCGAAAAATACCATTATCCTTTGCCCTTCATTGATCAAATGTTAGAGCAACTAGCTGGCAAGTCCCATTATTGCTTCTTGGACAGCTATACAGGGTACTTTCAGATCCACATTGCACCTGAGGATCAAGAGAAGATACCTTCACCTGTCCCTTTGGCAATTTTGCCCGCCAAAGAATGTCATTTTGTCTTTGCAATGCGCCTGGCACCTTTTAAAAGTGCATAGTAAGCATCTTCTCTAACTTTTTAGCAGACTGTATGGAAGTTTTTATGGATGATTTCACAGTATATTTCCTTTTGCAATGCATGCTTAGCTAGTTTTACTAGAGTGTTGAATAGGTGCATAGAGACTAATCTTGTTCTAAACTTTGAAAAATGTCATTTTATGGTAGAACAAAGTATTGTCTTAGGCCATATTGTGTCTAGTAATGATAAAGTTAGATATGAAATTTTTGAAATTGTAATAAATTCAATGGATTATTGTATATAAGATTAAGCTATGAAGAAATAACAAACATGAGCTGAAATGTTTGAAAACTAAATCGTTACTTGTGTATATTGCTAATGACATTATTTTCGTCAGGAGACCTAAAGCCCCCTTTAGGACCTTTACGAATCGAGCCATATTAGTTAGGTTCCTGGTAATAAGGCTCGATGAACCGGTGGACTTCACCCAAAAATTATAGCATTATTTGTCTTGGAACTCTTTATCTTCTTGGTCTAAACCACCAATACCCAGAGTCCGCTCGACTCAAGCTAATTTGGCTCAAGCCAAGTTAACCCCACTATGAGAGTAAGGCTCTCCTAATGCAAGTTTTTTTTTTTTTTTTTTCTATCCATAAGACTTGAAACTAAGACCTTATCTAAGAAAAACATATATCAAACCACTTAAACTAACTAAGCATTAGTATTGGAACTCTTTCTCTATAATTCCTTTTTTAATCCTTTCCCTTTTTCTTCCAGTACTTTATGTACCTAACTTGACATCCTAATCCTTAGATTCATCTATAGAGGGATATTATACCTAACATGCCAAGCAGTTATAAACACAATTATATAGAAAGATAGCCTAAAACTCCCAAACATCGCTTTTATGGGTATGGCTTTACATTGGTCTGAAGCTTTCCTTTCTAAGCTTAACTTCTCTCTTTTTTTCACTTGTGTCTTTGATCAATTTCTCCCATTTGGTGATATGTCGAGCCTTAGGGGTTGTAGGGTTATATATGCCATGCTTGTCATCTCTATGTTATGAATTTGAAAAGCTTTGGAAGACCCTTATTCATTGTTTTATAGGTAAATTACATTGACCTTTTCCACGGTTAGGTGATAGTAGACATAACACTCCTTGATTTTTTATACCTAAGGGAGATTAGGGTCATGTTTACAATAGTATTTAGTGTCACGTTTTACAAGATATGAAGGTATTATGTATAGTATCACCTACACTTTAAAGGATGTCAGTGTATATTTTTAAAAATCGAGGGGTATCATGTGTAATATCACCTAATCTCAGGAGAGGTCAGTATAATTTACCCTTATTTTATTTTGCTTTACTAGTGTTTCTTCGCCATTAGGCATAGCTTCAGAAGCCATTTCCAGCCTATCGTATGATTGCAAACTTTTCCTATGTCACTAATTTGGTGATTTGATTTTAGGTTGAACAGCGGTGCAACAAAATTTAAAATTTGGGCTAAAAAAATTGACATCTCTTCTATCAACATATTTTTTTTTATTATCCTCTTTTCCTTTTTTTTTTAACTTTTATCTCTTTCCTTTTTGTTTTTGATATTTAATTTTTCTAAAATCATGAAAGAAAAGGAAGGAAGAATAAACAAACAAAATAAGGTAAACTATAATAAAACCTGTGAAAAGAAGTGAGTTCAAATGACATGTAATTAAACTAGGATATAAAAAAATTACATCTGAAAATTATTCAGAAATCATGCAATGTGACTAAAAATGATTCAAATGAAATTGTGTTTATAGTGAACATCTAATACCATAATTGTAACTTTTTTGGTCGTAGAATATAACTTTTTTAGGAAGTAGTATCGTGCTTTCTCTAAAGAAGAGAATCCCAAAACAGGTAAGGTCACTCAAATTAAAAGAGAGGAAAAGCTTTTTCAATATTATGAATGAACCAATAAAATCACTAAAAAAAAAAATAACTCTAAATAATTTTATTAACATCAGTTAATCCAAATGACCTCTATAATTGTTATCATACCTTGCATATCTTTAATCTAATAATGCAGTCACACGACAGCCACCCTGTATTCAGTCACATGCAATCTAATAATGCAGTGCACAGATATCGCGCACAAAGAACCTCAAAAGAAAAGAAATTTGCCTAAAATCTGTTGGGTTATGTATAAAAATGAGAGATGAAATTCTTCATCCGTTGGAAGATTATGTGAAGCACTTACTTTTTGAAAATAACGCTGCTCAATGGAGAGCAGCTGTAAATTATTATTTTTTTTTTTCAAAATCTAAATTCCACACAACTCCATTCAGCTCGCCTCGCTTGAAACCTTTTTCTGCCAAAATAAAATGGATCCATAAGTGCTCATTTAAATAGACTAGTTCGCAACTAATTACTCAGTTCTACAATTGGTGAAAATGAAAAGATGTTGAAAACGGGAATTCTAGAAAAGAGAGAGTGCAATTTTTTAAGAAGCATTGACAGCCACAGAGCTGAGACAAGAAGAATATAGTACAAAAGGCATCAAGGTAAGCTTGTACAAAACGAGAACAGAGTTCATACATTAGAGAATCAGAATATCTTCTAGTACAGAAGTTAAATTTTAACATGAAGTTTTACCGGGCGATTCTTAAAGGCTACACCTAAAAAAGTGCAACATACAACAGCTTAAAAGGTTAAGACTAAATATTAAACATAAGGATCATAATCTGTTCACATCTCTGCTAACTCTAGTGGCGATATGTAGGCTGGTACTGATAGCCATTTCCAAAGTAATTGCCATGACTAGGGGTGAGGTTATATGTTACAGACCCCATGACAGGGGGGCAGTGATTGTCAGTTGGTCCAGGGTACATATAAGGGCGGTCGAACACATACTGAGGGTACCTGTCAGCAGCTCTAGGATAGGAAGCTTTGTCAGAAGGAATGTTAGTGACACGGGGACCATATCCCATGCCATTGCCTCGGGGTCTCTTGGGTTGAGGCTTTGTTGCTTCAGTTTCCCTCTTCTTGTCAGATTTGGCCTTCTCAAGTTGGAGCACTCGCTTCAGGAGGGGATCCAGAGGATACTGCTGTTCAAGTTTATGTTCTTCAATGCACTTGATTACAGCCTTGAGAGCAACCAGCTCTCGCTCATTAACCTCAATCTGAGACAAGTCATTAGGAATATTCAGAAAAAGAAAAAGAGACTATTACTGCAAAAACCGATTAGGCATCAAACATAACAGACACATTTCATAGAAGGTATCTTGAAGCATGCAAATATGGACCTAATGAAGACATGGAACATATGCTTGATTACATGTGTACACACGCTTAGACACAGCCATTAAAAAGACAGTAAATGTCTTCAATCAATATATTTCTTTTATTAAATTGCACTTCTCATCCATCTAATTTTTATAATCAAGCAATTTGTCCCTATTGTTTCAATTGCACCAATGACACTTGA
The DNA here is from genome assembly GCA_031439585.1 of Pterocarpus macrocarpus. Classification (NCBI taxonomy): domain Eukaryota; kingdom Viridiplantae; phylum Streptophyta; class Magnoliopsida; order Fabales; family Fabaceae; genus Pterocarpus; species Pterocarpus macrocarpus. Next base: position 12,579,440 of record CM062516.1, on the reverse strand, counting down.
GAAATATCCAATGGAGCAATTAAGTAAAATCCATCAATTGCCATTATATCTATTCACTGAATGAGGTGCTGTGTCCACTTTTTTTTTTTTTTGTGATTTGGCATGACAAAAGTTGACTCAGGTATACAAATGTTGAGTAGATCCACGTAATCCCGTCAGCATCCTCAGTATTCTATAGATTTTCCAAGTTAGAATACATTCAGAATGTCTTCTTCAGATTATCTTACAATATCTTTAGAACATATGGTCAAATCAATCAGTCAATGATTTGGTCAAATCAATATCTTACATTTGGATGGGGACTCCATGGTTGATGATTTGGAAGAAGCCCCACTTCTCAGCTGCATCACAAATTGAATCTTCAACTTTTGGGTCATCCCAATTGGGCATGTCAATAATGGGAATGGACTCTTGAGGAACAACTTCGATCATACGCGTCCTCTCCTCCAATGGTTGGATATATTGCTTTGGGAGGCTCTTTAGGCCTATTTCATACAGACCCTTTACTCCACTGCCTTGAAGCATAACAAATTCAGTGAGATATGAGGGTTTGGTCATGATGGTTGGTGCCATTGCTTTAGAGGATATAGCTCAATTATTTGATGCTTGGGAATTGTTTGAGTTTTGGTGCTTGGGAAAAACTCATGCCATGCACAACTATTTATATGCAAACATTTGATCCTATAGTTCAATAATTGTATCAGTACGTAGTCACAATTGAAAAGAAAGAAGCATAAAGTAAAATAAATAGAATTTTCCACACCATAATTTGCTTTCATGTTTGCCTCACCAACTCAAATGGCAAGTTACACGTATGATTGCGAATATGATTAGCTATGAAAACACGCATGGAGCATGCATGCCAGCAGAGTGGGGGAGAATAAAGAATACGAGACCAGGTCAATATGAAATTAACACCATACATTAGTGAGGCACATGATACGTGGGGAAAAGAATTATTTGTGCACAACATCATAATGATCCTATTTGTCACACCTTTCAAAATTAGGTTTAACTTTTAGTATGTATTGATTAATTTTAAATTATGCTATGATTTCTTTTATGCTATGAAAAACTTCTCCTCTAAGAATGTAATATCCATTCATAATAAAGTCAATAGAACAAATTTATAAAGAAAGTTTAAGGTTGAACATTAATATATATAAATACATAAAAGTGTTCTCGAGTAGATGTAGAGCATTACTGGCTAAAGGCTAGACATTTTTAAGACAGTCAAAGAAACTACATTTTATGTAAATACAATTGCATATACTTCTAATAGTTAAAGGAGCCTATCTTCCTCTAGGCATTATTTGACTAACCTAAAACTACCAGGAATAAAATGAGCATCGGAGATTCTCAATAGATAATAAATAGTTTTAAAATATTTGAACTATAGCGATTTTAGTTATGTCTTAGTACAGAAACCATATAGCTATTGTATTATATGTAATTGCATCAAATCATCTCCAGGGAAAATAATATTTCATAATAATATGAGCAATAGATACTTTAAAGGAAATATGTTATGCAATTCATAATGAACAAGCCTTATTAAAATTATGATCTCTTTTGTTTGGTTTTCACTTTCCTTTATCTGTTTGTCTCACATATTAGGGGTGTCCATGGGTCGGGTTCAGAGGGAAAAAATACCCAAACCAATCAAACAGGCTTAGGATGGGTTGGGTTAATTTTTTTTTGTGATTTTTACCCCCAACCCGAACATTTTTGGGTTCAATCGGGTTGAGTGGTCGGATAGGCACCTTCTTCCCTTTTTTTGTGTTTTAAAGGATGAAAAACAGATTGAACACCCCCAAAATTTTATGACATTTTTCAAACCTATAAATTATACTTTTGCAATTTGAAGATTTGAAAAAAATACACACATAATTGATAATTTCATGATCATAACCATGAAATATATTATAAATTATACAATCTTAATCATCAATAAATCTAACTATACACTAACATCAATCAAAATTAATTCAAATGCAAGGTGGTTCACTTCTCACATATTACAGAATGTCAGAATCAGAAAATCAAACACCAAAACAAAGATGTATTACTTTCAAGTCTCAATCTTGGCACATTCATATTTGGTCCAATATCAATAATCTAACAACATTCATCAATCCAATCCAAAAGCCATTATGGCAAAAATCTCAAATAGCCAAAACAAGTAAACAAGTGGTTTGAGCAAATCAACAAAATATCAAATAAGCAAGTCAATAGAATATCAATAACAAGTCAACAAAATATCAAATTCTCAAGTTAAATGTCAGAACAAAATAAGTAAAAATCACACACAGAATAAGGTCAGAATCTCATATTTAATGATTGATGAGGGCTTCTTTCTCAAAGCGAGGGATTTCGCGGCGGCGGAGGCTTCACTTCGTAGGAGAGTTTCTTCACGACAGACCTACGGTGGCTTCCTTCTCACCGTTCTCAGAGGTGGCTTCCTTTTGGACTGTGATGATGGAGGTGTAACACCCTTTATTATATAATCCATGCTCGAGTCATGGAGTTATATTAAAAGGTTGTCACTGTGCTAAGAAAGCTTTAAAATATGGAAAATATAATACATGACCCTTTAACTGCTCATTTTATTACTGACTAATAGTCTCTGATACATAGATAATAAATAGTTACACTTTAAAGGAAATTGTGACTAACATAATACACATCGTTTACTTCCGCTACGCGACTTTAACTAGCCTCAACAGTCTCTTGGTTTGGCTTACACCCGATTCTTGCTCAATGAATGGCCCTGTACTCCGCCTCGCACTTGATTTCCAACTTGGGTGCTGGAATGTTTACGAAAAAGAGAACAGACAAGTAGGCAGTGAGAACCTAAGGTTCTCAATAGGTAAACTCAAACCAATCTTATAGTGCCATCATAAACATTTCAGCCGCTTCGGTTTATTATAAAAATATGAGTACATATAAACAAATAGTGGTTTAATTTTAAGTTGAAAATACCTTTTTCAAAGCGGGTTATATTTTAACAACCACTTGCCATATCATATGACAGACATAGAAATACAAATAGCATAATATACTTCAGCAATAATCATAATAGCATTTTGATTTAACTAGATAATTGAAGATGCACATATAGATGCTTATACTTGAATGTATGCAAGTGTACTTGACTTAATTTATCTCTTCTTTAACTTGCAACTTAACCTTGCCATTCTGTACTTGGTCCCCCGGAGGTGAATGGCCTCTCTCACCCCTGGGTGATAGCCTGCTTTTCAGGTTCGAACTCGCACCTATACATGAGTGACGGGTTTACTTTCCTTGACCCTCACACCGGTCTATTCCCCTTAAATCTGGTCGAGGGCTAGCCCAAGTCTTAGACAGTATCGCTCTGTCCCACGCTACCTGGGTCTATGCCATGCCTCACGTGGTAGCTTGGTACGTCTTTCTTGCAAGTTCTCATAAATCTTATTCTTCTTGGACATGATTATACATGCATATGCTACATGTATTCATTCATATACTTCATATTATACTTAAATCATTCTTGCATATATGAATCTAATGAGCATAACATATAAATATTCATAACAGTCACATAATTCACATATTTCTGCCGGAATTTCGGCAGCATACCGGATCGAGTCCGCTTCCCCATGAATAGTGCCAGACATCTAGTACAATTGTATAACTTGCAATTCAATACAAACCAGCCAATATGTATATATTTTCATAGACTCATTCCTTAGTTTCAACTCAAGTTTCATAGACTCATTCCTTAGTTTCAACTCAAGCATCAATAGGGCTTTCAGTTCATTCTTCCTTATCTTGCCCAGTTATTGTATACTCCACCCTTATTTCAATTTAACTCATTTGAATCTAATTTTTGGATATATCATAGTATTATGTGTCTAGTTTCTAACCCTTTTGGTCCTACCTCATTTTGATTTGTATAACTCAAGATATTAAAATTTTACCTCAGCCTGCCCTGATCTTAGCCAGAATTAGGTTCTTATAAAAGAGAATTTACTAAAAATAGAAAACTAAGTGAAATCATACAAATTTTGTATTGAATTAAAGCTAACAGATCAAGCTTTCAAATGAACTAAGTTTCATGTCATTTGCCTAAGTATATTTTGAGTTATGAGTCCTGAAACTTTACCCTGCTATACTACTCTGTTCCAGCCTGAGTTAAACTTAAGTCAACTTCATTGGTGTGCTGGGAACAAATGCCAAGTAATCTGGTTCTGAAATTTTTATGGGATATTCTATTATGTATTAGCTTTCAAAAAAATTTAGTTTCACTCAATTTGGAGTTGTATAGGGCGAGTTATATCCTTCTCAACTCATACTGCCCGGGTAAGAATCCAGATTTCTAGGTTAAACTTCAAAAATTCATAACTAATTCAATACTAATCCAATGACCTTATATTTTATATGTAAAGCCCTGGATGTCTAATTTCATATAAAAATGGATTCATAAATTTTAAACAGCTGTAGGAGGAGCTGTACACTTCGCCAGTATGGACGCCGTAGGGCTTTCTCACAAAAACAGATTCTGCGTAGCTCCCTTTTGGGTTTTTTGATAAATCCCTCAACTTAAACCAAGTTTCCTCATCTCAAATCACTAGAAGAACATCAAAACACCATCATACAAGTATGGCATAAGAAGAACACAGCAGCCACATAGTCACATGATGCTTCAAATAACTAAGAATTTGAGCTACCTACCTCAAAATCCTTGAAACCATGGATGAAAGGAAGGTGAGAGCAACATCCTAACCTTCTTCCCCTCTCATGGCAGCGCCATCAATGGTGGTGGAGGGACACCACTTGATGCTAAATCATGAAATTGTTAGAGGGGTTTTGTAGAGCAGAGGATAAGGATCAATTTTCATAAAAGGAGTGAGAGGATTTAAGGTCAAGAAGGGCATGAACTATGAGCTTGAAGTCCATAGCCATGGAGGTGGTGAAGAAGAGAATGAAGATGAGAAGATGGTGGTGGAGGTGGCGTAAATGATGAGGGGAAGGAGAGTGTGTAGAAAAGTCTAGGGCTTGAGGGCATTTTAGTAAAAGTAAGGGTGACTTACTCATTAAGTTTGGTTAGCTTGTTTAGGAAGCTTTGTGGGTAATCTCATACTCTAATTTGAAATTTTGGGTAGAAGATCTCAATTTAAGGTTATTACAAGTATTTTAGTTGCCTACCAGTGTCTTGAAACCCACAAAATTTCTGAAAATAGAAATTCTCTATGGTTGCCCATTCCTGACAACCATAAAGCCCCTTATTTCGATCTTGCCACTGTAGTCCAATGATGACAACCTCGCCTCTAGTTTCTCTACGGGTTACCTAATTGCTATTTTGCCCTTGTATCAGACCTGAACTTACGCCTCTCCTAGCTTATCCTCAAGGTTCAGGATGTTACATTCCTTTTAGCCTTCCAGAAGCCCTTTACTATTTTTTACCGTATTTTTCTTCTATTTTCCACATCCAATGGCAATTCTGTAATTTTGAGCAAGTCCAGGGGCACCCCACGTTATTTCACACCCGACTGCCTCCATGGCCCAATTGGCAGAGATTTAAACTTCTACGGTTTCACCACGTGATTCTGCTCCATTTAAAACCCCATTCTGCTAATCCTATAGATGTGGAGACATAAAGGTCATTTTATGAAAAGTTATAGGGTGGACATAAAGGTCATTTTATAAAAAGTTCAAGGGTTGTTGTGGGAATAATGCTTTGGGGTCAAAATATAATTTCTAAAAATTCAGGGTATCACTGCGATTAACAAAAGTTTATAGGGGCAATTTTGTCATTTCTTAATTTTTAACATATGGCAGTGCCATATTTTCAACAGCAGTGTTACACTACCCTATGATTTCAAGTGTGAGGATCGTCATGGCATAGCGCTGCTGATAAATTCTCACACTGCCTAAGGGAAATAATTCAAAGTTCCCATTACGTTCTTTTTATAAAAGTGGGGATGTTACATTCTACCTACCTTGAAAAGAATTTTGTCCTCAAAATTCTAGGATTAAGAAGGGTCAATAAAGAGTCCTTTTAACTTATAGGGATACTCCTCTTTTCGAGTTTGCATCTTGTTCTGAGATTACTTGCCGGTAGCTATGAGGTAGTGTCTTAATACGTACAAAGTATCCATAAGGATTATGTTGATATCCAAGCTTGCCTTGTCTTTATGACGCTCTGAATCATTGTTCTGTTTATTGGAGACTCTCATCTATCCCCCTTGCTCTATATTTCGCTACTCCTGCTTTGGGGTAATTGCTAAATCTTTTGCCACTTGTACCTGAGACCTTAGATATTCAAATCATGAAGATTTACAATTGTAAAGATTAGCAGCTATCATAGTAATTGGCGTTAATATGTAGAAATGATAATGCCTAGGTCAAGGAGGTCCGTATATTCTTTCCCAAAATTCTTATCCACTTAGCTACCCTTAATTCAATAATAAATTCACCTCCGACACGGTTCTTTAGAAACATAGGCTTAGGCCTTCTCTCAAAATTATAACTAGGAGTCTTATCTTAAAACTCATTCTTCTTGGTAAAATTTGCCTCGCCTATTGCCTGTAGGAAATTTTCAGGTCACTTCCATTATACAGATTAAGTTCTAAAACTCAAGACTCTTTCTATTAGTCTGATATCCTCCTTGATTCCTAGTTAGTGAGATACAGGCAATTTAGTATGAAAACCAAGGTTAAAAGTCAGTTCTTTTCATCGAAGCTGCAGAGTTTCCTTACCATATTGTCTTACAAGATGCCTTTCAAATATCTATGCAGAGAGTTGTCGTGGATTATATGGGTGCCAAAATATACTTTGTTTTGCTGGCCTTCTGCTCCATCATCATATTTATTGAGTAAATTCCTCATCCTCCTTGTCATATGTCTGACTACTTGTGCGCTATATATTTTTTTTTTGGTAAATTTTTTAATACTTGTGCCTTGGGCCCTAAATACCAACTGAAGAAGTTCTGCTATTACGAAAACTATCAGCTACAGTAGTAATCAACTTCGACAAATAGTGGTCATAGTGGATTCGCCGAAGTTTTCTTTCGGGAAGTTGATTAAGCTATATCCAAACTCTCACCTACCTGATCTTCTTTGATCAGTGATGAATCCCCTTTCATTAGATTTTAGGTGTAAGGCTAGAGCTCTCTTCTAACTATAACTATAGTCCTTGCTTCAAAATCTCTCTTTGCTTTTGCAGACTTTATTCCATTTCTCATTATTTGCTAATTGGATCTCATGCCGTTCTTGTTGAACTCCTCAATGATTGTTGCGATACTTGTTCCCTCAAAATATGATCAACTTCATGTAAAGAAAGGATTATGGAACAGCCGAAGTTCCTGCCACTCTTCTATTTTCCTTCAATTGGTTAGCATGGAGATTCCTCAACTATTGTGTTGATGTCCACCTCCCACTTTTGTGGGCACCAATGTTACCAATCTCATTGGGGATTTGTCCTAAAATAATATATAGAGGTGTGTTAGTTTTAGTGGCTATATCTCATATTACCCTAACTACTAAGCTTTCTGGCTATTCTTCATAAAATCTTGCCCCTAGGATCTAATCCATTTACCGTAAGATATGGGAATGATGGTCTTGCTTCCCTGTTGAAGTTATAATATGAGGACTTCCTAGAAGGTCACCCATCATAATATTGCTCTCGTCCGAGCACACTTAACTACGGAACTCTGATGGAACCTAGCGCGTTAGTGATGATCGAATCTAATCTGGCCCAAGGTATAGAGAAACTCTTCTGACTGCCTCTAACTCCGACATTGTAACCTTGCCCCTCAAGGGCACGTTTCCAAATCCTTGATCTTATATTGATGCAACATCCGATCTTGCTTAGGGTGCATTGGGTTTGTTTCGCTTATGACCGGTGCCAAGGCAACCCTGCTTAGTATTTCGTACACAATTTTATTTGCACCATAATTTGGGCCAGTCAGAAATCCGAACTTCCTCTTTTCCTACCTCGTTCCTACTGTGTTCTATTGTTGCTGCAAAAACTTGTCTATTTTCATTTGTCAAGACCTACCTTGCTGCTGCTCCCTTGGTCTATTGGGATTAGTTGCATACTTTAAATCTTTGTTACTCCCTTCTGAATCCGAATACATTTCTCATTGAGTTACTCCACGCATAGTGTATATAATGGTACTTAAAGACGATTGTTCGACTTTGCCTTTCTGCTCTAAATAGCCTCATTCTTCAGCTAATAACATGTTGAAGATGATTCTATCCTCCAATTTCTGTGGGGGCTGGGGTTGATAGAATTTGAACATGACTAGATTTTCTAGCATTTCCTTGACCCTTGAAAGGTAGGAAAATTTACACTTGGTTCATATGCCACCTCTAGTCTGAAAGTGTTCCTACTTCAGGCTAGTAGGAGATATATTGCCTCTCTTTTGTCACACTTATAACTCCATCTGCTTTCCATACCGTGTATAGCCGTATCTCCGTCTTGATTCAATGTACAGTTAGATGGGTCTCTTTACAGTTTGCTCAATTGTTTCCCTTTCGAAGTCAAGATTCCACTTAGTACTTTTCAAATTCGCATTCACTACAAGGTTGGTTCCTAGTACCCTTGAGGAAGAAACCACTCCAGCCTCTGGACGAGGACTTAAAAGGTCTCCTGTATACCTAATCGAAGCTTCTGCCTTTAGCTTCTTTCACTAATTCTTTGCTTCCTTCATCCACTCTACAAGCTCCTTAATGAAGGATCAGGTCCTTATAATGTGGTACTTCCACAAGCCAAAATACAAACCATTAACTGAATTTGCTGATGAGGTACCTTCAGGTTAATCTCATCCATGAAGAAAATAAGGGCACTATTCATGCCACACAAGATAAACTCATCAGGGGGTAATCACCTTACTCCTGTCGTGTATTAAGAATACAAAACCAGGTAAAAGAATCCCCGAGATTCAATCTAGAGAAGATAGTCTGGATTGGGTAATCGCAATAAAGCTTGAATTGAGCCCCATCAAGGTGAAAAAGATTTTTACTTAACTCGTCTCCAACTAAGATCCTGCTCCTGATGATGGGAAATCTTCGGCTACCCGACAATACTTTACAAACAACCTTTTTCAATATAACTAGGTTTACTATGTCCATAGCAAACCGTTTGACACAATTCCTTTGATTGAATTCCCAATTCTTTGCACTCCTTAACTTGCTCAATTGTCTATCCCTTTATGCCATTATTACTTTCTAGGAGTCTTATCCCTAATAATTATGTATAGAAGGCTCCTAATAAGCCTGCTGGGTGTTTTAGGCTTCTGTTTACACAAAACCTTATATTGAGGTGATCAAGCTCAATACTCAGTCAAATGCAACAGGTAGTCCACAACACACACAACAAGGCTACCATGCATAATATTTTTATGTCCTCTTCACGCGAAGACCTAAAGCATGGTTTATCTAGATTCTCAGAGTATGCATCAAAAGCATAATTAGTCCATCCACGGGCCTATACAGGACGAACTACTCTGATACCAACAAATGTAACACCCTTTATTATATAAGCCATGCTCGAGTCATGGAGTTATATTAAAAGGTTGTCACTGTGCTAAGAAAGCTTTAAAATATGGAAAATATAATACATGGCCCTTTAACTGCTCATTTTATTACTGACTAATAGTCTCTGATACATGGATAATAAAATAGTTACACTTTAAAGGAAATTGTGACTGACATAATACACAGCGTTTACTTCCGCTGCGCGACTTTAACTACCTTTAACAGTCTCTTGGTCTGGCTTACACCTGATTCTTGCTCAATGAATGGCCCTGTACTCCGCCTCGCACTTGATTTCCATCTTGGGTGCTGGAATGTTTACGGAAAAGAGAACAGACAAGCAGGCAGTGAGAACCTAAGGTTCTCAGTAGGTAAACTCAAACCAATCTTATAGTGCCATCATAAACATTCTAGCCGCTTCGGTTTATTATGAAAATATGAGTACATATAAACAAATAGTGGTTCAATTTTAAGTTGAAAGCACCTTTCTCGAAGCGGGTTATATTTTAACAACCACTTACCATATCATATGACAGACATAGAAATATGAATAGCATAATATACTTCAACAATGATCATAATAGCATTTTGATTTAACTAGATAATTGAAAATGCACATATAGATGCTTATACTTGAATGTATGCAAGTGCACTTGACTTAATTTATCTCTTCTTTAACTTGCAACTTAACCTTGCCATTCTGTACTTGGTCCCCCGGAGGTAAATGGCCTCTCTCACCCCTGGGTGATAGCCTGCTTTTCAGGTCCGAGCCCGCACCTATACATGAGTGACGGGTTTACTTTCCCCGACCCTCACACCGGTCTATTCCCCTTAAATCTGGTCGAGGGCTGGCCCAAGTCTTAGACAGTACCGCTCTGTCCCATGCTAGCGGGGTCTATGCCATGCCTCACGTGGTAGCTTGGTACGTCTTTCTTGCAAGTTCTCATAAATCTTATTCTTCTTGGACATGATTATACATGCATATGCAATATGCATTCATTCATATACTTCATATTATACTTAAATCATTCTTGCATATATGAATCTAATGAGCATAACATATAAATGTTCATAACAGTCACATAATTCACATATTTACTTAATTTAAGATACCGGATCGAGTCCGCTTCCCCATAAATAGTGCTAGACATCCAATGCAATTATATAACTTGCAATTCAATATAAACCAGCCAATATGTATATATTTTCATAGACTCATTCCTTAGTTTCAACTCAAGCATCAATAGGGCTTTCAGTTCATTCTTCCTTATCCTGCCCGGTTATTGTATACTCCACCCTTATTTCAATTTAACTCATTTGAATCTAATTTTTGGATATGTCATAGTATTATGTGTCTAGTTTCTAACCCTTTTAGTCCCTCCTCATTTTGATTTGTATAACTCAAGATATTAAAATTTTACCTCAACATGCCCTGATCTTAGCCAGAATTGGGTTCTTATAAAAGAGAATTTACTAAAAATAGAAAACTAAGTGAAATTATACGAATTTAAAATCCAATTAAAGCTAACAGATCAAGCTTTCAAATGAACTAAGTTTCATGTCATTTGGCTAAGTATATTTTGAGTTATGAGTCCCGAAACTTGACCCTGCTATACTACTCTGTTCCAGCCTGAGTTAAACTTAAGTCAACTTCATTGGTGTGCTGGGAACAAATGCCAACTAATCTGGTTCTAATTTTTATGGGATATTCTATTATGTGTTGCTTTCAAACAACTTTAGTTTCACTCAATTTGGAGTTGTATAGGGCAAGTTATACCCTTCTCAACTCATACTGCCCGGGTAAGAATCCAGATTTCTAAGTTAAACTTCAAAAATTCATAACTAATTCAATACTAATCCAATGACCTTATATTTTATATGTATGGAAAGCCGTGGATGTCTAGTTTCATATAAAAATAGATTCATCAATTTTAAATAGCTGTAGGATGAGCCGTACACTCCGCCAGTACAGACGCCGTTGGGCTTCCTCACAAAAATAGATTCTGCTTAGCTCCCTTTTGGGTTTTTTGATAAATCCCTCAACTTAAACCAAGTTTCCTCATCTCAAATCACTAGAAGAACATCAAAACACCATCATACAAGTATGGCATAAGAAGAACACAGCAGCCACATAGTCACATGATGCTTCAAATAACTAAGAATTTGAGCTACCTACCTCAAAATCCTTGAAACCATGGATGAAAGGAAGGTGAGAGCAACATCCAAACCTTTTTCCCCTCTCATGGCAGCGCCATCAATGGTGGTGGAGGGACACCACTTGATGCTAAATCATGAAATCGTTAGAGGGGTTTTGTAGAGCAGAGGATAAGGATCAATTTTCATAAAAGGAGTGAGAGGATTTAAGGTCAAGAAGGGCATGAACTATGAGCTTGAAGTCCATAGCCATGGAGGTGGTGAAGAAGAGAATGAAGATGAGAAGATGGTGGTGGAGGTGGCGTAAATGATGAGGGGAAGGAGAGTGTGTAGAAAAGTCTAGGGCTTGAGGGCATTTTAGTAAAAGTAAGGGTGACTTACTCATTAAGTTTGGTTAGCTTGTTTAGGAAGCTTTGTGGGTAGGGGTGTTCAAAATCGATTCAAACAGAATTAAAACCGAAAACCGATCCAAAAAAATCGAAAACCGATTAAAACCGAAATTAATTGGTTTTAATTGGTTCTTGTTTTATAAAAATCGATCGGATCGGTTCGATTTTCGGTTTTAATATCTAAAACTGAACCAAACCGAACTAAACCGATAATATATTACGCATTAATAATTATATATGCATATAAGATATATTACATATTATATATTACTTATCCATATCTATACTTTTATAAATATATATATGTAAATATATTCTACAATATTATAATACTAGAATTATTCAAATATTCTTATTATATCTTAATTCAATATTTTAAATTTGTAATTTTCAATTAATTCTTTTAGTTTACTCAAAATAAAATTTAGTTTTTATACTTTATAAAATTTTTTATTAAAAAACTGAAAAGCGAACCAATCCAAACCGATTTAAATTGGTTTGGTTTGGTTTGGTTTCTCAATTGTAATCAAACCGAACCAAACCGAACTGAAATAAAATTTATTGTTTGGATCGGTTGATTTTTCCTCCAAAATCGAACCAAACCGAACCGATAACACCCCTATTTGTGGGTAATCTCATACTCTAATTTGAAATTTTGGGTAGAAGATCTCAATTTAAGGTTATTACAAGTATTTTAATTGCCTACCAGTGTTTTGAAACCCACAAAATTTCTGAAAACAGAAATTCTCTACGGTTGCCCATTCCTGACAACCATAAAGCCCCTTATTTCGACCTTGCCATTGTAGTCCAACGATGACAACCTCGCCTCTGGTTTCTCTACGGGTTACCTAATTGCTATTTTGCCCTTGTATCAGACCTGAACTTACTCCTATCCTAGCTTATCCTCAAGGTTCGGGATGTTACATTCCTTTTAGCCTTCCAGAAGCCCTTTAGTATTTTCTGCCGTATTTTTCTTCTGTTTTCCACATCCAATGGCAATTCTGTAATTTTGAGCAAGTCCAAGGGCACCCCACGTCATTTCACACCCGACTGCCTCCATGGCCCAATCGACAGAGATTTAAACTTCTACGGTTTCATCACGTGATTCTGCTCCATTTAAAACCCCATTATGCTAATCCTATAGATGTGGGGACATAAAAGTTATTTTATGAAAAGTTATAGGGTGGACATAAAGGTTATTTTATAAAAAGTTCAAGGGTTGTTGTGGAAATAATGCTTTGGGGTCAAAATATAATTTCTAAAAATTCAGGGTGTCACTGCGATTAACAAAAGTTTACAGAGGCACTTTTGTCATTTCTTAATTTTTAACATATGGCAGTGCCATATTTTCAATAGCAGTGTTACACTTTCAAGTGTGAGGATCGTCATGGCATAGCGCTGCCTGATAAATTCTCACACTGCCTAAGGGAAATAATTCAAAGTTCCCATTACATTCTATTTATGAAAGTGGGGATGTTACAGGAGGCACGAACAGCGGCTTCCTCCGTGAGTCCGTGCACTTCGTGCAGTCTTGTAGTGGCTACAAACAATGCTTCCTTCGGTAGCGTGCGATGGGTTGACGACAGTGGGGGATGAGACGTGGCGGAGGACGAGGAAAGACCGACAAGGGGATGGGGAGGATGGATGATGGAGGGGTGGGGAATGGTGGCATATAAGGGGAAACCAGGAAAAGGAAAGGGAAAAGGAAAAGGAAAAGGAAAAAGTTAGGGTAATTAATTTTATTGACACTGTGAGGGTGTGTGAGATAGACAATAAGTCAATGATTTTGTATTTAAAAAAATCAAAAAAAAAAAAAAGGAAATGAGGGTTCGGGTCTCCAGGTCGGGTAACGGGTTTAATTTTTAAACCTGTTACCCAACCCCAATACTAGGCAGGTTAATCGGGTTTTACTCGATAATCTAACGCAAACCGATTTTTCTGCCATAGGTGAGGTCGGGTTGCTCGGGTTCGCCGGTTGACCAGTACCCATGCACACCCCTACTTCTTATAGCCTCAGCTATTATATTTGGGTCAATCGGCTGAGACATAGCCCTTCTTGGATCAGTATACAACCGAGGTTGGATGGGTGGTGCTTGCTAATTGGCCTCCTGTTCAATTCCTTAAGGCACCCTGTTTTAAGGTTGCATATAGGATGGAGGATAAATCAACTGTTAGGGTGGATTTTTCGATTGTGAAGCGTACACTGGAGGTGCAAACTACAAATGCAGTCATTATTGATAGATTTATCAACAAAAAATTAAAAAAAATCCATCAATATTAATTTTACTGAAGAATTAATCGACATAAATAATCCATTGATAAAAGATGTGTTGGTAATAAAAAATATTAATAATATCGACGAAAAATTTATCCATTGGTAAATTTTTAATTTTTTCGATGGAATATATCCGTTGGTAAAAACAAAAATATGTCGATAATATTAGCATAAAAAAGCGTCACTGACAATATCATATCGATGAATTGGTAATAAACACCGATGGATAATCTGTCGGTAAATTTAAAACTAATATTTTATATTATAAATTTACATACGTAAAATACGATGGTGAAAAACTATTAGTTATATATTTTTTTGCCAATGATTATTTATTTTTTTAATTATTAATAAATATTATTGTGAATAAATTAATTTTTTATTTAAATAAAGAATTTTAGTTTTTGGTTTAATTGTAGAGGAAATTAAAAAAATAATTAAATAAAAATATATACAATGTCATTCAAAAAATATTTACAATACATTTCTAAAATAAAAAAAACCTAAAATCTGTGAATATTGATCATCGTTAGTATTCGACATGTCATCATCGTCGTTGTCTTCAACTCCGGATGGGTAGCCATGTGGAAAAAGATTGAGGCGGTGGAGGTGGGGGCAGAGGTGGTGGAGGTGGTGCAATGGATAAAGAACTGCCGCTCCATATTTGCTTGTAGAAGCTATATAGAGTCGTCATTCTCTACTCCATAGACTGTATCTACTGCGTCCACTGTTGCTTATCTCTCTTATGGCACTCATACAGCTCCATATACCTCCTGTCGGCCTCTTCAAGCTGCCTCTGTACTGACTTATTCAATGCATGGATCTAATCACGGATGGACTCCAGATCAGTCCTAGCAGGCCCAACTCCAGACACAGAGCCTAGAGAATACTACCTGTTATAAGAGGTCCCTATTCCGTAAATTCACCCCTTGTAGCGGTTGTCGATTGTTTGGGCCTATACCTCATCGTCGCTAACAAGTGGGCCGGTAAGAGTGCTCCCTTCCCCTACGGGATTGGTATGATCGGGCGTTAATCATCAGCTGGGTAAACTCACACTACAAGTAGAAGAAAGAAAACAAATTAGATTTAAATAATAATAACCATAATAAATTAAAAATATTGAAAACTAAAATTATAAGTATTTACATATATGGTCTCTGACTGCGTATCAACCCACTGAACTTGTCCTACTTCTGGTGTGGGTATCTATCACGACCCCACTCAGGACGTGACTGGCGCATAGGGGACATGTCCCCTAGCAAGCCTACACTAGACCTTTTCTAAAAAAAAAAATTGGACAGAGTCTCCCTTGTATTTATGACTATTCCCAAATACAGATCCTCCACCTGCACAACAATCCAAACACACAAAATCATTGGGGATCCAGGCATTCTCCGAATGCACCCCACAGCACACAATATAGGAGTTTAAAGCATAATCATACTTATGAAAAAATATATATACATGTATATATTCTTGAAGCTTAATTCATAAACAACAAAACTCAAGTTGGTCATAACTAAATTAACATACTATTACTGCAAATTATAAATGATATAGAAAGGACCCTGCCTGCAGGTTATTAGAGCATTATTAGAGGTTCTACCAATGTTACTCAAATAAAAAAAAAAAAAAGCATTTGAAACCCTATATGAACAAATGTATGGGAATCCAACACTTCTAACTAGCCGTTGAAATTCGAGGGCGAGCTAGCACCTGTCTAAAAACATGGAAAGGAAGAAAGGGTGAGTCATAAAGACTCAATGAGGGATAATATATCTATAACAAGAATAGAACAAGCCTAAACATACAATTTAGTAACATATAATTTATAAACATTTTCAAAAACTCATACGTTGTTTCTCAAGTAAAAACACTTTGTCTAGGTAGTAAAATTACTATAAAAACTTCTGGTAAGGCATATATGATATTTAATCTGTCTTTAAAATCTCTCTATGGCTCATTAGAGCACCGTTCAGTTCAACTGAATATAAACCTCATTATATCAACTCATATGTATCCTTGCTCATGACTTCAAACACATGATAACTTCAAGGAGTTTCCTTAAATTTCAATTTCAACTAGTAAATAAGAATCTTAAACATAATTACATAATATAAAAATACCTTATCAAAATATAGAAAATAAATACTTGTTCAATCTCATGAAAAACTTAGGGGAGGATTCTATTTCAAAAATTAACTGCCTAACTAGGCTTGCCCGGCAGTAACTGATCTCACGCCTATGCGTGACTATATCTACCGGACATGTTGGCTGACATGCCTGGCTAGCAATCACCTTGCTAGCTGGGTTATATAAGGTGCACCAAGGCTAATGCTGCTGCCATTAGCAAACAGTTCTGTTACAGTTTCCCCCCTTAGAAAGGCACTCACACTTGATGGGTTTTTGCCATGCCTCATGTGAGTCCTTGAAAACATATTTCCTTTCTAACTCCTTGACAATAACACTTTTAATTTATTTCAAATCATATAGTTTCTTGCTTATAACTTTAAATGCATAATAAGATTCAAGAATCTTGCGTATTCTTAGCAAACATAGTTATCAAAATTTACCAAATATTCAAAATAACTATACTATCAAATATTGTTTCAAAGTATAGTACTTTCAACTTAAAGTATCTAGAGCTCTTTCTCAATTTATTAAAATGTGATTGTTCTTTCTATCAAATAACTCAGAACATTGACTTTAAGAATATAACAATTTTTAATAACTTGAAACTTCATATTAATTCAATTCTTTCATAAGCTTCACTAAATTACATTTTAGGCATGTAGCTAGGAAATTAAGAATAAGAACAAGCTATAGATATACTAGCACTCACCTATCAAGTTGGAAAGAAAGGAGCCAAAACTCTACGAAGTCTTAGAGCCACCAAGAGATTCTGGAGAGTATCTAACATCATAAAGAACACAGTTCAAGCACCAATTAGTTTCTAGAGCTAAGGATTAACTTAAATTACCTCCCAAGGTACAAAATCCCTAATTTGGAACCCTAGGTTCCCAAACCTCAACCCTAAACTTAATCCTCCAAGAAAATCCTTCCCTACCCATGAAATAGAAGAAGATTTGAGCTTAGAGAGTTACCAAAGATTCCAAAAGAAGGAAGAAACTTGATGGAGGACTTGGGTCTCCTCCACCTTTGTTTCTCTCTCTAAAAGAGATGAGAGAGAGAGAGCTTCAAGGAAGAAGATTGATGATGATTATGATGAAGAAGAAGGATTTGTGGAGGATTTGAGTAGAAAAATGGTGAAAGAGTCATGGCATCCATGAGGAGAGAGAGAGAGAGAGAAAGAAAAGAGAGAAAGAAGAGAAAGAGGAGTTGAGGAAGAATAAAGAAGAAGGAATGGAATCCTTCTTTTAAATTTCGACCAACGGGCGCCTGGGCGCGACTTAACCGCTGGCGCCGCCACCTAAAGTGCATCACTTCTACAAAGACAATTTGGTGCCTGGGCGCTGGCCTTGGGTGCCTAGGCGCCCAGTCTCTGGTTTTTTTTTTCCCTCTTTATCTACACTTCTCAACCATCATCATATACGTAAATAAGAAAATATCGGCCATTTGAATCCAATAAAAATATTGAAAAAATCAAACTCCTTAAGAATCAAAATCTAACTTTTGGATTTTAGTACAAACTTTCGAAAACTTACATTTTCTTAAACTTCAATCTTGAAAATGAAAGAGTTAATAACTTCCAAAAATTCGTTAAAAATCACTCTTCAATTCTTTGATATCTAAGGAACAATTACCGGGACTTTTGATCCCATGAAAATGTCCCAATCGTATAGCCCTTCAAGGGGGCATAGGGTCCAAACTTAGAGCTTTCACACGATCCGACAGAACAAAGTGTCACAATTCGTGTGACTCTTGACCCGGGCATTACAGTATCCCAGAACAGAGCTCCCTTTGAGTCAGCAACCTACTAATTGCTTTCTCCTATATTTCAAAGAATTTTCATGTGATAATATATATAATATTTAATATGAAAATAGAAAAATTAAATGAGAAAAGGACTATATTTACCATTCTCAGCCACGTGCCCTCGATGGTGGTGTACCTCCAATGTGCAAAGAGCCACTGTGGTCTTATCCTTTGCTCACCGGGCCTTCACCTGCTTCGTTTTAAATGTAGGTGAGTTCCAGTTGGCCCTCAAGGCCTAGAAGATCTCATATGTAAGCCAATGGGTGCTCGCGTTGTTCTCACGAATGTCATGAAACATGTTGCTAAGACGCTTCCTGGCCTTGGTCTTCCACGCCTTGTAGATGGCAGCCTCATTGCGTGGATCAATAATAAACACATGCTGCATACATGTAACACAATAGGTAGCAAGTGAAATAAAAATCAAAACTAATAATAAAAAAGTAAAAAAATAATAATTATTTTACATTCCACTCTTTTCACTACAACTCTTGTGTGGCCTCAAGAACCTGCAGAAAATTGGTATGCGGGGCATGGAAATTCTCCTCGAATACCTCGATAATTAGGCATAGCCTTGGCCATGGTGGAATCTAGCTGTGTCATAAAATAATAGATTATATTAGATATCTGTTAGTTAAATTTTCTACTACAATTAAAAATTTATGATAAATTTAAATTTTAAATTACTTACTAGGATTTACCATCGTATCTAAGCTCCACTCGTTGGTTCGTAGAGCTCTATGAGGGGGTGGACAAAGAGGCATGGGCACCCTACGACCTAGGTAGACTAGGGGTAGAGGAAGGCACGGAAGCAAGCATAGGTGAGTTGCGGGCCTCACCTGCTACAGGTGGGGGTGGAGGTGGAGAAGGCTGAGGCTTTGAGTTATGATACCCGGTATTGGGTATCATAACAAACTCTTGGGTATGTGAACCAGGAAGGACGGAGGAGGCATCACTTGCAGGAGTAATGGATGCAGGCGCAGTGGAGATGGTGGGTGGGGCACAGGTGTGAAGGGCTAAACCATACTTCATCGGTCTACCCCTTCCTCATCCAAAACTTGGTGTTTGTACTGCCATAACTGATTTATATAATATATACAAAATTGAAAATATAAGACATATGTTAACTAAATAAAGGCATGACACACATTAAGTATAGCAATAATTATTTAATTCTACGAATATTTTAAATGACCAAAATAATTTGGGCAAATTCTCTCTTCAAATTAGGAACCTCCACAAAAATTAATTCAGTATTTCAATACCACAGTATAGCAAAAATAAATTACATAACCATAGCATTCTGAAGTTAATCCTAATAATAGTTCTAAAGCACATAATATCATAGCACACAATTCAAATAATGGGAAGGAACTCTAAGCCTTTCCCCAGTCATGCAATCCAATCTCACAATTCTATCCTAGAAAATTTAAATATCTAATACTTAAAAAAAACATAAAGTTAAAAAACAAAGAACATTGTACATACATAAAATATCACAAAGCTAAAGCACTAGAATAGAAATGCTCCAAAAGAGATCTTTAATAATTCAACATAACAAAATAAGCCAGTTAACTAATTACGAAACATAAAACTTTGAGAAAAGAAATGGAACTAAAAAAATGCTAAACTAAAACACTAAACTGATTAAAATGTTAAAGAACATACTAGGAACACAATAGCTGTCTCCGATTGCTAAACGGGGGCTCCGGCGGTGTTGAAATGTCAAAAGAGAGAGAGAGAGAGAGAGAGAGAGAGAGAGAGAGAGAATAAGAGAGAACAGAGAGAACGTCGGAGAGAAATGAGGAAGAAGATGTGGGCTCGCATTTTAATATTCTATATCTTTTTAACTGACAGATTTTTTGTTGGTAAAGTTCAAATAATTTACCGACGGAATTTCTGTCGGTAATATTGTAATGAAGCGAATCATTTTATTAATTGAATTTTATCGACGAAAAATGTGTCGATAAAATGGAAATCAACCGACAGTGGCGGTCAGTCCCAATTTTTACAAATTTTCGAAAATAAAAGAAAAAGTTAATTTATTTCAAAATTACTAACAAAAAATTAATCGGTAATATATAACCATATTTTTAATTAAATTAAAAATAATGATTATTATCGTCGGTAATTGTTTGGCACAAAATGGTGGGAACATTTACTGACATTTTACCAATGGATAATTTTTCGTTGGTATTATCACATGTCAATCATTTATTTTATTTTACTGACAGAAAATTCGTTGGTAAAATGGAACATCAACTGACAATGGCTGTCAATTATCCGTCGATAATATAAAAATTCAAATTTCTGATGACAAAAAATAAAAAAATGTTAATTTATTTCAAAATTACGGATGGAAAATTCGTCAATAATATATAAGCATATTTTTAATTAAATTAAAAATAATGATTATTATTTACCAACGGGTTTTCCGTCGGTAATTATTTGGCAAAATAAATGGGAACATTTACCAATAGATAGTTTTATGTCGATAAAGTCATGCGTTAGTCATTTATTTTATTTTACCAATGAAAAATTTGTTGGTATTTTCGACGGATAATAGTCGTCGGTAATATTCGTTAGTTTTTGATGAATTTCTAGTAATGGTGGTGTATAGGTAGGCTAGAGGATCTTGTGGGTTGAGCTGCATATCTCCTAATCAGCTGAACACTAGCTCCAGAATTGTAAATATTCCATTACATATCTCCCTAAGGCCAATTAGTTTAGGTCACTGGATCAGCTATTAGAACAGGATTGGTATATGTAGGTTGTTCCCATTTAATAATGGAATTGCTCCAAAAGCCTACATTACCAAAAGGGAGCCCTAAGTTTCTTGGTACATTGGAGGGGTTTGTTGATTAACTACACTTGACCTAGTTGAGGCCTTGGTGTCCCCTAGTGTAAGCTATTGTTTCACTAGCAGCTTCATGTCCACCCCTTTACATGGCCTCAACTAAATGGTCATGGACCTGTAATATCTCCTTCTGATGTTGCTGAATAAGCTACACCTTATTTCACATCATTGGCTTCACTATCTCAGCTAATCGCTTAGACACTTCTTGCATTAGATCATTTACTCCTACTTTAATCTGTTGTCTGATGAAACATGTAGACATAACTAATGGCTGCCTCTCTCACGCGCCCAAACTGAGTTAAGCAAGACACGTTAGGAGATGCTGTCGAGGCCTTTAGTAGCTGGGAGGTAGCTGTTGTACTCATCTACTCTGAAGTCATCCCTTGGGATGTCGTCAAGATAGCAGCGTACGTAACTGGTTGCCCTTATGCTTTCTACTTTGAGGTCAGACTTGGATTTGCTGAACTCATGTTGATTACCTTTTTGAATCTTAGATTCATATGTCAAGTATGATCCAACCTTGGAACTGAAAACTTTCACTGATTTGACCTTGGAGATTGCACTAGGCATGCTAAATTTATGCTGGATGAAAACGTGATTGGCCAAATTTCTTCTAAGGAACTTATCTAAAAACAAACTCCCAAAGATTATCAGTGTTTAGACAATTTAGGCTAAGGAGGATACTTTGCCCCTTAGCAAGTAGGATCTTTAAATGACTCACGGGAGCAAGTCTTTGAACATAATCAATCAACAAAAATTGAAGTGAAAATTGGATTTATATTAATCAACTAAAGAGTTCATACAAAGTTTGAAATTAACAATGAAAATAGAAAGTTAACATAATACTGAAAGTAAAATGGACAAAAAGAAATAAAAGCTAGCAATTAAAATGACATGGTGTATGAGTTGTCCTCCTTTTCATTTTGTGTGCATGGGCCTTTTATATTCCTCCTAAGTTCTTGCCACTTCTTAGTTACATGTACATAGTGGTCCTCAGCTCAACTCTATGCACCCATATTCTTAGTAGTGGTAATTATTGCTCCATCATAGCTTCAGTCTCCAACTGCTTTTTTTTATTCAACAATTTGGTTCACTCTTTTTGGCCCATTTTTCTCTCGAGCTGATGCATCCCCCCATTCAAGCCCAAAAATTATTTCTCCATTGATGAGCATTTGTGTTTGGCCCAATTGCTTTCTTTGACTCAATTTAGCTTTCAACTAAGCCCAATTTTGAGCCATTTGTCAGCCCATAAATAATTATGGTGCCAACAATAATTGCTACAACTTTTAAGAGGAAAGCCACTCATGATGCTAATGCGCAAGTAAGTGAGCCTCTAATCTTGAACAATATAAATCTAAAGTTCCAACAGTAGAAAAAGATGACACTGAGAGCAATATTATTGAAAAAATTTGACGCATTTTATTCTTGACAAGTTTTATGATTTAAAGGAAAGTCGTGCTTAACTTCGATAAATATATTAGATATTATTAATTTTTGGACTCTAAAAATTTTTCTTTATTAGTTTTATCAAAAAAAAAATTTATTAGTACATATTTATTTAATAATATAACTCTTTATTTTTGGGCTCTCCTTTTTAATATTTCTAGATCTGTCCCTGCACATGCTAAAAATGATGACTATAATTATCATTGCGTTAAGACTTATGCACAATCCATAACTTTCATATTCTAATATCATAAAAAAAATATTCTTTTAAATTCAAAATTTCACATGATGTTAATAAAAAATAATTTCTATTTATTAATAATATAAAATAATTTTATATTATCATTTAATAAAATTACAAAATCATATTAAGTTTTTCTAAACTAACTATATAACTGTCTAAGATAACATGATACTTTCTTTCATTACTATAAAAATATTATATTTTAAGAAAGGTGTTTATTTTGATACATTTAATAATTGGAAGGTACCAAAACATACCATAATTTAGTAATTTTTTATTGGACTTTTTATTTGCGTCAACATCTAGTCAAGATATTTATAATATTAGAACTATTCTCACAATATAACCTCAAAGTTCATTTAATAAACACAGTAAGTTAATTAAATTTCCAATTTGTCACGAGTGTAATGAAATTCCTAGCTTATCCTAAATTTCTTTTAATTTATCCCAATTTCGCAACTCTAATCCTAATATTTCCATAAATCACAGCGGCCAAAGCCCCGCAGCTGTGAACCGCCATCGAACAACGTTCGTGATTCTATCTTGCGTGAGCCCATCTCGCAACTTTGCGTTGAGTTGTCCCCAAAAGTATTCAGGGGTCCTTTCGAAAAGAGACAAATACATAATGTATACAAATCGCAACCAATATCGAGGAATGTGACACGAGAAAATTTGTTCCAGCCTCAGACAAGTATAACCCTATCCAAAACCAAACGACGAACGTCATATGGGACACTTGCTTCAGGTTCAAACAACCTTATCTAAAGTCTCCAATCATCTCGAGCCAAATACTTTCACGCTATCAAATCCATTCCTCCTATTTCGGCCAGCTCGACCAATTTGCTACAATACTTTTGATGAATACGTCGTACTACACGAACGTGCGTGTCTGTTTTCTTTCCTAATTTCAGTAAAATTTGATGAATACACCACGCTAACACAAACGTATCTCCATTTCTTCCAATCAAATTTGACCCCACTTTCCGTGTTTTCCTCGCTGCTGTTTCCTTTCCTAGTTATAATCAAATTATGGCACTTGTATTCATAAAAACTTTCAGGGTATAATTTGGATATATTATTAATATAAAATATTTTATATAAATATTTAATTATATATTATTAAATTAATAAAAATATTTAATTTAATTATTTATTATTTTAAATATTTTATTAATATAAATATTTAATTAAATAATAATATAAAATTTTTTTACATTATTATTTTTTATATTATTATCTTGCACCCGATGTCCTTGAATCCCACATCTAAGAAAAACTATATAGAATTACCAGTCGATAATTGCATAAGTTTGACGAAATGGCACCTGTCATCACCTAAATGATTATCACTAAGCCTTCCGCAGGCTCTATAGCAAACACAATAGAATATCATTTGACATGATAATTGATCATCCAAAGGCTATCTTCTCAAATCTCTAGAGTTTTGGTAATTTTCTTTTCGAAAAGGATCTTTGGTTCATTCTGGAATATCATTTGACATGACAATTGATCATCCAAAGGCTATCTTCTCAAATCTCTAGAGTTTTGGTAATTTTCTTTTCGAAAAGGATCTTTGGTTCATTTGATTCCCTGTTGTTGGACAGTATAATCAAGTCCGGTGCATAAGAACACCTAACTAAACCATGATAAGCCATTTTTAAAGACGTTTTGAATTAAAGATCGGTTAAATTTAAATATGAGTCATATTAAAAAATTTATTATAAAAATAAAATAATTATAAAAAATAATAATAAAATAAAAAATAAAATTAATAGATAATAAAAAAGTAAAAATAAAATTAAAATTAAAAATAAAATATAATAAATAGAATTAAAAATTTAATAAATTAAATATCTAAATTTTAATTAAGAAAAAATATTATTTTTGTTTTATCAATTCTAACCACTAGAATGACATTACGAAGTAAACTTGAATAAAAAAAAAAAATTACGTAGTAAACAAAATTTCAAGTGAAGATATTGAAATTGATACTTTTTCACCAATAAAATTTTAAATAAATTAGTATATAAATTTAAGCATATAACAATTTCTTTTATCCAGGGAGCCCTACTAATATGAATCAAAACTCTCTCTCTTAAATGATACAGTTTTAGTATGTTAAAGAAAGACCCTGAAAAACCACCAAAATCTTCTAAACAATTCTTACAACGGATATACGTAATTTTCTTTTTATCAAAAATAATGAGGTTAAAAATTATTTTTAAGAGATATTTTTGAAGAAAAAGATAGGCGTTGATCATGAGAATGACTTTTGTTGAATTCATCGATGGCCAGCGGCCAACAAAGCCATTACGTGGACAGAGCCTTGTAACTATTGTGACTGTTCAAAGAATAAACCCGTTGGATTAGGCGACGGCTTTATTGCAGCAGTTACAATTGAAGGGGTATGTAATTTCATCCAATGTTTATTGCAAACAATTGTAAATATGGATCGAAAAAGCAATTATAAATAATCCCATTATTAAACATTTTTGGCACTTACTTTGTGTAGTGTAAGAGTGTTTTAAGAGTTTTAAATTTTATAAATTTTTTATATTATTTTTTAAATTTAAAGAGAGTAAAATTTTTTTTATTTTTGTCAAATATAAATTTTATAAATATTTTATTATACTTTTAAAAAATATTATCATTAACTTAATAATAGTTATATATAAAAATAAATATCTTTCTAAAATAACAATTTATTTACTGTACTTAAGTTCTTATTCATCTTTTATGTTATTTTTTCTAACAGAAAATAATTGAAAACCCAACTCAGACAAGTCACCTCAAGCAGAGAATGGATCCAGCTGTCCAGCATAATCAGTTTCTCATGTTGGCCTACACACAGGCTATAGCTCAAATTTGCGCGGTGGAATGTGTCACATACGCATAGTAATGTTTAATGAATATATTTTTTTAATCAAATATTATATTAATTTATATTTTATTTATTATTAAATAAAATTATTTAATAATAAATAAAATATAAACTAATATAATATTTTATTAAAATATATTCACCTACCATTACTCTTTTATATATACATACGACAGAACAAAAAAGGGACACCGGAAAATGAGCAAAGAAAAAAAAAAAAAAAAAAACTATAAAAACACAGTGAGAAGAGCGCACGTAAAAGAGTGACAATCCCAATTGTGAACGTGCCACATGGGCTTGACTTCTCCCTCCCTCCTTACATGTCTTCTATGGCAGGATAGTGCTGGTGTTGCTACTCTCCGTGTAACTTTTTAGTTATTTTTCTTATGTAGATCTATTTAAAATGTCTGAAATAAGAAATAATTTTATTTAATTTAAAAATTAAATTTAATATTTAAAATATATTATAAAGATAAGATTTAAATGGATATAGAAATCAAATGAAATTGATTAAATATAATTTTATTAATAAACTATTCAATAAGAGTATATTTATGTAATTAAATTTAGAATCAAATCAATGTTCACAAAATCATACCAAATTTTATAGGATTTATAAAATAAAGCTAAAGAAATTCATAAAATTTTAATGATAAATCATTTATTTTTTTATCATTTTAAATACATGATTTAATTTGTAAATAAAATTAAATTACTATTTTTTTAACATTTTAACCACACTCTTTTTGATAAATAGTTGTTGGGAGAGTCCATTGCCACTCTTATGTGTTTATTAATACTCTTATTTGACAATAGTTCATGATATTTTTCTGTTAGCATCTTCGTTTAGTAGATTTCAAACTAGTTTTGTTCCTCACCAATGCAACAAAGTACCTGATGCATTGGCCAAATATGCAAGATATAATGACCATATGTGGTTAAAGGAAAATCTTCCTCTAATATTGTGAACTTTGTTGCTTTGGATTTGTCCTTTGAATAAATTCAGTACGTCCATAAAAAAAAAAATTCTTAAATTATTTAAAACACCCTTCTTCTTTCTTAGTCAAACTAATTGTCTAAAATTATTTTTTAATTATACTTCCAAATTCTATCTAGAAGTATTATCATTAATTATATAATTAAATCATTAAGAAGTCTTTTAAATTGTTTAATTTCACTCTTAATTTTTAATCCTTTTCATATAATAACTAAATATATTATAAATTTATCATTTACTTATTTAATATAATTTTAAGCTTTAAGTATTAAATTAACATGATTTCAATTTTTATGTCTTTCTAAAAATATCCTTAAAAGGCATGATAATTTTCATATGCAAAAAAAAGGGTAGCCTAGTGTATATGGCTGCCACCTAGTGAGGTCTAGGAATGATTGATGTAGACAACTTTATCTTTATTAGTAGAGGGGCTGTTTTCAAAATTTAAATATGTGTGGCAGTAACCTTACAGTTGCGTCAAGGCTTATGCACCCTCTATAACTTTCATATGTTAACCTCATAAAAATATTCTTCTAAATTTAAAATTCACATGTTAACAAAAAAATAATTTTTATGCATTGATTTATACTATCATCCACTAGAAATACAAAAACATGTTAAGTTTTTCAAAACTAACTATATAAATATCCAAGATAACATAACACTTTCTTGCATTACTAAAGAACTATTATATTTCAAGAAATAATCTAAAGTACAAATTCAACTCAACCTTCAAATGATCTTCATAATAATAAGAATAAATATAGGTTACATATGTATTATTTAATTTAACTTAATTTTCTTTATTACTTAAAAAATTTTAATCCACTGGATTTTATTAAAACTAAATACAAAATATCTTTTTCTTAATTAATTAAGAGATAGAAAGAGGATTATTTTAAAGAAATTAAATATAAGATTATTAAGGAAATAACAATAGATGAAAAGAAATGGAAATAGATACCCCGTAACCAACATTTACTTAAAGTAGAATATTTTATTTCCACTAGTGTAAGGGCCGTGCATATATTGCACGAGCACACACTTGCATACAAAAGAATAGCCAAAACTCCATGTCAATTTTATGAGTAAATTTTTAAAATAGTCTCTATCTAATTTTGTGTTGGATAAATTAGTTTCTTAAGAAAAAAAAATTAAACCTATGGTTCCTCACCATTCAAAATGTAGGATAAGTTTAGTCCCTCTATTAAATATCCAACATTAAGTGCCTGACATGGCCTATTAAATGGCTGACATGGTCCATTTTGTGCCACCATGACAAATGGCAAGACAAATTGGTCCCTCATTGAAGCAAAACCTAGAATCCAAAACTCATCTTTCTTTTCTTTATTGAAGCAAAAATCTAAAACCCTATTATCATATTCTTCCTCCTTATATCATAAAAAATAGTCATTTGTATTATATGGTAATGGGAACAACTCATACAAATATAGATAAATTAGTCAGCTTCAATCTTGTCACCATCTTCAAATACAAGTTATTACCAACTTACTACCACTAGAAGCTCGTACACACTCGATTAATAAATAAACAATTATGGTAATTACATCCAGAACAGAGTTTTGTACATTACAACAAAACTTGTAGATAATTACATCTAAGAATCACGATGGAATAAAAAATTGTGCACAAAACTTTGCATTTAGATTAACTGAGATGAGAGAGAATACGAGTGTGTGTGTGTGTGTGTGTATGTGTGTGTGTGTGTTAAGGTTAGGGAGAAGGAGGGTATGGACTGCTAGGGAACCTTTGACGTATACAAGCCATGAGCTCTTACAGAGAAGAGTGCAATGGACACACTAGCTTGGTGGAATGGGTGCAAAGGTGAGGCAAAGATGCTAATCAAGAGAAGAAGAGGATGTTGAGAAACCCTGATGAGAAGTCCCTTATAGTGTTTGTTGACAACCTCCCTTTGTCAATGACAACTTCATGGCGATGGCAAATATTTGGACATAAGGACGAGTAATTGATGTTTTCATGTTAACGAAGAAAAGAAAATCGAACCCTGCACCATTTGCATTCATTAGATATACAAATAAGAAGGAGGCGATAGAAGCCATCCGAAGTTTGGATGGAATGACAATTCGGGAAAGCAAAATTATGGTGCAAGAAGCCAAATACAAGAGATTTGAAGATAGAAGCAAACCCAGCAATCAGTAATGGAGTACTTGACGGAAGAACTTACAGGGAGGTTGTGAAATTATCAATAAGGAAAAGTAAAAAAAGTAATTTGAGGGAGGTTTAGAACATCCTCTTTAAGAATGAGAAGGATGTACTAAGTTATGTTAATGAATTGAAGGAGGAAGAAGGGAAATCATACCAACCTATTGTGGTTCAGGGAGAAAAAATGTGAAGAATTGAAAGAAAAAATTGCTAAGGAATATTGTTGGTGAAGCTACTTATCCTTTGAACATTGATCTCATTAGAGATAGGTTATTATTCGGATGGTATACAATTGAGGGGTTTAGGAAAATGGGCTTATTTAAAGTTTTGATAACCTTTTCATCTAAGGAGGATATGAAAGATGTTATTGCTTCAAATTGGCTCTTAAATCAATTTCTAAAAATCCATAAGTGGTCTGTAGTGGAATGCAATTCTTCCTGTAATATGAATTCATTATTTTGGACTTCTACCCCACACATGGTCATCGAAAAACTTGAAGAAAATTGGAAAAGTCTGGGGGTGAAGTTGTTAGTTTGGATAAAAGAACAAAAGAAGCCTTGGATTTGATCGGCTGTGCAAAAATACAAATAGAAATTGGAATAACTGAGTTGATCTAGGAGAATATTATCTTTTCAATTGATGGAATAGATTTTCATGTGTATGTCAAAGATATCAATAAAGAAAGTGCCAATATGTGGAACTATAAAAGGAATCAAAGGCAGCATCAGTAGGGTGAAGAAGATGAATAATATGGGGATGATGATCAAGATGAACAAGATCAACAGGTTGAGGGTCTCATGAAAGCTTCAGCAATGGGCGAATCAAATCAAAACATGTGGTAGGACCTTAATAAGGATAATAATGGAATAATGATGAAAAAGTGCTTTGGAAGGATGTCCTAAGATAATGTGGTGCTCAAGAATAGAATTCATGAGGGTAATAACTTTCTTAATAATACAATAGTGAGTGAGAGGACTTTAACTTTTGAAACTAACACCAGAACAGAAGAAGTCATCAAAGAATGGGTGAATAATGGGCCTCATGTATGTGAAAAGGGCCTGGTAGATTTTTTTTCCAAAAAAATCCAAAGACTAGCCCATTAAGCAAGTTTTCCCAAGACAATCAGGTGATGAATCAAGTGCAAGATCAAGTAAGCATCTTTGGCCCATCATGCCCCTTGGCTTTGGGCCTATCCTTGATGCAGCCTTGGGCTTTTATGTTAAGAACTCGGTTGATCTTAGTAAAGAAAAATAGCTCGAAGGTTATGAAGATCAGGACATTGTGAAGGATAGCATGAATGAGGCTCGGGCCATTGAATCAAAGTAGCACCCTCAATTACAACATATAGTAAGCAATGTCAAGAAAAAGAAAAACAATAGTGGCAATAATAATTCACAAGAAGAAGAAGATAGCAAGGGTGAGGATCTCTATGGGGTGGCCTGAAAAGAAGCAGAGAAAACTTAGAAGATAGGCAGGAATCATTGATGAAGATCAAACAATTCAAGCACTAATGAAGGATTATATGGAAAAGAGGAAATAAAGTATGGCAGAAAACAAAAGAAAAAGAGTTCTTGGAAGAAGTCGAAGACACATAAAGTAGGTGAGTCTAGCCCTATTCCATGAAGTTTTTGGTCTTGGAACATTAAAGGTATAGAAGGTAAAGGGAATCTTGGGGTGGTTAGAGGTTTTATTCAGAAACAGGGTATCATGTTCCTTGGCTTAGTTGAAACAAAGGAGACAAATTTGAGGGAGAGTCATATTAGAAGATTATGGGGCTCTTATAATTTTGAGTAGGAATCAGTAAAAGCAGTAAAATGGGGGATGGGGTTTGCTATGCATATGGGATTTGGATTTTATCAAGAAAGAAGTTGTAGTGAAAAGAGCTAGGTGGATTTGTATCAAAGAAAATGTTAAGGAAGTGGATCTAAAATGTATTATAGGACTTGTTTATGGTCCTTATTCAATTGTGAAAGAAGAACTATGTGGAAGGAATTATTGGATCTAAAAGAGCAATTCCAGATTCCTTTATGTTATGGGCGACTACAATGAAATTCTGAGAGTGGGTGAAAGATGTGGGAATAACGTAGTAATAAGAAGGATGACCGAATTTGGAGAGCAAGTGAATGATATGAATTTAGTGGACTTATCTATTGTGAATTGAAAATTCACATGAAGTAGAAGTAAGCCATGTAGTCGCCTAGACAAAGTTCTGATTAATCCTGTTTGGAATGTGAGATATCCAAACCTACATTTTAGATGTTTGAAATGTTCCAAATCTAACCACATTCCACTACTGTTGGGTTCTAAGGATCTAAATTGGGCTTCCAAACTGTTTAGATCCTTAGATGTTTGGTTCTCTCATGGAGGAACCTTGGGCACAAATGTTTACTGGAAAAATTGAAGGGTCTTCAGAATACCCTAAAAAAATGGAATAAAGATATCTTTGGAAACATAGAAAATGGAATAAAGGCCCTAGAAGGGGAAATGGAGAAGAATGACTTGTTATTGGAAGTTAATGGAGAAGATGAGGTTTTGTTGGCTAGGCGCTATGCTCTAATGGGCCAACTTGATTTATGGTATAAAAGGAGAAATGATATTGTCCCTAGATAAGTATGCAAAAGAATTGGATAGGAATTCTAAATATTTTCACTCGATTGCTACTTTCAAGAAATAGAAGAAACAATTACTTGAACTCAAAGTGGGGCAGAGAGTCTATAAGGAGCCAAACAGATTAAAAGATAAAGCTGGAAGACTTTTTAAAAGGTTGTACAAGTAGAAGTGAAGACCTATGATATTAATTGATGACTCATTGGTTCAGAGAATTTCAAGTGAAGAAGCAGCCAATTTGGAAGTGATTACAATCGTGGAAGAAATCAAAGAAGTTGTGTGGTCCTGTGATCCGCTGAAAGTTCCTGGGTTAGATGGATTCAATTTGAATTTCAATAGATAATTATGGGACATAGTGGGCACGAAATTTAATAAAGTGGTGCTAGATTTTTTTAACATAGGATATTTTGAGAAATCCGTGAACATGACTTCGGTAACTTTGACACCAAATTTCGAAGGAGCAAAGGAGATGAAAGAGTTTAGGCCAATAAGCATGATAGGTTGTGTGTACAAGGTAATTGCCAAAATTCTTGCAAGGAGGATCCGCAAAGTTATGGGTGGTTTAGTTAGGGAAGCCCAAACTGCATTTATACAGGATAGAAAAATTTTGGGCTTTGATAGTTTGTAAATCAGTTTATTGGTTAAAAAAAGCCAAAACAAGAAGGGGTAATCATTAAATTGGATTTTAAGAAGACATATGATTCAGTGAGATGGCATTTTTTAGACCATGTCTTGGATAAAATAGGGTTCGGGTTTAGATGGAGAAAATGGATTAATAGCTACCTTTCTACTGCTTCAATGTTCATTTTGGTTAATGGCTCTCTAACTAAGCCATTTAAGATGGAAAGGGGGTTGAGGTAGGCGATCCTCTCTCCCTTTTTCTATTTGTGTTAGTGGCAGATATGCTTAATAAACTCATCATTAGAGTTACTAGTATGGGAATAATTAAAGGTTTAATGATATGGAACAGTAAAGTGCCGTTGGCTTATTTGTAATTTGTGGATGGTACAATCATTTTCTGCCCTACTAAGGAGAAAATATTGATGAATTATAGAAGAATCCTAGAATGCTTTGGAGTTATGTTAGGTCTATCCTTAAACAAAGATAAATTAACTCCAATTCCTTTAAATCGCATGGAGGAATTAGTGGAGAGCCTAAAGTCAAGATTTGGATGTTCAGAAACAAGGCTACCTATCACATATTTGGGCATTTGCTTCGGTGCCAATCTGAGGAGAATATCCATATTGAGACCAATGTTAAAGAAGTTGAAAAGAAGTTGAGCAGATAGAGAACCAACTTGTTGTCTAGAGCAAGTATATCGATGCTTATAAAAACAGTGCTGAATAGTTGGCCATTATACTATTTGCGGTTGCTCAAGATGCCAAAGGCAGTTGCAAAAATTTAAAAAAAAAAATCAATTCCTTACAATCGAAGTTCTTTTGGGGAAAGTAGAATGCGAGAAGAGGTTTTACCTCGAATAAGCTGGAAACAAATCCAGTTACGCAAGGAAGCAGGTGGACTCGATGTCAAAGATGTCTTCATAAAAATTTTGCTCTCCCTTTCAAATGTTGGTAAAAAAGAACCATTGTGGGAGAGGATTGTTAGCTCATGCAACAACCTATATATGGGAATACTTTTATGGAGACAAATTGGAGGAAAAATAAACGGGTTGTCATCATCAATATGTTGTAAGAGATTTATGGTTCATGGTTAGTGATGGAAACAGCCCTTCTTGTTAGGAAGACTTATGGATTGGAGATTCATGCGTTAAGGATAGGTTTCCTATACTATATACAATATCCTCCCAAAGAGAAACAATCATATTTGAGTATGGAGCTTGGGATGGGTATTCATGAAATTAGAATTTCCATTGGAGATGCCAATTCTTTGAATGGGAATACCCTCTGTTACATAATTTAAAGGTGAATCTTATGCAGGTATCCCTTATGGATGGAGACAATGATCGTCCATTTTGGAGATAAAGCAATCGTGGCTCCTATTCAGTGAAATCCTTCACTACACATATGCAAGGCTGGCAGGTTATGCAAGTGGAATATCATTATATCTTCACAAACCTTTGGAAAGGTTTAGCTTCACTAAGAGCGGAAATTTTGGCTTGGTTTGCAATATTAAATAGGCTATGCACCATGGATAGGCTGAGCAGGCTAAATATTTTGTAAGGAACTCACTCAAGTGCATGTTATATAACTTAGAGGAGAATCACATGAACACTTGTTCATCCATTACTCAGTTGTTTAGAAAATTTTAGCAGGAATTTCTTAGGGTTTAGGGTTTCTTAGATGGTTTATGATATCATGATCTATGCGAAATGATCTTAAGACACTATTTGATTCTTGGTTAGCAGCTAGTTTTGTAACGTTCTTCTTTGTACAGTACTATGCTTAAGTTATATTACCACACCATGTAGTTGTTACTGTTACCTGAGCAGACCTTATCTGACAGCAACTCCAGCTGTCTTTGAAAACTTCTTGAACTTGTGAACTATCTCGAGATAACACGGAAATAAACATAGGAGTGAAATTATAAATTCTCAGTAGGAATCTTTAAACTATCATATGCCGTGTCATCGTTATTATCTCCAGCTGCTTCGGTTTATTATGAAATTGTGAGCATGTTTACTAGGCTGTTCAGTTTTATAGTTTGAAAATATATTGTTTGAAGCAAAGTTTATTTAATTTCACGCACTTGAGTCACATTGGCAATATTTCATAATGAGAACAATAATCATCCCATGAGTAGATAGAACAGTCTCAACATCAATAAAACATGGAATATAAGTATGCAAATACTCATATTTGAATTCATGCACATGCACTGGTGCCTTCATTTAACTTTCTTTGCTTTCTTTCCTTGGCACACCTAGGCGTTACGTATCGCCATCCCTAGGGTGCTTGCATATGTTTAATCTTTATTCTTTACTGCCCTTGGGTAGTCTGATCTAGGAGTGAGCTCGTCAGCTCAACTCATGACCATCGTCACACAGACTAACCCACAAAGGGACCCCTGTGCCTCTAGCCTTGGAGGGATCTCATTTTGGCCACGCGCCTCTAGTCTTGGAGGGATCTCATTTTGGCCACGTGCCTCTAAATTGAAGGGATCTCTCTTGGTCACGTACCTCAAGAATAGAGGAATCTCAGTTGACCCCTTGCCTTCAATGTAGAGGGATCTTATCTGACCATATGCCCCCAAGGTAGAGAAATCTCATCTGACCACATGCCTCCAAGGGAGAGGGATCTCATAGTTTTATACTGCCTTCACAGGGAGGGATTCAATGTGCAACTGCCTCCAAGTGAAGGGACCTACATCTTATCTTATTTAATGGCCTTCACAAGAAGGGATCTCAAAACTGCCTCCAGGTGAAGGGATTCACATTTAATATGTTCATATTATTTCATTCTCATACATAATCATGCATGGACATGCGGAATGTACTCATACATATGCTTCATCATTTATTTTCATATACGTCATATCATACTTAAATCATTCTTACATATGGAATTTCCACATACATATTCATAACATATAAATGCTCATAGCTCATAACATATAAATGCTCATAGCCTCTTTACTATTCTATCGAAAACTCGGCAGTACAACGGGTCACGTCCGCTTCTCCATGAATAGTGCCAGGCAACCCGGAAACTTTAATCAACAGCAAACCTAGGATAGGATATTGTAATTATGCTAAGAATATAATAATATTAATAGGTGCAAGTTTTATAGTCTTAAGCCTTAAGCTGTCTCGTAAGCTTTTTAACTTTTACTGATATTCCCGAGTTTGGGCTTATAACCGACTTCCGAGTTCCGATGGCATATCTGCTTCAACTTCTGGAATTATAAGTCTATGTCTTAATTCTTGACTCCTGGGATCATGTATTCAATGTCTCGATTCTGATTTATGACTTTAACTATGTCCGACTAGTTTTCTATTTGCTTAGTCCCGAGTTCAACATCAAATATACCCGATTTAGTTCTTTCTACTAGGTTCCGAGTTCAGCCTTAAATGTTCCTGACCTAGTCCTTTATTTACTAAGTTTAGAGTTCAATTTTTAGTGTACCGACCTAGCTCTCTGTTTACTAAATCCCGAGTTCAACCTTAAGTTCACTATATCCCGAGTTCTGATATGGATTAAACTTGATCTAGTTTTCACACATGTCACTAGCCCGAATTACACTCTTATAAGAGAAAATTCACCAAAAATAGAAATCTGGGTGAAAACATATAAAATTTATATCCCTGTAAAGCTAATAGGGCAAGCTTTCAAATGAAATAAATTGCATATTATTTGATTGAGTATATTTTGAGTTATAAGCCCTGAAACTCGACCTTCCTGAACTACACTGTTTTGACCGAGTTTGGACATAGGGCAACTTTCTCGACTTACTGGGAACAAATGGGACCTTAACTAACTCGAAATTTCTTTATAGGATGTTCTCCTATGTGTGAGCTTTCAAAAAAAGTTGGTTTCACTTAATTCCAGGTCGTATAGGGCGAGTTCTTCCTTGAACAACCTAGTTTGCCTAGAATCAAACTCAAAAACCTAGGTCAAACTTCAAAAATTCATATCTCTCTCAATACTAATCCAATGGCCTTATATTATATATGTATGGAAAGCCCTGAATGTCTAGTTTCAATAAAAATAGATTCATGAAGTTTAAACGACTGTAGGTAGAGCTGTACACTCCGCCGTACCGACCGTCG
Organism: Pterocarpus macrocarpus; assembly: GCA_031439585.1. Lineage (NCBI taxonomy): Eukaryota > Viridiplantae > Streptophyta > Magnoliopsida > Fabales > Fabaceae > Pterocarpus > Pterocarpus macrocarpus. The sequence continues at coordinate 12,543,229 of CM062516.1, read as the reverse complement.
AGGAAAAACCCTACCAGCTTTATGAGTTTTCTCCTTCCTTCAAGTTCTTTCATACCAATTCTAATTCTAATCATAACATACATGCATAGTCAACTATAATTCATCATCATCACTTCACATATCATCAGTAGCACAAAGTATACATGACTCACACACAACTCCAAACCAAGGAAAATAAGAAGAGAAGTAGGATTCCTACCTTGCCTAGTTGAAATCTTGTTGATTTGGTGCCTTAGATGGAAGCAGCTTTTGATGAGACTTGAAGAGGGGATGAAGATGGACTGGGATGAGTGTGTATGGAAGAGAAATAGAGAGTGGTCAGCTCCTTATGCTGGCCGAAATTACCAAGGGAGAAGGAAGGAAAAAGGTGGAGATTTTTGAAGCAAGCTTCATGTTGATTGGTGGATCCCATCTTGCCTTCCAATTTGGCTTGGCTTCCCCCTCTACATGGCTAAAAATGGCGCCACATGTGTGGGTATCTTGGCTAAATCTTGGCCATCCATTCTAGGGTTCTCACAGTATAACTTTTATTGATCCGGTTCCGATAGTCTTAAATACTAAAATCTTACCGATTTCTCTTAAATCGGTAAATTGATTTTAGAAGAATCCTATGAAGTTTCCTATGGTTCTAATCTAATTTCATTATAACTAATCATCTTAAATCACACTTAATTAGTTTTAAGTGAATACTAAATCAAATCCTAATTAATCATAATTATTTGCTAAAAACTGAGCAATTTGGTTAAAAACGATTAAAATTTTTTGGGCGTTACAAGTTTTACTAGTGCTAGAAAATGGTAGTGCATTTTTGTGTTTTTTACTGTGCTGTGGATAGTTTGGACAATAAGGAATAAGATAATATTTGCAAATGGTGTGTCACAACCCAACTCAAGCCGTGACCAGCACATAGGGACACATCTCTAAGAAGCCTACTTAGACTTTATTCTAATAGAAAATTGGATAGAATCTCCTTTATATTTAGGATTATTCTAAAATAAGGATTCTCGCCCTACATAAAACATGCAAACTCATTGGGGATCCAGACATTTTCCGAATGCACCCCACAACACACAATATGAGAATTTAAAACATAATCACTTATAAAAATGTATTTACATAACTATTCAAGAAGCTTTAATCCATAATCATTGCGATTTAAAATAATTACACTCCAAAACACAATATACATATTACAACATATGACCCAACACAGGGAGGACCCTGCCTGTAGGTTATTGGAGCACTTCTAAAGATTTTACACTTAAACTTAAATGCTAAAACTTTTAGTTAGCTGTGGAAGCTTGAGCACAATCCTACACATGTCTAAAAACATGGAGAGAAAGAAAGAGAGAGTCATACAGACTCAGTAAGAGATAATATACCTATAACAAGAGTGGGATAAGCTTAAACATAATCTTTTAGTAACATATAACCTTTAAGCTGCTTCAAACTCATATAATTTCTTAAGTAAACTACTTTGTCTATACATTAATATACTATAAAATTTCCAGTAAAACATGCCTGGAGTATAATTTGTCCTTAATTCACCCTTTTTAATTCAACTGGATAAAAACTTCTTCATAATCATACATATATATAAGCATAATACTTTTGAAACCAAATGTAATAAATCATATACAATAAGTATATAAAAACTAAGCTTAAAGATAGAATTGCTCTCTTTGAACTTGAAAAGTAAATACTTGTTTCAAAATCATAATAAAACTTAAGGGAGGATCCTATTCAGAATCTATATTCTAATTATTTTTCCATCCGGGTATTACGTATTGCCGTCCCCAATATGGTTCCTTTTTCAATCACCTTTGGGCGTTACGTATACTGTCCCCAAGATGTTCATATTTATTCCAGACATGTCGGCAAAACATCTGGGCTGGCAACCATCCTGCTAGCTAGACTTTTCAAGGTGCACCAGAGCTAATGTTAACTGCCATTAGCAAGTAGTTTTTGATACAATGCCCTTTCCTTTGGAAACCTTTGCTCATTTCTAGGTCATTGTCATTAAGATTCCTTAAATAACTTTACTCCAGACATCAAGTTCGGGATTCTAAATACATTGCTTAAGCTTTTAAAGCATTAAAATTTCATAGTTCTCAACATTTTAAGCTCTAAAATCCAAACATCAATTTGCAAATAATGCATAGGAATCAATATTAAGCTTACTTCATAAAAATCTATAATTTCTAAACATCATATCAATTTCAAGCCTTTATATAGTTAAATTTCTAATAACTTGAAACCATATCTTTCTCTATCAAACTGATCATGTATCGAAAATCACTTCTAATAACTTGACACCATATCTTTCCGTATCAAACTGACCAAGTATCGAAAATTACTTCTAAAGTACTTGTCCCACACACATACATAATCATATATATATATATATATATATATATATATATATATATATATATATATATGTATATGGAAGAGTAAAATCTTTTGCCTTTGAAGAATTCACTAAGATCATACATTAAAATACTATTTCAATTTCTTTGTCCTTTAATAACTCAAACCATAAACATAACATTTACGAAATCATGGATTTACTTAAAACAAACTAGCTATAGATATGTTATTAACTCACAGTGCTAATCCAAGGGAAAGAGTAGCCTTAGTATGTTGTGCCATGGAGCTATGGTTACCATAATCAATTGGATTTTTATATACTTATTTTCTCTCATTACCAGCTCATTAATCCTCTCTTGTGCCTAATTATTTTGAATTGGATCATTTTGTGTTGTTTGGATTTTGTTTAGGTTTGAATTAAATTTTCTAGCATTAGGCAAATTCTGACACTATTTTGGTTTTTGGGTCATATCTTGAGTTGTAGAGCTCATTTTATTGTGATCTTTAGTTTGTAGGAAAGCTGAGAGATAGGCCTACAAGTTTTATGAAGAGGTCAGAGGCCAATTCTAGTGTTAAGAAGCTGAATTTGGGCCTAGAAGTGAACTGAAGCAATGCAGTCATAAATTCTGTGCAGGGTGTGGTATTTGGGCCATATCTCGGTCCACAAACGTCCGATTGAGACAGTTCCAATGAAATTTTGAAGCTGACATCCAAGGCTAAAATTCTTCTTCAAAGAGAAAATCCAAATGAAACCGTTTTGATAGCAAAAATGGTAGAAGAATGTTACTTACGGAATTAGTGATATTGATTTCATGTTTTTAGTGTAACTTTCTTTCTATAATTCAGATTATAGCAAATAAGCTGTCTATGTAACACCCTCCCAAGTACAGTACTATGCTTACATCATAGCGCCATACCCTGGAGTTGTTACTGTTACCTGAGCAGACCTTATTGGACAGCAACTTCCGCCGTCTTCGGAAACTTCTGAAACTATCTGGAGACAACACGGAAAATAGGAGTGAGAATTATAAATTCTCAGTAGGATTCTCTAAGTATCATTAATAACGTCATCGTTGCTATCTCCAGTTTACTTCGGTTTATTATGAAAAAGGTGAATAGGTTATGTAGACTGTTTAATTTTACAGTTCGAAAATATAATGTCCGAAGCAAAGGTTCAATTTTACTCATAGACTTGTCATCTGGGAGAGCCCATACAACACCAATTCATGAATTATAGTATGAATAATAACTGAAACATAGTAAAACACAATAGCCTCAATACACTGGATACATAACTTCTGCACCTACCTTTACGTGTATTTGAACTTATGCAAAAACATAAGATTTATGGGAAAAACCCATAAAAATCAAATCATGAATTATATTGGGACTAATAACTGAAATACAATAAAGTACGATAGCATCAATGTACTAGAGGCATAACTTCTACATATACTTTACTGGAACTACAGCATATTAAGATGCCCATATAAAATCAATATGCTGAGGACATAATATCTGCACATAACTTAACTTGTATATAAATTCATACATAGACATAAAACTTGCTTTTCTTTCTTCATATCTCTTTTCTTTGTCATCATAAAATCTTTACGTGCCACATTCCAGAGTATGATCGCCATGTCATACCCCATCAGAGTATGATCGCCATGTCACGTTCCTTAGGAATATGGGATCTGCACTTGGTACTCACACTAGCTGGGTCGAAGCCATGCCTCATGTGAGTGGGGTGTCTGCATATACATTAATCTTTAGTCTTTAGTCTTTAACTTTTACTTGGCACACCTAGGCGTTACGTATCGCCGTCCCTAGGGTGCTATTACTGCCCTTGGGTAGCCTGGCCTTGGAGTGAGCTCGTCAGCTCCACCCGTGACCGTTGTCACATCGACTCACCCACAAGGGGATCCACGTGCCTCTAGTCTTGGAGGGATCTCATTCTGGTCACGTGCCTCTAAGTGAAGGGATCTCTTCTGGTCACGTGCCTCAAAACTGAGGGATCTCATCTGACCACGTGCCTCCAAGGTAGAGGGATCTCATAGTTTTAGCTGCCTTCACAAGGAGGGATTCAAAGTTCAACTGCCTCCAGGTGAAGGGATTTACATTCATTATACTCATGTCTTTTCATTTTCATACGAGGTCATGCATAGTCACACTGAATGTACCTATACTTCATTTATTTTCATATGTCATTGCATACATGATCTTCACGTACATAGTCGTGACATATAAAGGCCCGTAGCCTCTTTGCCATTCTACCAGCACTCATACATATGCTTTGTCCTTTACTTTCATATGCCTCATCTCACACTTATGTCATTCTTGAATATAGGGTTTCTATATTTCCATTCATACTTTAATTCATCCTTGATAACTCATATCATCTTCAGATTTATCCTTGCATGCAAACATTCCTAGTTTCATAGACTTCTGCCGTAATTCTGGCAGCATAACGGATCAACTCCGTCTCCCAATGAATAGTGCCAGTTCTCACAGACAATTCAATCATAGCAACATAATCAATCTAAAACATATATGTCAAGGTCAAACTGGCAATTCTCAACTCATACCTTATATGTTTTACTAATACCTGTGAAATCACCAATTGGATCGCTTTTGCCCATCTATTCAGTTCTGCCCGAATTTCATATGATCCACCTTTATTTCTATTCAACTCATTTGAACCTGAGTTTTGGATATGTCATAGATCTATATGTCTACTTTCTAACCTCTTTGGTCCCATATCATTTTGATCCATATAACTCAAGATATTCAAATCTTACCTCAACCTGTCCAGTCACTAGCCCGAATTATACTCTTGGAAGTATAAATTCACTAAAAATCGAAACTAAGCTCAAATCATACGAAATTGGTCTCATATTGAAGCTGACAGGACAACCTTTCATTTGCCAGATGTTTCACTTGATTTACTTAAGTACACCTCGACTTATAAGTCCTGAAAATCGACCTTCCTGCACTACCCTATTTTGGTCTGGATTAGACATATAGTAAATTCCTCGAACCACTGGGATCAATTGGTGCCATAACAAACTCGGAATTTTATACTGGGATGTTCCCCTATGTGTAAGCTTTCTAACAAAATTAGTTTCACTCAATTTGGGATTTTATAGGGCAAGTTATACCCTCCATAAGTCACCCTGCCCGAATGAAAACCCTAGTTCCTAGGTCAAACTTCAAAAATTCATATCTCTCTCAATACTAATCCAATAGCCTTATATTATATGTCTATGAAAATCCCTGAATGTCTACTTTCATTTAAAAATGGTTTCATCAGATTTAACCAATTGTAGGCAGAGCCGTACACTCCGTCGTACGGACTGCCGTGGAATTCTCACTCAGGCAGCATCCTAACCCATCCATTTCTTCTAATTTTCTCCTTCTAATCATAATTCTAATTCAAAATCTCCTATGAATTTAACCATAATTCATCATAATCCATCATAATACATCCAATAATTCATCAAATACATAAAGAAGAGTTTAATCTCATGTAATCATAGTGCAAGGAATTCAAGAATAGAAGTAGAATCCTACCTCTTTGGAGTATGACTTTGCTGAATTTGAGTTTGGATTGATAGAACCTTGCCAAAGCTTGGAGATTTGATGGAGTTGGATTTGAGAGAGGAAAGGAAGAAGAAGAAGGCTGGAGCAAGAGGAAAGGGAGAACGTAAATCAGCCGTGAATGAGGAGGAAAGTCTGACTTAAATACATGAAAGTTGTGGTGTTGATTGGCTGAAGTTTTGTGGTTGAAGTTCGACCATGTCTCTCACTTTTGTGGCCAATTTACTCTCCACGTCGTCCACAAGTGGGATATGCTTCCACTCTACCTGAAATCGGAACTCGTGTCTATTATGGTTAAAGTCGGAACTCGTCCCATTTAAGTTTAGAATCGGAAATCGTGCCATCTTGCTAGTGACGAGGAAATCCCGTCTGGTTTATTCAAATCTTGGGAGCAAGATCGGACGTCGGGAGTCATACAATTCACCATCATATGATCTCGGAACTCCCATTTGAACCCGGGAATATCACTGCTGGGAATGGACTCCCTGAGGTCGGAACTCGTGGATGACTTGGAAATCAACTAAAGATTCGAACTCATGTCCATTGGATCCAACTCTCTAACAGGAACTCGTTACATTCGAATCCGAAGTTGGATAGAATGTTTAGGGTCGGAACTCGGTAATTCTGAAGGCATCAAACACCAAATGCTTGAACTCGGAGATAAGTTATGAGATCGGAAATGGGTCCGTTTTCCTTTGAGGTATGAAATCAGACATCGAAAATCACACACGTTGTTCGGACTCGAATGTTAAACTCGGAAGTCGTGGGAATAATCCAGATAAAGTCGGAAGTCGTAGACATAGGTGAACCGAACTCGAAAATCGGAGAATATGCATAAGATGAAGTCGGAAATAAAATTAGATGAAATCGAAAATCATAGGTCATGAAGATGGAAATTGTGCAAGATGAACTCGGAACTCGGAAATAATCCCTTCTATCTGAAATTCTAAGATTGAGTCGGGAATGGGATTTGATCAAACTTGAAGGTGAAGTCGGATGTCCGTTGTTGGAGTTAAATAACGTCGGAAATCGAGAAGATATGTGTAAGGAGGTCGGAAATCGGGATGTTACAGTCTAGATTCAAAGGAGAGAGAGAGATTAATGTAGTAATCACAATTTAATATATTTAGGTGGTTTTGATTCTGAATTGGCCGGTTTGGAAAGAAGCCAGAACTTGGTAACCAATTAGACAGATTTTGGAAATATACAATTTTTGATTTTTCTTCTTCCTCTCTTCTCTCACGCCTCCCTCCCCCACCTTACAATTCGTTTTCCTCCATTCATGGAGGAATAAAATTCTATCTAATCCAAGGATTCAAAGACAACATTAGCATTCTTGAGAGTTGTTGCTTCAGAGTTCATCAATTCGATTTCTTCTACTCCCTTTTTCCTTGTTTTTAATTCAATTTCAGATTTGAAGGTTTTCAATTCAGTATTGTGATTAACTACTTGATTGTTTGCATATTACTCAATTGGTTAATATTGTAATGCAACTGTTTTGATGAGAAGAATCAGGTTTCAGTTTTGAACTTTGTGATTAATTGCATTAGTGCTTGAAAATTAACATGAATTGATTAGATTCTAGAGTCTTCTGAGTTTAATCATTTAGGTGTTAATCGAATGCGTGAAGTTTTTCATGTGTAATGCTGAGGTCGAATTGAGGTTTCATTCGAACTTAACATTGATCAATGACTGGTTTGTTGATATACGTTTAGAACTCGATGATTGAATGAAAATTGTTTTCTTTTGATTCTTGGATTAGATGTTTCAAATTCTATTCATTTCGTTGTTTCTATTTCATTTTCTTTAGTCTACTAACAAAACCCCCAAATATTTTGATCATATAACATTGTCATCCTTGTGAGACAACCTGGGTTGCACCCTTTATCATAAACCTGTGTAATTCGATTTTATTGTAATTTGATCGAGCTCGACACTTGAGTCACACCACACAAGTTATCTAGCACCAAAAACATCATTATCTAAACACTAATTAGTTTATAGAACCAAAAATTAACTTGTAATACATTCCAAGGTACAAAATCCCCATTATGAAACCTTAGGTTCCCAATCTCAACCTTAAACTCAAATCTTCAATAAAATCCTTCCATACCCATGAAATAGAAGAAGATTAGAGCTTGGAGAGTTACCTTGGGTTACAAAAGAAGGAAGAAACTTGATGAAGGACTTGGGTCTCCTCCCACCTTGGTTTCTCTCTCTAGAGAGAAGAGAGAGAAAGAGTTTTAAGAGAGAATTGAACTAAAATGATGATGATGATGATGATGGAAGAAGATGGATTAGTGGTAGATTTGAGTAGAAATGGTGAAGGATTGGCAAGATATATGTAGGGGAGAGAAGAATGAGAGAGAAAGAAGAGAGAGAAAGACTTGGAGAAGAATGGGGGAGAAGCTTCGTGCTTTTTCTTTTAATTTCGCCTAGCGGTCGCCTAGGCACTGCGAACTGGCTGCTTGGGCACCCGTCCACCTGCAAGCCACTAATTCAACAACGTAGCCAGTGCCTGGGCACTGACCTTGGGCACCTAGGTGCCCAGCCCTTTTTTTTTCTCCTCTTCCAAACACTTTTCAAATATCATCATATACTTATTTACATTTCTTTATTTTTACCCCCCATTTGAATCCAATAAAAGCATTGGAAAAATAGAACTCCTTAAGAATCAAAATACAACTTTTGATTTTAGTACAAAATTCCAAAAAGTTGCATATTCTTAAACTTCCAAGCTAAAAATGGAAGGGTTAGTGACTTCTTAAAATTCATTAAAAATTACTCTTCAATTCTTGGATATCTAAGGAATAATTACTGGGACTTTTAATCCCATGAAAAGATCCCAAACATATAGCCCTCCAAGGAGGCATAAGTTTCAGACTTTTTTGGGGTTCGTTAGGACAAAGTGTCATGATATGTATGACAAACGACCTGGGCATTACATGGTGTGGCTAATGGTGATGATTTAGTGGAATAAGTGAGGTTCTATGGGAAATCTTGGAGCTTAGAGAGGTGACTATAGGCTTTGTTAAACCAGAGTCCTGCAATAGGTTTTAACAAGAATGGGATTAGTCATGTAACAGAACAAGTAATCTAAGAAAAGACAAAAATAACTTGGTGGATATGTGCTGAATACATGTAGGACATGGATGTTTATGTGATTGGAAGATACTTGCAGAATATTGAATAGGAACTGTTAGGTATGCTAGTAAATTTTGAAGTAAATAGATTCTATGGGTGCAGCATTTTTTGAGGCTTTAGTAGAAGTTATTTAGTGTGCCTTGGAGGAGTTTGATTACATTGAATATGATTTGCAAATAAAAACAACATCATCAGAGATTGTCAATTGGTTAACTAAAGGAGATAAGAGGAATTAGGAGGGTTTGCATTTAACATAATAAAACATCTCAAGCTATGGCTCAAAAATATCACTATAGTCAAAGCAAATAAATCAAATTTTATATATCTTAATCTATGTAAGGAAAAATGTCATTAGCACATCGATAGACAAGTCTTCAACTGGTAAATAGGCACAGGATGGAAAGGTTTGACATTGTTATCTTGCTGAGTCTGAATTCAAGCTCGGTATGGCATGTCATGATTTAGCTTTTGGGAGTTCAGTTCTACTTTATATATCTTGTCCTTAGTTTACTATGTTTTCAGCAGTTGGTATGTCTATGTTTTATGCTCTTTATTTTGTGTCTTGGAACTTGTTGTGCTTCTCACTTGTGATGAGTCAAGCCTTTTGTTAACTAAGAAAAAAAAAAAAAAAAACAAAACCTTGCATTTATTTGTATTCGTCCATCCTTATTATTTCAAATTGCCAAGAAGACCTCAACATTTTTGAATATTTCATTACTTTTAGCTCTCATTTAAGCCAAGAATTTCATCCTTGATAAAAAGGTATCTATCAACCTCAAACTTCTTGGGCGACAACTCGTTGTACTTTTCAAATTGTTCCTTTGCTTTGTCATACTTATCAACTAAACTATAAATCATTCCCAAAAGCCCCATTAATGTTCTTTTGTAGGAATTGAGTTTGCACCATAATGAGTATGTCCTTGCTTCCATCGCATTATTCTTCTCCTCTGCAATCTCAAGCACCTCATCCAACCTCTTCATGATTGCTTCCAGTTCCTCGTATCGATCCATCATAACGCATTCTTGAACAACACTTTGAACATAGCATATTCAAGACTAGAATTTTCTTATACAAATTGCGTGAGTTTTTAGTGTCTCTCATGCTTCATTGAGCAATAAGAAAGTGGAATAGGTGTTTTTAGCAAATATATGAGAAGGAAAGAGATGATAGCTTTTTCTTTTTTAATTTGTTTTGAATAATTTACAATAATTCAAACTAAAAATCATATGCCTATTCAAGTAGCAGTTGTAACTCATATTTATGGATATCACTTTGGGGTGATTTTTTAGGATTTGAGGAAGAAGAAGATGATAATAGGTGTTTAGGTTTTCACTTCAACTAGGAAGAAGAATATGAGATTTGGGTTTTAAAGTTTGAGAAAAAGGAAATGATAGGGTTCACATTACCATATAATATAAATGACCATTTTTTATGATATGAGGAGGAAGATAATAATAGGGCTTAGATTTTTGCTTCAATGAGAAAGAAGAAGATGAGATTTGAATTTTAGGTTTTTGCTACAATGAGGGACCAATTTATCTTGTCATTTGCCATGGTGGCACAAAACAGGCCTCGTCAGCCACTTGACAAGCCACATCAACTATTTAATAAGCTAGTCAATCACTTAATAGTATATACTTAATAAAAGGACTAACTTGCACTATGTTTTGAATTGTGAGCCACGATGGGCTTTTTTTTTTCCCGCTAAGGGACTTATTTTGTCCGACACAAAATTCATAGGGGCCACTTTAAAAGTTTGCTAACATTTTTATTCTACTAATTATGGGTGTCATGTTTCTAATTACATCCACAATTAGTCGTAGATAGGAAGTCAACATAAAACAATATTATATACTAAATGACATTTCTTTTATCAAACAAAGGTAAGCAAATAAAGAAAGTGATTATCACGATTTCACAACATATACATCTAACACAGAGAAAGAAAGAACATTAAATTTAAATTACACCAGAGCATGAATCTATAATATGTAATCTATACTCTAACATAAAAATTCTTCCACTATCAATGCCATATGCCATTTTGTCTTGATTTTAAATTTTTTAATTCTTGAAATCTTAATTATTCTTTACTTTTTCATTTATTCTATTAATATATTTCTATTGCAATTATTGTGTGATATCTCTCAAATTAAGTTCATTTTAATTACTATAAATTATATTTATTTTGACATTTCATTTTCCTCAAAAGCTCTTCCTTAATTTTTTATTCTTTATAACCATTTAGCATAAAATGTATGAAATTTTATTTTAAATATATGTAAGATAATATGAAAACTGAATTTTTATTTAGATGTATTTAAAAAATGTTATCAAAATAAAATTAAGATCAATTTTTATAAAAAAATAAAAATAAAAGAGTAACAATAGTAAAAAAATTTCACATTATAAAAGGTTTCACTTAAATTGTTAAAATAAATATAAATATTATTCAAAATAATCCATAAAAATTCAAACAAAGAATTATTATATTTTAGATAGAGTTTAATTGGAATGCACTGATAGTGTAAAATTTTTTTACACTGTCATCCAATCAAAACCTTCCATTTGCATGACCATTCAAGTAGCGGGTAGTTATATCAAAGATTTTTACTGATGTGGCAATATATAATTGGATATCTGTGTAAAAAAATTTTACACTGACAGTGTATTCAAATTAAATTCTTTTAGATATGCTTTTTTGGTTTTGCTTTAAAATATGTTAATGTATTTACTTTAATTCACTTTGTTTTAAATAAAAATATTAATTAAATATTTTTATTTTAATTTATGTTTTTAAAAAATTAAAATATATATTAAAAATTTATGTTTGGGTACTTTAAATATTTATTTATTTATTTAATAAAAATTACAGCTACAATTATTTTTTTTTTATGTGATACAATCATAAATAGTTAACCTACATAATTCGTGCAATGCACGGGATAAATAACTAGATATGTAACACCTTGATTTAGCTGTATCTATAATTAACATTGTTAGATATTAATTAACACTAGATTTATAAAATAGAGATGAGAATATAGAATAATACAAGAGAGTTTAGTTATCAGGAGATCAAACTTATTATATGTGGCTCAAAGTGGGCCACCTGGCCAAATTATACGGCACAACGTAGACTACACACCTAAAGGATGAGTCACGCTTACTTTTTCTACAAATATCTCCCCAAAAACCCTAAATCTCATAATTTCCCTTTCCTTCAGCCTACCCTTGGCCAAACTCTCCTTCTCTATTTCTCTCCTCCATTTTACTTACAAAAGCTCACAAACTCTTGGTTCCTTCTTGTTCCTTCAACATCTACTTGATTCCTAAACTTGTTTGTGATTTTCTAAATCACGTAAGAGTCAAAATTCCTCTGCTTGAACCATATCAAGTTGTAGCCAAGGAAAAGAAAGGAGAAGCTTTGGTATGGTTTTGTGATTCTAAGGAGGTTTTAGAGTTGCTAGAAGCAAGATTCACAGCCTCTTTATGTTACATCCTCCCCTGTACGGTACTATACTTAAGTTATAGTACTATACTCGGGAGTGGTTACTGTTACCTGGATGGATCTTATTTGACAGCTACCTTTGACTATCTTCAATACTCCTTGAACTATCTGGAGATAACAAAGAAATAGAAGTGAGAATTGCAAATTCTCAGTACGATTCCTTATTCACCATATACTCTGTCACTGTTATTATTTCCAGTTGCTTCAGTTTATTAAGAAAAGGTGAACATGCTATGTAATTTGCCCAATTTAACAGTTCAAAAACATATTATGTAACACCCTATATTATATAAGTCATGCTCGAGTCATGGAGTTATATTAAGAGATTGTCACTATGCTAAGATAATCTTTAAAATATGAAAAATATAATATATGGCCCTTTAACTGCTCACTTTATTACTGACTAATAGTCTCTGATACATAGATAATAAAATAATTACACTTTAAAGGAAATTGTGACTGCCATAATACACAGCGTTTACTTCCGACTAGTCGTTAGCTAGCTTCAATAGTCTCTTGGTCTGGCTTACGCTCGATTCTTGCTCAATGAATGGCCCTGTACTCTGCCTCGCACTTGATTTCCAATTTGGGTGCTGGAATATTTACGGAAAAGAGAAACATACAAGTAGGCAGTGAGAACCTAAGGTTCTCAGTAGGTAAACTCAAACCAATCTTACAGTGCCATCATAAACATTCCAGCCGCTTCGATTTATTGTGAAAATATGAGCACATATAAACAAATAGCAGTTCAATTTTAAGTTGAAAACACCTTTCTCGAAGCGGGTTATATTTTAACAATCACTTGCCATATCATATGACAGACATAGAAATACGGATAGTATAATATGCTTTAGCAAGGATCATAATAGCTTTATGACTTAACTAGATAATTGAAGATGCACATATAGATGTTTATACTTGAATGTATGCAAGTGCACTTGACTTAATTTATCTCTTCTTTAACTTGCAACTTAACCTTGCCATTCTGTACTTGGTCCCCCGGAGGTGAATGGCCTCTCTCACCCCTGGGTGATAGCCTGCTTTTCAGGTCCGAGCTCGTACCTATACATGAGTGACGGGTTTACTTTCCCCGACCCTCACACTGGTCTATTCCCCTTAAATCTGGTTGAGGGCTGGCTCAAGTCTTAGACAGTACCGCTCTGGCCCACGCTAGCTGGGTCTATGCCATGCCTCACGTGGTAGCTTGGTACGTCTTTCTTGCAAGTTCTCATAAATCTTATTCTTCTTTGGACATGATTATACATGCATATGCTACATGCATTCATTCATATACTTCATATTATACTTAAATCATTCTTGCATATATAAATCTAATGAGCATAACATATAAATGTTCATAACAGTCACATAATTCACATATTTCTGCCGAAATTTCGGCAGCATAACGGATCGAGTTCGCTTCCCCATGAATAGTGCCAGGCAACCAGTACAAATGTACAAACTTGCAATTCAATATGGACCAATAAATATATATATATATTCATAGCATCATTCATCAATTTCAATTCAAGCACCAATTGGGTTTTCGGTTTATTCTCTCTTGTTCTGCCCGAGTTTGGTATACTCCAACCTTATTGCAATTCAACTCATTTGAATATAATTTTTGGATATGTCATAGCCTTATGTGTCTAGTTTCTAACCCTTTTAGTCCCATCTCATTTTGATTTGTATAACTCAAGATATAAATATTTTACCTCAGACTGCCCTATTCTTAGCCAGAATTGGGTTCTTATAAGTAAAAATTCACTAAAAATAGGAAAGTAGGTGAAATCATAAATTAAAATTAACAGAACAAGCTTTCAAATGAAATAAGTTTTATGTCATTTTCATGAGCATATCCTGAGTTATGAGTCCCGAAACTTGACCCTACTGGACTACCCTGTTCCAGCCCGGTTTAAACTTAAGTGAAGTTCATTGGTGTGCTGGGAACAAATGGCAAAGAATCTGATTCTGAAATTTTTATGGGATATTCCCTTGCATGTTATCTTTCAAAAAACTTTAGGTTCACTCAATTTAGAGTTGTGTAGGGTGAGTTATACCCTTCTCAACTCATACTGTCAGGATAAGAATCCAGATTTCTAGGTTAAACTTCAAAAATTCATAACTAATGCTATACTAATCCAATGGCCTTATATTTTATATGTATGGAAAGCCCTGAATGTCTAGTTCCATATAAAAATGGATTCATCAAGTTTAAATGGCTGTAGCCAGAGCTGTATACTCCGCCGTACGGACCATCAAGGGGAAAACCCTACTAGCTTCTTGAATTCTCCTTGGATTCAAGTTTTCCTCTAATCAATCCATCCAATCTTCAATTCAAACTCATATGTACACCTTAAACCAACCTTAATTCATCATCATCACTCAAGATAGCATCAGAATCTTGCAAGAAATTGGGAAGAAAGTGGAGTCCCAATCAGCCCAATTCAAAGAAAACAAGAAAAGAAGTTGGAATTCCTACCTCTTCTAGGTGTTGTTGTGCTAGATTGGTGCCTTGGATTGAAGGAATCTTGATGAAGCTTGAAGAGTAGATGGAGATGGAGTGAAGATGAGTTGAGATAAGAGAGAAATAATGAGGGTTCAGCAGGTTATAAATCCGAAAATAACTAAGGGAGTTGGAAGGAAATAATTGGAGACTTTTGGAGTAAGATTACATGTGATTGGTGGATGTGTTTTCCTTCTCCAATCTGATTTGGCTGCCTTCATTGAAGGCTGATTGTGGCGCCACTTGTAGGGTGTGTTGGCTGAATCTTGGCCATCCATCCTAAGGCTCTCACAGTATAATTTCTATTGGTTTGGTTCTGACAGTTCAAAGTACCGAAATCTTACCGATTTCCTTTAAATCGGTAAATCGATTTTGGAAAAATCCTATGAAGTTTCCTATGCTTTCAATCTAATTCTCTCATATCTAATTTCTCTAAATGATATTTAATTGGCTCTAAGTAAAAATTTAATCGAATGCTAATTAATCTTAAGTAGTTGATAAAACCGAACAACTAGGCAAAAATGATAAAAATCCGATGGAGGTGAGGCCAAGTTTTTCCACTATCTTGAGCAACACTTGGTGCCACTCATACGTGGTAGGGGTGGCTGAATTTCAGCCACTTAAGTGAGGGTTTCCAGTAGAAAATTCTACTAGTTCTGCCTCAAGTGTTTAAAATACCGAATCCTCGCCGATTTCCTTCAAATCGGCAAAACTTTACTAAATGAACCTGAGAGAATTTCTATATCTCTATTCTAATTGTTCCTAACCCTAATCCCTCTAATTAACATCTAATTAACTTCTAATTTACCCTACTTAGTCAATAAGATCAAATAAATTGCTTGTTAACGTGAAATAATCGTTCTTGCAAATTTAGAGCTTTTCTATTTTCTATTTTCCGTGGCTAATGGCATATCCGTAATTTTCAGCAAGTCCAGGGGCACCCCACATCATTTCACACCAGACTGCCTCCATGGCCCAATCGGTGGAGATTTAAACTTCCACGATTTTACCACGTGATTCTGCTTTGTTTAAAACCCCATTCTGCTAATTCTACCGATGTGGAGACATAAAGGTCATTTTATGAAAAGTTCTAGGGTTATTGTGGAAATATCCACTTGGGGTTAAAGTACAATTTTTAAAACTTTTGGGCAAGATTGCAATTAACAAAAGTTGACAGGGGCACTTTTATCATTTCCTAATTTTTAGCATATGGCAGTGCTATATTTTTAACGGCAATGTTTACTACCCTATATTTCTGAGTGTGAGGATTTTCAGGGTATACCACTGCCTAAGAGATTCCCACACTGCCTAAGAGAAATAATTCAAAATTTTTATTATACTCCACTTAAGAAAATAGGGGATGTTACATATTGTCCGAAGTAGAGTTTGATTTATTCACACACTGATTAAACAAAGAGGGAGTAATTATGAAACGATAATAGGTAAAGTCAATAATAATAAGAACTAGCTAGCAGATAGAGATGTGTGCAGATGCACAAGTTTTAAATTATATCAATACATTGAAATTATTTATTCACTTGTTAAACAAAGTAGAAATCTAAACATAAGTGTAGCAGACTAGATAACCTATATATATATGGAAGCAATTAGGCTCTTGACAATCAGAGAAAGGAATTGAAGCATAAGTATAACAATCTAAAGAACAAATGAATAATATGCAAATATGAATGCAGCAAGAATTCTTGATGTAGATGCTTCTATTTCCTTTTAACTTTCTTTTCTTGACACATCTAGGTGTTACATATCACTGTCCTTAGGATGCTTATTTTTATCCTTATCCACACTTGGTCCTCTGGGAGTCTTTGGCCATATAGCTCCTGGATAATAGTTTGCTTTTCAAGATTGAGCTCGTTCCTATACAGGAATACCGGATTTATTTTCCCCTACCTTTCCACAGATCTATTCCCCTTAATTTTATTCCAATCCTAGCCCAAGAATATGGAACTTGTCATAATCCTTATAAGTTTCATAATAAATGATAACTTAACTTGAAAAGTACACGCGTGTGCAGGTGTATCATAAGTTATACATACCTTTTGCCAAAATTTCGACAACATAACGGATCAAGTCCGTTTTCCCATGAATAATGCCAGCTACCAGAAAAATCAATCAAGCAACAAAATCAATATAAAGCCTCAAGCCTTTAACATTTATACCAACAATATAACATTCCAACATAAATTGGATTTTTTGCTACCTCTACTCAATTCTGCTTGAATTTGTAAATTCCACCAAATTTTCTATTCAACTCATTTAGACTTAAATTTTGGATATGTTAGAGTGTTATTTGTCTAATTTTCAACTTTTTTGGTCCCATCTCATTTTGATTTATGTAGATCAAGTTATTTGAAATTTACCTCGGGCTGCCCTACAACTAGCTAGAAATGCACCCTTAGAAGTAAAAATTCACAAAAAATAGAAATCTAGGTGAAATCATACAAAATTATACCAAATTAAAGCTAATAGGACAAGTTTTATTTTCAACAAGTTTCATTCCATTTTCGTAGTAGAGCTTGAGTTATAAGCTCCTGAAGTTGACAAATCTGGGCTACCCTATTCTAGCTTGGGTTAGACTTAGGGTGATTTCATTGAATTACTGGGAGCAATTGATACCAAATCTAACTCTAAAATTTTTATGGAATGTTACCCTATGTGAAGTTTCTAACAAAGTTTGTTGAACTCAATTTAGAGTCATGTGGGGTGAGTTACACTCTTTACAACTCATACTATTTAGTAGAGAACACATAATTCTTATGTAAACTTTAAAAATTAATAACTCACTCAATACTAATCCAATGGCCTTATATTTTATATGGTTGGAAAGCCCTAAATGTCTAGTTTCATATAAAAATATGTTCATCAAGTTTTGATAGATATATTTTGGTTCGTACAGGATGAACGTACAGATGCCGTAGGGTTTAACCCCAAATAACATTATGCTTTTTCCTATTTCCTAATTCTCTCCTTCCAACTTCAATTCAAACTCAAAGACCCAAGTTAAACCATAGCATCAAAGAAATGAAGAAAGATGAAATCCCATACAACTACAATCCATAAGGAATAAGAATAGAATTGGAATCCTACCTTGATCTAGTGGAGTAGCTAGTAAGGAAAGGGATTTTTGAGCAGTTTAGATATTGGAGCTTCAAGAACAAGATGAAAGAGAGAAGCTAAGTTCCTCCTTCTTTTCCTTTCTTTGGACATTGCATAAAGGGGCAAAGGAGCAAAAATCTAATATTAATAATGATCATGGTTGAAGGCTTGAAGTCCCATTAGTTGGTTCATTAAGTGGCTCACAAATGAGCTAACAAAGTCTATCATTGTGTGGCTGCCTTGCACCACTTTAAAGTGGTTATGTGGCTAAGTTTTCAGCCATCAAACATAGGGTTTTTGGTGTGTAATTCTATTGATTCGATTCTGACAGTTTAAAATACCGAATCTTCACCGATTTCCTTCAAATTGGCAAAACGGTTTTGAAGAATTTTGTGAAGCTTTCTATGTTGCTATTCAAATTATTTACAAGCCTAATTTCTCTAATTGATACTTAATTGGCCTTAAATAAATACTTAATCAATTTCTAATTAATTTCACTTATTCGATAAAAACCCAACAATTTAGTTAAAAATGATAATATTTTTCGGATGTTACACTTTAAGCTTGGAAGTGAGGTATATGCAGTTATATAGTTAGATAAGCTACAGTTTTTCATTGTAACACCCTAATAGTCTCGTGCTATGCTTAAGTTATAATTACGGAATTATTAGTTGTTATTTTTGCTCACGGAATAAACATTACCATTTCAAACTACTTTATAATCAAAATAGGGGTAAATTTTTTTTTTTTGAACAATAACGAATAAGCTATTTTTAAAATCAAGAGTCATGAGTGCATCATGAACGTTTAATATAAACATCATTATCTCATACATGCGGTGCGGATAAAATAAGTATGAACGACAATAATGACAATTATCTCAAATAAATATAGCATTCATTCCACGACCATCATAGTTAATATAATATTAGTAATGCCAGAAGTCATACATAAAGATAATAATAGGTCCGATATCTACTATCGGCCCTACAAAAGAAACCTAACTGAATACATCATAAGGGAAAGTACATTAGAAAACTCTACTGCCCAAGCATATCATACAATAGAATGATAACCCTATAATTACAAACAAAAAGGGCTATCATCATGCTCAGCTCCGCATGGTTACCCATGAGAGAATCACATAGTTAAAATAAATGTGTATGCAGTCTTTTAGTTACTTAGTTCTTATGTGAAATTACTCTTTACTTATGAACATGTTTTATAGAACACTTGCTCAAATTAACAAGTTAGGTAATTATTTTCTTTCTTTAAGATAGTACACTTAGTGATTCCTAGATTCATGGTATGCTCAGAGGCCTTAATCATACTTCTAGTCCCAAAGATTTCGAGATCGCTCTAATCCTTGGGTCATGACAACGCATAACCACACTCATGAACCCAACAACACCATATTCACTAATCACCAAGGGTAATTTTTAACTTATCCAAGTTGCAAAGTTTCAAGCTTTTATCATTAACATAACAAGATCTTACCTTGAATATTATAAAAGTTATCATTCTTTAAGAAAGTATGTGCCTCTATAATTATGCTTTTGCCTTAAAGATTCCACCTTTATAAAATAATGATACAAGATACTAGTTTTAGAACTAAAGGGTCTTGTTCTTTATAAAAGTTGACACTTTTGTAACACTATCAAGGTCTTAACTTTATGATTTAAAGTTGTCTTAAAGTCTAAAAGATTCCTACTTTATGAAATAATGATATAAGACATTAACTTTAGAATTAAAAAGTCTTGTTCTTTATAAAAGTCAACACTTTTATGACTCAAAAGTGACATTCTTATCTAAAGTTTAAAACTTTACTAAACATATTCATCTTAAGGTTCAACCTTTATAAGACTAAAGAGTAAACTTATAAGTTTATGACTTAAAGTTACCTTCTTGATTAAAGTTTAAAACTTTATGAAAGGATTTGTATCCAAAAGTCAATCTTTAAGATATGAAGTGACAATATATCATTTCTATAACTTAAAAAGGCTTCATATTCCAAAAAGCTTAGACTTTTACATATATTCTTGTCCTCAAGATAAGACAAAATAAGACTTTATAAGAGCACAAAACTTGTGCCACTTTTAAGGTTGCAAGTAACTAACTTTTTGAAATTTCATGCATCAAGAATGTGTTTAATCTTGTCAAATCAAGAGAAAATGATAAAGGTGACAACTTTTTCAATCATAAGCACCATCATAAGAAGATAAACAACTTCCCACCCAAATACCACTAAGAACATCAAGATCTCATACATCAAGAATGGAAAATAGAAACTTTGAAGCACTTAAAGAAAAAAACTTTTCAAAAGAATCAAGAACAACTCATGAACAAGAGTATGAACATATTTTACCAAAAATAGAAACTTTTGCTCATGAAAAGTATGAAAGATTTTCTCAAGCTTTCACTTGAAGATCTTGGTTATGAGAGGAACCAAGCTTCAAACTTTCTTGAGAAAACAAAGGAGAAGAGTAGGGATCGCTACCTAGTGTTAAAAGTGGTGAGTTCTTGAAAGAGAAAATAAAGAAGACAATGCTCCCTAAGGCAGATGAAGGTGGCAGTTTTGGAAGAACAAGGAGAGAGCTCTTGAGCTCTCTTAAAAATGAGGCTTGTAGTATTTAGATCTTATCTCCAAAGACCAAAAGATTGGGTCTTTGAAGGGCTAAGTGAGAGTTTTGGTTATGGTGGTGGTGGAGAAAGAAAGAAAAAGATGAAGAAAAAGAAGAAGAGTATAGACAAAAGTTGGAGGATTTGGAAGCAAGAGAGAGAATAAGAGTTGAAAAATGAAAAGTGAATGAGTGGATAGTTGTTGTTGTTGTCATAACATGTAGTGGGTGGGGGGAGAATATATTTTCTTAATTTTGTATTAATTAAGGTTTAGGGAGACAAATTGGATGATGGGGGAACAAATCATATACTTACTCTTATATAAAGCACTCTTGTCTAATAATGCTTTATGCTTTAGTGATATCACCTTTGCTTTATTATTTAATTGACTAAATTTGAATTTAATAATGTGATTAAGAGCTCTTGCAACTTAAGCAATGTGATTAAGCAAGGATTAGTGATTAACACACAAGAATATGATTAAGAAAATTAAACTTGTAATTAAACTCAATTATCCTTAATTAAACTCGATTAAGCTAATTAAGGGTGATTAATACTTAATTAAGCAATTAAGGATTTGACTTGCTTAATTAGAGATTATCTAATCTTGATTAAGCATTCTCTTCACTTTCTCATCAGAGTTAACTCATCAACACTTAGTTAATCCCTTAATTAAGTGTTAATCTCATAATTTCCCATTAACTGTCTAATTACTCAGGGTTACTGATGTAATTTAGCACGACAGAAAATTGAGGATGATATATTTCTCCTCACCTTTAAAAAGAATTTTGCCCTCAAAATTCGTTACCTATAAACAAATTAGGATATTGGTTCTTCATCTCGGACTCCGGCTCCCACATATATTCTTCCATATTTCCCTTACCCCAAGCCACCTTGACCAGGGGTACTGTCTTATTTCTCAGTTATTTTACCCCACGATCCACGATCCGAGACGGCGGTAGATTGAAGGTTATGTACTCCCTTAACTGTACACTTTCGGGTTGAAGCAGATGACTACGATCGGAATGGTATTTTCTTAACTAAGATACATGAAAAATATCATGAAGGTTTGACAAATTCGGAGGTAAGGCCATTTGATAAGTAACTAACACGACACATTTCAGAATTTCAAAGGGCAAAGAAAATGGGGGCTTAACTTTTTGACCTTCATGGCTCTACCTATAACAATCGTAGGAGTGATTTTCAGGAACACATGTTCTTCTTCTTGGAACTCTAGATGTTTTCTCCTTTTATCTGCATAACTCTTTTGACAGCTTTGAGTCTTAAGAATTTTGTCCCTAATCCTCCTTATTTGCTCTATGGTCTGCCACACAAGATTAGGTCCTAATAGGCTCTACTCGCCCAATTCAAATCAACACAGGGGAGATTGATACTTTTTTCCATACAAAGCTTCATAGGGTGTCATACCAATACTTGCATGATGACTATTGTTATAGGCAAACTCAATCAAAGGTAAGTATCGATCCCAACTTCCTCGATTGTCCAATACACAAGCTCTCAACATGTCCTTTGAAGTTTGGATGGTTTTCTCTGACTATCCATCCGTCTAGGTGTGATAAGCTATATTTAGCCAAAGCCTCGTCCCAAATGCCTTTTGTAAGGCTCCCTAGAATCTAAAGGTAAACCTCAGGTCCCTATCTGAAATTATGGTCGAAAGTACACCATGCAGCCTTACTATCTCTTAGACACATAGCTAGGCTAACTTTTCCAAAGGATAAGTAGCCCTAAAGGGCAGAAAGTGAGCAAACTTGGTTAATCTGTCAATAATTACCCATATCACATCAAAATCAGCTTGGATTTTGGGTAAATCCATTATGAAGTCCATAGAGATACTTTTCGATTTCCATTCTAGGATTTCTAATGGTTGCAACATACAGAGGGTTTTTAGTGTTCAATTTTTACCTTCTGACAAACTAAACACTTGCTCACCAACTCTGCAATGTCCTTCAATCCCGGCCACCAAAACATCTTCTTAACGTCCTGATACATTTTTGTAACACCAAGGTGTATGGTGAAATGGCTCTTGTGGGCCTCCTCCAGAATCCTTTTTCGGAGGTCACCACTCGCGAGTATATCAATTCTCCTTTCAAACCTCCATAGTCCACCTGTACCTCAAGCAAAACCCTTCAACTTTCCTTCTTCCACCAATGCTAGGGTTTTCAGGAAATCTTCTTCCTTACTTTAGGCTTGAGAAATTTGACTCTTGAAAATGTTCGTCACCCTAAGCTGATTCAATCTTAAGCCATGGAGGGCTAACACCACTCTGAGGTTAAGATCTTTAAAACTCCTTACTAGCTCATCCTCCTCGAACATCATTCATAACGCATGCAAAGATTTCTGACTTAGAGCATCAGCCACCATATTGGCTTTCCCAGGATGATAGTTTAACCCAAACTTATAATCCTTCAAAAACTCCATCAATCTCCTTTGCCCCATATTCAACTCCTTTTGATCAAAGAGATACTTCAAACTCTTATGATCAGAAAACACATCAAACATCACACCATACAGATAATGGCTCCATATCTTCAAGGCAAACACTACAGCCGCTAACTCTAGGTCATGGGTTGGGTAGTTTACTTCATGAGGCTTCAACTACCTAGAGCCGTGAGCCACCATGTTCCTATTTTCCATCAAGACATAATGCAAACCTCTTTCAGAGGCATCACAGTAAACCTCAAATGATCCACTAGGGTCAGGAAATACTAATACTAGTGTTGAGGTTAACTTTTCCTTTAGATCTTGAAAGCTTTTCTCACAATCCATAATCCACACAAACAGGGCATCCTTTCTCATCAGCTTGGTTCAAAGCAAGGATATCTGGGAAAATCCTTACTAACTGGCTAAACCCAAGAAACTCGTTATCTCAGCTATAAAGATTAGTCTCTCCCGATTCATTACAGCCTCAATCTTACTTGGATCCACAGTGATACCTTCTTGTGATGCCACATGTCCTAAGAACTTTACTTCCTCCATCCATAATTCACACTTAGACAACTTAGCATAAAGCTTCTTTTCCCTTAGGATTCCCAACACAACTCTCAAATGTTCTTCATGCTCGTCCTTCGTTCTCGAATAAATGAGAATATCATCTATGAAAACAACTACAAATTTATCCAAGTAGGGTCCAAAAATTCTTTTAATACAATCCATAAAACAGCAGGGGCATCAGTCAAACCAAACGACATCACGGTAAACTCGTAATGCCCATACCTTGTCCTAAAAGCTGTCTTGGGTATATCCTCCTCTTTCACTCTTATCTAATGATATCCAGATCTCAGATCAATCTTAAGAACACAGCTGCACCTCGCAGTTGGTTCATGAGATCATCTATTCTAAGCAAAGGGTACTTGTTCTTAACAGTTACTTTGTTCAACTGCCTATCATCCATACATAGCCTTATACTCCCATCTTTCTTTTTTACAAACAACATCGGGGCTCCTCAAAGTGAGGCACTAGGTCTTACAAATCTCTTCTCTAATAACTCTTCCAATTGTCCCTTTCAACTTCGACAACTCCATTGGGGACATCCTATAGGGTGCTATAGAGATTGGCCCCATTTCCGGTACCAACTATATAGAAAACTCGATTTCCTTCTCCGGGGGAAATTCGAGTATGTCATCAGGAAATAAATCTGGGTATTCCTTGACCACGGGGATCTCTTCCAGTAACTACTCGAGTTCTACTTCACTTACCATAAGAAGAACATATCCCTCACCACCGAATTCACTACTCCCTATTTTAATAGAATTCAAGAAAAAACTAACAGGTTCAACAAGCTTAACATGTATAGGAGGAAGCACAATAGATTTCTCAGAATAATTTATCATATCATAGTTAGCCAAAAGCCAATCCATGCCTATAATCAAATCCAAACTAGACAAAGGTAAACAAATCAAATTTGCTACAAAAAACTTACCATCAATTTGAAATTGACAATTTAAACAACAATGACAAGTCTTAACTGGTTTCCTAGCAGGAGTAAAAACAATTAACATATAAGGTAATTCAGACAGACAATCCCAATCTATCTACACAATCATGAGAAATAAAGGAGTGTGTAGCTCCAGAATCATATAGTACAGTTAAGGTTCTATTGTTAACCTCGCACTTACCTTGGATCAGATCGTCGGACTGAGTGGCCTTCTCGGTATTGAGGGCAAAGACACTTCCTTAGTGTTGGGGCATGTTGGCAGGGGTCATCAACTTGATTGTGCAATCTCTAGCCATGCGTCCTGGCTTTCCACATCGAAAACACGCATTCTAGCCAGCTAAACAAGGGCATCCTCCATGGTGTCTACCACATTTAGGGCAAGCTTGACCATTCACAGGCTTAGGTGGATTTCCAGTAGGTTTCTAGGCTTGCTTTCTTTTGAAGCTTCCACTTTGAAACGGCTTCTTCGGGGTTGGGGGCTTGAACTTTTGCCCTTACAGTGCCAACTTCTTCTTGTAAGCTTCGAACCTTGCCACGGACAACTTACGGTTGCAATCATCAACCATACGGCACTTGTTGTCACGACCCAAACCCGGGCTGTGACCAGCGCATAGGGACAAGTCCCTACGCACGCCTTCGCCACAAAAATTTTATAAAAATTTCGACAGAGTCCCCTTTGTAATTCGGATATTCCCCAATTACAGAAGGTTACCCTGCAAGATAAACAAACACAACATTTCATCGGGGATTCAGGTATTCTCATAATACACCCCTCAGCACACAGTATAATAGTAAAATATATAAATACCATCATATGTCCAAAAATACATAGTTCAAGTTCTTCAGAAAATAAATCCTTTACACAACTTTAATTTTAACAAGTTGAAATATATATATATATATATGAATAAATACATAACAACAACAAAAATAGAATAAGGCCGGACCCTGCCTGTAGTACTATGGAGCTACATACTAAGATTACAACTAGAACAGAATTACAAATCAAGGCCCATTACTAAATAGGGCTCACCCAGACAGGAATCAAATGATGTTGAACTGAAGAATCAGCTCCCAAGTCTAAACATGTATCTGAAAAGAACATAATAACCACGGGGTGAGTTTTGAGAAACTCAGTGAGAGATAGAATGTCCCTAACCCACATGAGACAATGTACAAACTTAGATATTAAGATGATACTATAATATGTATAATGAAACCAAAAATAGAAATCTTAATCCATATTATCCAAATCTTCTTTTCCAAAAACAGAGTCCATCTATTACAGGATAAATCTGTCAGGAATCATACTTAGGTGGCCTTTCCTTCGTGTGAAACCCGTAATCAGGCACACACCACTCTTTCAGTGGCCGTGAATAACAGGCACGCACCACACTATATGTGTGGCCATGAATAATAGGCACGCACCACTCCCTTGAGTGGCTATGAAATCCAACATCCTAGGTGCACGCAGGGCTAACGCCTACTGCCGTTAGCCTACAGATCCCGGTCTAGATTTTCTTAAATCTTTCTTTTCCATTATACAGAATATTTAATAAAGATTCTTATAAAACAAACCAATATATCTTATATAAAACAATAAAATCGTAACTTTAAAGAAAGTAAAGCTTTAACACTTTAATAAATCAAAAACAAGTAAAAGTCCGAAGCTTTTATCCAAAACCTTTCAAAACAAAGAGAACTTTCCAAAGTTTAATAGGAAACCAACGCAACAAACATTTGTCATATTTTCTTCCCAAAAATCAAGTCATTGTCTCATGTGATCAAGTCGAAGTAAATAAGCTACCAAAATTTAAATTATATTGCTAAGACATACCAAATCATTTGCATATGAATATATATAGACAAAAATACGTTAAAACTAAGAAAGGGATAAGCTATCCACTCACAGACTTAACGCCAAAAGTGAAATCCTAATCCCATGAACTCTGAGAGCCAAAGCCAGTCCTCCAGTGGTATATACTATCAATAATACGGAAATTTAATTCAAGGTCAGTCCCTTAGACTATGGATTAATCTAATTTACTCCTAGATATGAAAATTGCTAATTCTTCTAACCTAGGGTTCTCTAGGAACTCACTATAGAGGAAATAATTTGTACCTTATAGGAAAGGAGTTTGAAGATTACCTTTTTGAAGGGAGAATGGAAGAGGAAATCTTTTAGGAACCTTGGTGTTACCTCCTCCAAGCTCCAAGATCAAATGTGCTGATTTTTGGATGAGGGTATGATTTGAGATTAAAGAAAGGAATTGAGTTTAAGTGAATGGGAATGGTATAATTTGATGGAAGGATGTGAAGAATTGGGTTTAAGAAGAAAAGAGAGATATGTTTTAGAGAGAAGGGAGAGAGTTTTGAGGGTAGAGAGAGAAAGGAAATCGCAAAATGAGGGCGTGGAACGCGTCCGGGCCTATATATTGGCCTTTGGTAATCGATTACCACGAAGAACTGATAATCGATTACCAATTATGGTAATCGATTACCACAGCCAAAAGCTGGTAATCGATTACCACCAACCCAGAACCGATAATCGATTACCAAAGATGGTAATCGATTACCACGCGAAAAATTTCAACCTGTGGGCATACAGAGAGGACTGTAATTGATTACAGATCCTCTGTAATCGATTACCAACTCCAAAAACTTGGTTCCCTCCTTCTGCAGTCCTTTCCCAGGTCCAGGATGTTGTACAGACTTATTTTTAATGTCCTCTTTAACTTTACTTTGCATTAACTTTAAAACATAAATGTAAATAAGGGAATACCCCCTCATTTGGATTCAATAAAAATATCTAAAAATTCAAAATCCTTAGGAATTAGAATCCAACTTTTGGGTTTTAGTACAATTCTCCGAAAACTCGCGTTTTTATAAACTTTTGGGTTGAAAACGAAGGGGTTATCCATTCCCTAAAATTCGTTAGAAATCCCTCTTCAACTCATTGATGCCTAGAGAACCATTACCGGAACTTTTGATCTTAAGAAAATGCCTCAAACCTATAGCCCTCCAAGGAGGCATAGGGTTCAGACTTAGAATTTCTCAGGTTTCGATTTCGATAGGTAACTGCACTCATGCTGGGGTGTTACACTTGTTGACTAGTGCAGCATAGTCATAGATCTCCATAGGTCCTACAGATGCCAGTATCTTCTCTTGCAATCCTTCTTTGATCTTGACACATTTCCAGCACTCATCAAGGTTCCCTTGATAAATCGTCGAGAACTTGCATAGCTCCTCGAACTTAGTAGTATACTCAGCAATATTCATAGTCCTTTAATGCAAACTCATGAACTCCAGCTCCTTTGCATTCCTCACGAATGCGAGAAAATACTTCTCATAGAAGTGTGACTTGAAAATCTCCCAGGTGATGTGGGTCTGGGTGCCTTCCTATAGCTTCTTGGTGCCCACCCACCAGAATTCAGCATTGGCTTCCAACAAGTAGGTAGCAAAGGCTACCTTCTACTCCTTGGTGCAGGCCAACACCGTGAAAATCTTCTCAATGGCCTTAATCCATTCATCAGCTCGATCGGGGTTGTATGTCCCTTTAAAGCTCGGCGAATTTGCCTTCCTAAACTCAGCAAACATGAGGTATTCAAGGTCTACCTCTGCTCCTCCATTATGCCCTTTAGGATTCTCTTTATCCCTTTGCTCCATCCGCTCCATCATGCAGTGAGCAACAGCCGCCTACTCCCTCATAGTAGCAGCAATTTCATGGAGCATCCCTATGACTTCCTCTGGACCTTCCAACTCGTTATGGGGTCTACCACATCTCTCTGATGCCATTAGTTCTTGGGACATAAAATAGAAGACATTGAGTTAATCAAGCTCAATATTTATGCTGAGCGAACCAACAACTAACTACATTCAAAACAAACGATCATGCATGTCTAATCCCTACATCCCATCATACAGATGAGACTCAAAGCATGACTTAACTAATACATATGCTTAGAAGCATAGTCAGTCCATCCCCAGGCTCTTTAAGAACAAACTGCTCTAATAACAAAATGTAATACCCCAATAGTCTCGTGCTATACTTAAGTCATAATTACGGAATTATTAGTTGTTACTTTTGCTCGCGGAACTAACATTACCATTTCAAACTACTTTATAATGAAAATAGGGGTACATGTTTTTTTTTTTTTTGAGCAATAACAAATAAGTTGTTTTGAAAACTAAGAGCCATAAGCGCATCATGAACGTCTAATATAAACATCGCTATTTTATACATGCGGTGTGGATAAAATAAGTAGAAACAACAATAATGACAAATATCTTAGATAAATATGGCATTCATTCCACGACCATTATAGTTAATATAATACTAGTAATACCAAAAGTCATACAGAAAGATAATGATGGATCCAATATCTACTGTCAGCCCTACAAAAGAAACTTAACTTAATACATCATAAGGGAAAGTACATCAGAAAACCCTATTCCCCAAGCATAACATAAAATAGAATGATAACCCTATGACTATAAACAAAAAGGGCTATCCTTGTGCTCAGCTCTGCATGCAATCACTACATCACTCATCAGGCGGAAGGAAACCGTTCCCAAAACCACCGGGAATAACATCACCATGTCCTCCTCTTCGAGCATGCTTACATCCACGGGGCACAACACGGGTATGGACAAACCCGCGACCACGAACCGGGGGTAGTGTATGATGAGGAGCTGTTAAAAAAGAAGATGAATTAGATGTCAGGCGAATCACGGACGAGTAGGAGGGCTAGGATGGGTTAGTCTCCATGTGATAGCTCAGATAGGAGGACTCTGAAGGATCGGAATCCACTGAAACGGTCGGAGTCAGACGAGTATCCGAGTCAAACTCATCGTTAGTGGGGTATCTCGGTGCTGAAAGTAAGGGCGGATGTCACCCAGGGTAACCTCATCGTACGGCTGATGTGGATAGAAAAACGGACTCATGATTAAAACCTGAAATGGACGGTCGTGGAATATGTAGAACTTCATAGCTGCACTCACAAATATCACCGAGACATTCAATATTGGGTCAAAACACCAAGGCCAAACCGGTAACTCAATGAACATCACCACTATGCCCGATGTCAGCATCCTCTGAAGATGACATGGAAACATAGGAGTGAAAAATACTAGATTTTTTAGTATGATTGCGACCTAGACAAACATTGTGTCATCATCATCGTCCCAACCACTTCGGGCTTTATTATAAAAATAGCAGACAGATATAAGTTCAATTGTTAATGATTTTTGAAAACATAGATCTTGAAGTGGGTTGCTTTTAACTTAACATCGTAGTCATAATATCATAAGTAAACATACATACAAAAACATAGAATAAATATTCACAATGCATATGGACAACATAGATACATGCATTGTCATGCAACCTCATAGACTTAACCATGGTTTTACTTTAACTTTATTTTCACTCTTAGCACATGCTTGACTTTCTTTACTTTTACTTTGAAATACATTATTTTTGGACATGAGCTTATTCCGTGACTGTTGTCACGCAGTACTAACCAAATCAGACAAAGCTAATATTAGTTACCTCTAAGTTGGAGGGTCCTTCATGTCACCCTGCCTCCCCCATAAAGGTTCCTTGAGTTTTTATGAATCACCGTCCCTCACTTCCCTTACCGAATTGATTGAAGGGTCATATCCCCTTCTTTTCTTTTTATCACTATACTTTACATGTATAGTACTTCTTTGACAAGACATATACAATGATATGACTAAGTCCATAATTTTGACAGAAATCCGGCAACATGACGGCTAAACTAGAGCTTCCCCAAAATGCCAATCATAAAACTTCCAACTAATAGTCCATTACATCCATATCATATCATCACACTAATCATTTAATCATGAGAGAATGCTCAATCAAACTTGTCATTCATCATATCAAATGGCATGATATATTCATACCCTAAAGGGTTCATAGTTGTGTTATTTTTTGTGGATAGTCTTATGAGTCATCATATGATTTTCCGTGGTTGCCCATGAGAGAATTACATGGTTAAAATAAATGTGTACGCACTCTTTTAGTTACTTAGTCCTTATGTGAAATTACTCTTTGCTTCTGAACATGACTTATGGAACACTTGTTCAAATTAACAAAGTTAGGTAATTATTTCCTTTCCTTGAGATAGCACACTTAGTAATTCCTAGGTTCATTATATGCTTAGAGGCCCTAATCATACTTCTGTTCCCAAAGATTTCGAGATCCTTCTAGTCCTTGAGTCATGACATCGCATAACCATACTCATAAACCCAACAACACTATGTTCACTAATCACCTATGGTGATTTTTAACTTATCCAAGTTGCAAGGTTTCAAGCTTTTATCATTAACATAACAAGATCTTACCTTGAATATTACAAAAGTTATCATTCTTTAAGAAAGTATGTGCCTATAAAATTATACTCTTGCCTTAATGATTCCACCTTTATGAAATAATGATACAAGATACTAGCATTAGAACTAAAAAGTCTTGTTCTTTATGAAAGTTGGCACTTTTAATTTTTCTAAGATCATCAAGCTCTCAACTTTATGATTTAAAGTTGTCTTAAAGTCTAAAAGACTCCTACTTTATGTAATAATGATACAAGACATTAACTTTAGAATTAGAAAGTCTTGTTCATTATAACAGTTAAAACTTTTATGACTCAAAAGTGACATTCTTGCTTAAAGCTTAAAACTTTACTCAACATATTCATCTCAAGGTTCAACCTTTATAAGACTAAAGTGCAAACTTATAACTTTATGACTTAAAGTTACCTTCTTGATTAAAGTTTAAAATTTTATGAAAGGATTTTTATCCAAGAGTCAATCTTTAAATTCCAAAACGATTAGACTTTTACATATATTCTTGTCTTCAAGACAAGATAAAATAAGACTTTATAATAGCACAAAACTTGCTCCACTTTTAAGATTGCAAGTAACAAACTTTTTGAAATTTCATGCATCAAGAATGTATTTAGTCTTGCCAAATCAAGAGAAAATGATAAAGGTGACAACTTTTCCAATCATAAGCACCATTATAAGAAGATACATAACTTCCCACCCAAACACCACCAAGAACATCAAGATCTCATGCATCAAGAATGGAAAATAGAAACTTTGAAGCACTTAAAGAAAGAAACTTTTCAAAAGAATCAAGAACAACTCATGAACAAGAGTATGAATATATTTTACTAAAAATAGAAACTTTTGCTCATGAAAAGCACGAAAGATTTTCTCAAATTTTCACTTGAAGATCTTGGTCATAAAGGGAACCAAGCTTCAAACTTTCTTGAGTAAACAAAAGAGAAGATGACGCTCCCCGAGCAGGTTGAAGGTGGTGGTATTGGAAGAACAAGGAGAGAGCTCTTGAGCTCTCTTGAAAATGTGGCTTGTAGTGTTTAGATCTTGTCTCTAAAGACCAAAAGAGTGGTCTTTGAAGGGCTAAATGAGAGTTTTGGTTATGGTGGTGGTGGTGGAGAAAGGAAAAAGAAGATGAAGAAGAAGAAGAAGAGTATAGAGAGAAGTTGGAAGATTTTGAAGTAAGAGAGAGAATGAGAGTTGAAAAATGAAAAGTGAATGAGTGTGTGTGTTGTTGTTGTTGGCCATAACATGTAGTGGGTGGGGGAAGAAGATATTTTCTTAATTTTGTGTTAATTAAGGTTTATGGAGATAAATTGGATGATGGGGAACAAATCATATACTTACTCTTACATAAAACACTCTTGTCTGATGCTTTATGCTTTAGTGACATCACCTTTGCTTTATTGTCTAGTTGACTAAATTTGAATTTAATCATGTGATTAGGTGCTCTTGCAACTTAATCAACATGATTAAACAAGGATTAGTGATTAACACACAAGAACATGATTAAGAAAATTAAACTTGTAATTAAACTCAATTAAGTTAATTAAGAATGATTAGTATTTAATTAAACTATTAAGGATTTGACTTGCTTAATTAGAGATTATCTAACCTCGATTAAGCATTCTCTTGACTTTCTCATTAGGGATAACTCATAAACACTTAATTAATCCCTTAATTAAGTGTTAATCTCATAATTTCTCATTAAGTGCCTAATTACTCAAGGTTACTGAGGTAATTTAGCACAACAGGAAATTTAGGATGTTACATTTATTCTCTTGTTTCTCATATTTTTTGGCTGGAAATGATATTCTTTAGGCTCATATTAAAGAGCTAGAACTAATGAAACTCAAGTTAATGTAAAGAACAAGCTAGAAACTCAAAAGATCTTCACAATCAGAAAACAAGAAACCAGGGCAACTCTAGACAGTACTAGGTCAGTGAGCCATATCTTTAGCTAGAAACCTTCAATTGAAAAAAGACCAATTTTAGATGAAACTTACCTCGTAGGAGAGTATACCCACGAAATATGTAGCCCATTGAACTTAAGATGAATAAGTTATGAATTTTTGAATTAGGTTGTGGGAATGACATGGATTTTATCAGGGTAAGTCTAATGGGCATTACTTGCTCTATAAACCTTTAAATTGAGTGAAACTAATTTTGTTAGAATGATAAAACATAGAGGAATAAGCCTATAATTTTTCTATATTTAAACGCCCAGCAAATTGCTCCCAGTAATTTCACAAAGTACCCCATGCTCTATGAGTATCAAAACAAGACAGCTGCAATGTAGACCTTTATAACTTAAGCTCTGCTTAACTAAATTGAGTGGCACTTAGTTGGTTTCAAAGAAGGTTCAAGTGAGTATAAGCATATAGAATTTCAGAGTAAAATGATAAGAAACAGATTTTTATAGTGATTTTCCCATTTTTGATGTCCAAATCTGCCCCAAAATAGGGCAACATTGAATCAAAAGTAAATATCTTAAGTTATATTTATCAAAACTTAGTAGGGCTAAAAAGGTTTAAAAATAGACTAATAGAATAATATTTCTATGGAATTTGAGATCAAATGAGTTTAACTTGAAGTTTTGGTAGAATTTGGGGAACTTAAGCCAAATCTTATTAAAATAACTATAACTTTCCTCAAAGGTCTCCAAACTATGTAGAGCTAGGTCTAATTGAAAAGATGAAGATTATATGGTAATTTCACTACTATGTTGATATATATACCAAGGTACAGCTATTCCTTGAAATTCTTGTGATGAGGCATTTCTTGCCTTATGTGATTATGTATGTAATAGAGACCATGATCCATGTGTTGGAATGGTTCTCTCTTATGATTGTTTATTTTATCTATTGTAGTAAACTTTGGGAACTCTCATATTACAGCTGTTATACTATTGAATGTTTGATAGAAAAGTTTCTAAAGTATATGGCATGAGCATACATTCATTCACACATCTCCATGAATCATTATGATGACCAAAGAATGCATATATGCATATGAATTACGAAAGTATATGAACAGATGATGCATGCTAAGAGCATAAGAAAATGAGATCCCTTCACTTGGAAGCAATTATGAGATTCCTCTACTTGAAGGCAGTTATATTATGATTATAAGATCCCTTCATTTGGAGATAGTTATGAGATCCCTCTACTTGAAGGCAATTATATTAAGACTATGAGATCCCTTTCCTTTGGAGGTAGTTGGCCAAAATGAGGTCCCTCCAATTTTGAGGCACGTGGATCCCCTTATCGGTTAGTACTAAATGATAATGATTACAAAATGAGCTCATTTTCCAAATCAGTCTATCTAAGGGCAATGAAGATTAAAGACACATGTTAAGTAAGAAAGTAAATGAAAAAGTGCATCAAGTCATGCATTCACGAGTATGTAGCTTATTTGCTTTTATTTGATAGCTAATATGTCAGAATAAAACATCATTATCAGATGAATGATTATTGCCATGCTTGAGCCAAGTGTATGAGCTAGAATTAACCTGCTTTGGAGTGGTATATTTTTTGAACTTAATAAATGAACTTTTCCCTATGTATGAGACTATACTTTTCTTAATAAACTAAAGCAACTGGGATGATGATTATGACATGGATTGTCTGGTAGCTGAGAATGCCTACTAAGAATATAGAATTCTCACTCCTATGTGTGTTCTTGAGTCGTCTTCAGATAGCTCAGGAGATCTCGAAGATGATCCTAGAAGAATTTGACTGAGATTGGATTCGCTGCCAAAGGTTACTATCAATTGCATAAATATGTTAGTACTAGATGGCTATTTCATTAGATTAGAGCTACTTATGTAATTTGAAAAGTAGTTACTGTGATGTAAATATTTATGTATGTAAGAGAATTTATATTTTCCCTTTTTGCTTGTTTATAATTTACTCAATACGATAATGGATATTATGCTATTTTCTCAAAAGAAGGAGAATAATCAAACAAGGTTCGTTAATTTATTAGTAGAAACCCCTAAGTATGATGTTATGACTTAAGCATAAGATTGTATTTAAGAGGGTATTATATTTTGGTATCGGAGCAGTTCGTCCTAACCGGACTTGAGGATTGGACTGACTGTGATTCCAGTACACTCTGGAATTCTTAGTCAATGTCATGCGATGAATCTTATCTACTCAAGTAGAATAGAGGAATCAGATATGCATGACTACTTGGCTGCAAATGTAATTAGCTGCTGTCACACTTAGCTCAGTATTGAGCCTGATCAACTCAATGTCTTTATTTTATGCCATTAGGAACTAATGGCTTATGGCAAGTGTGGTTGGCCGAGAAGAGAACCTACTCACAAAGACCCCAAGGATATTTTTGACACATTTCAGGCGATGGCCTTCGCTATGAGAGAACAAGCTGCAGCTGCCAATCGAATGATGGAACAATTGGATAGGCAAGGCAAAGGAGAAAATCTGGATGGAGCATAAGTTGACTTGAAATATTTGAGGTTCATAAAGTTCAGAAAAGCCAATCCACTTAGTTTCCATGGAACCTTCAACCTAGATAAGGCCCAATAGTGGATTAAAGCTATGGAGAATATCTTTTCAGTTTTGGTATGTACTGAACATCAAAGGGTGGCATTTGCTACCTACATATTGGAGGCAGATGTAGAGTTTTGGTGGATCGGTATGAGAAGACTGCTTGAGAGTTCCCAGACTGTCATCACCTAGAAGTGTTCACAGATGCATTTTATCAGAAGTATTTCCCTGTCTTTGTGAGAAATGCCAAAGAGTTGGAGTTTATAAAGGTTCAATAAGGAAACATGAGCATCTCATAATACATTTTCAAGTTTGAAGAGTTTTGCAAATTTTTCACCATCTATCAGCACAATCCTAATGAAAATTGGAAGTGTATTAAGTTTGAAGGTGGACTAAGAAAGGATATCCTAGCATTGGTGGGACCAATGGAGATAAGAGATTTTGTTGCATTGGTGAATAAGAGCCAATTAGTGGAGGAATACAACAAAAAGCTCTATGATGCCAAGTCTAATGTTTATAGGAAGAGGCTAGCACTCGAAAACTAGGAATTCAAGCACACGGCACCACCAAAGAAGTAGTTTTGACCTAATGGGCATGAGGGTAAGCAATTGCCAAGGCCAATCATGAGGTAAAAATGCCTGAAATGTGGGAAGGACCATGGAGGTAGACTTTGTTTGGCCGAACAAAATGTGTGTTTCAAATATAGGAAGCCAGGGCATATGATCAGAGAATGTTAACATAGGCACCAGCCACCTACCCTTAACCCACAACATCAAGGAAAAGTTCTTTATCCTGAGTGTTGAAGAGACTACACCTTCCGAGGAGCTAATATGGGATTACATATAACCTAAAACATGGATTGGCTTTCGGCCAACCATGTTATGTTAAAATGTTCAAATAGGTCTATTGTGTTTTTTGATCATACCTATCGAACATGTAATCTCTATGTGCTTGTATGTAAATTCTCTAATGTTGGGTTGTTGTAAAATTGAAACTATCCAAACTTGTTTATAGATAGTGAATTTTGTGAATAAAATTCTTTTAACAGGTGGGTAGTATTGTAACACCCCGATTTAGCCATATCTATAATTAATATTGTTAGATATTAAGGGTCTGTTTGGAAGTGTTTTTATTTTTATGTTTTCTAAGACAATTTTAAAAAGTAAGTTTAAATTCAATTTTAAAAATTAAAAGAACCAAAAAAATCTGTTTGGCAACTTTGTTCTAAAAATAATCTTTTAATGGTTAAAAAAAAATCTGTTTGGATGATTATTTTTAAAAACAAGTTTTAAAAGTAATAAAATAAAAAACTTGTTTGGCAATGAAGTAATGGTCATCAAGTTTTAAAAGTACTTTTTAATTTTTTTTAAAGTCTGATACATAGATGTATTATTATAGATAGATATAACATAGATGCATGATTATAAATATAACATAGACACTAAATTTAACATAAAATTTTAAGTTTGATACATAATAATTTTACATAGTTTCTATAAATAAAGTCTAATACAATTTGGTGTACTTGAATATTCATCAATCTATTCCCTTCCTACATTATTTTCTTGTTGCCATATCCAGTTTGCAATTTGGTCGCGCTTTCTTGCCATTTCCCTTGCAGCTTCAGCAGTTAATCTTACTATATTATCATTATTGAAATTCATCTGTAAATTTTTATTGCTATTCAAAGCTTCAATTTTAAAAGGATCCATGTTCTCCTATTCTTTGAACAATTTATCACGCATTCTCCACTTATGCATATAATTATGAATTGCACAACAAGTGATGATAATAAGACATTGTTTGGAAGACTTATATGGTGGCAATAGCTTCAAAATGGGAAATCATGCTTTCAACACTCCAAAACAACGCTCAATTGTCATTCTTGAAGAGGAGTGTCTATAATTAAACAACACTTGAGGATTTCTAACTTGTCAACCGTGACCATAAAATTCTTGTGCATGATATCTTTGATCTCTATAAGGTAGGAGAAAGCCTTTAGTACATGGATAACCAGAATCCACAAGATAAAATGAACCTAAATCAAAGAGCAAATTTTAAATAAAATGATCCACAACATAACACCATCAAATTTAACATGTAAGCAACTAACAACTATTGCATTAAATAAAAGCATATCTATCACCTTCAGAAAGCCAAGGAAATTTTGCATTTGGATTGGTAAGTGCATCCAGAAAACCTTTTGAATCATGAGCAATACCTTCCCAACCCGAATTCACATATGTGAATAGCATATTGAAATCACATATACACATGACATTTTGTGTGATACTTGTTGTTCTACTTCTACATGATGTCTGCTTATCCACTGGAGCCCATGCACTTATATGTGTTCCATCAATTACACCTAAACAATTCTATAAAAATATATAATACAAACATATCAATTTCTCATACCATCTCTATTTGACAATACAAAATAATATCAAGCACCATATAGTTAGTCATGCGACAAAAATGTACTAACCTTGAAAAATGGATAATATTTTGGATTATTTTTATATGCTGAGGCAATTCAGTGGACTCTTGCTTTATGATTTCTTCACTTAAGCGACAAATTGCTCTTAAGACATTCTTGAAATTGTGAGAAACAGTTTGAGTGGAATATTGAAATCGATCTGCTACTACTCTATGACACACATTGTGTCCTATGATAAATAAGAACATTGCCACTTGTTCTTATAAAAACACACCTCTTGAGTCTTCCAGATAATTTTTTCTCCTTAGTTCATCACACAAATTGACATAACATGCCTTTTCCATTCGCAACAACTCATAGCAAACTGTTCCAAATTCCTTTACAAGCTCATTAACAAATTCTTGACCACTTAGTGTAGATATCCTAACTAGAACTTTAGTATAAAATTTGTACTCATAATCACCAATCAAGTTAAGCATTAGTAATTCAGCAAATTCAGAATCATCATCACTAGAGTCGGATGAGGATGAAGACCTTTCAAAAGTATCTGTTCAGATACTATCACTGCCTGAAGGGTGATTATCTATTTCCATCATAATAAGACCTACCATTAGACATGATACACATTCAAATAAAAGTACAAATAACCATTAAATATTGTTATGAACTTCAATATCCAAGCACAAATATAAATAAACACTACATATTATTCCAAACACACAAAATAAGTCAAAATATAAACCAACCACACAATTTTAAAAAAGTCATACATAATAAACAACTCTAACACATACACAACATGATTAAGCCAACCTAAGAGCACTACATAACACAAAAGTAGTCACACAAGCCTATTAATCCATGTTTTTTTCCTATCCTCTGTCATATTTAGAAATGCTTCCCTATAATCAGCATCTTCAAATTTTTCCACCGCCTTCATATAAGAGTCATTTGAGATATCGTCTATCTCATTAAGTTCTTTTACACATCTAGCAATAGTGTACTCAGATGATGCAACTGTAGAACTTGTGGCCTCTACACTCTTTGCCCTATACCTCTCAACTCTAGCTAATGACGCTTCTACTTTCAGCTTAGATGCTTCAACTATAGCGTCTACTTTCAACTTGGATGACTCAATCCATGCATGAAGTGCATCTTCTACTTGAAAGGCCCTAAACTCTATTTTTGACTTGTGGTCCTTAACATTAATGGTCTGCTTACCACTGCGAGTGACTTTCTTAATTCTTGCACTGTGCTTCTCCTCATCATCGTCATCATCATCTAGATTTACATGAATCCCACCATGCAAGAATTCATTGTCAAGCTCATTTTCATCATCTGTGTTAGGTAGGTCTTTGGTGGATGAATGGTGAAGCACTCCAATTGCACTACTTTTATTGAAAATCACTCCTAAAAGTTTATAATGTTCCAAACCTTTCTTCTTAAATGGTGCAGCATCAAGATGTATCTATAAGGAAAATAAATAAACTGTATATATACTACATCTAAAATATTAAATATAAATGGCATGATAAGTTCTATTTGATGTGTACCCAAAGGTAGGTTGACCAAACTTCTTTAGTAGCAGTGACTGTATTAGTTTCTGCATCCCATCCAGATCCATTTTGTTGCAGCAAGTGAGAAAAGGTTCCATGTTGTTGCCTCAACCTATTAAACTTTTGATTTATCTGTTTCATATCAAAGTCACGCCTATTTCTTTCCTTAAGTGTATGTAATATGGTTTGCCACACTTTACGTGAAAATACATTATTTCTCATGTTTCCATTATTAACCTCTTCAATCATAATGTCTATGTAAACTTTGAGCACTGATAAGGGCCAAAGTGAGTTCTCTTTCTTCTCATTTTCCATCTATAATGGTAATATCAAATCCAATAACTTTATCAATAAAATATGCTTATAAATTAACCCAAAAAAAAATGTATTAGTTTACACATTTTTCACGTGCTATATAAACAACACTTCATTCTTATATCTTACAAATTTTAATATAGAACTTTCCTAATAAAACAAAAAAAAAAAAAAAACCAAATCTCTATTATCACCCATGTGCATACATTATCCCACCTCAAACCATGTGATGTAGAAATAGTTGCAAAAATGAAAGAAAACATATCTATTGTATTGCAAATCTGACTAGAGCTTGCATCCCTGATAAATTGCTGCATCAAGATAATTGAGAAACCAACCCAATACCTGGTATATTTTAGATTCATCCAACTTGCAAATAAACCTTCATTGGTTAAGTCTTTATAGTCATGGATGGTGCATGTGCAGCTACTTAGAGTGAAAAAAATATATGTTATAATATGGAGAATCAATGCCTATCTCATGCACATCCATTTCCAAGTTCTTTTTTTTTTTTCCTTTTTTCAATTGCTTTATCACAATAATTGAAATGCCACTCGAAGATTCAATATGGCAATATCGATACTTTGTCTTCAAATTATTCCCTAGCAGCATAACGCCAAAATGCTTTAGGTTTTATTAATCTATTTAACAAGAATGGATTAGTGCAAGAAAAAAAAATAAAGTAAGTAGTGGCTTTCCTTCAAACACAGGGATAGTCCACAACTATTTGTTTTCCTTCTTTACTTACTAGGAGTGTAGTAAAAATGCATGCCTTTATTTCAGGATAACATGAACTCAAGTTAAATGCAGTGCAATGCTTTAACATGTAGCCCATATGCCACTAGGTATGGTGCTATTTAGGATTGTTTATTCAAATAATCTAACCACTCAAACCCATGTTCTTTCCATTTTTTCAATTGCTTGTTGGACCATACCATTTGTTTTTTTTTCTTTCGATTTGTAGGACATAACATCTCAACCCATCACAAAACTACTGTGGTTGGGAGAACCAAGTTCTAAAACCAACACCCATTACAAAAAAACTATGGAAACAATCTAGATGATACAAAAACCTAACCTGCCACTATCAAGATAGCATCACATCAGAAGCTAAACAACAAATGAGCAGAGCAACCCAAAAAAAATACATGCAACAAAAATTAACCCCCATCAAATAGACCAAAACCAGAATAATAACATCTCAAAAAAGCACAACTAAGGCATATCATATGAGCAAATCCAGAAACCACAGGCTGCCACACGAAATATTAAACCAAGATAGAGAGAGTAGATACATAGCAAATAGAGAGATAGAGAGGGATAGAGAGACTCACGAGGAAGAGTTATGGGCGTGTGCGACCGCCGACCACGGTACTAGAGGCAAGGGATCGAACACTGCACTAGAGGAGAAGAAGGGAAAGTGAGAGGGTTTGAAAGATGAGAAAAGTAGAGAAAAGTATATCTGAGATGAAATTCGATAAGAGGCCCATAACA
The DNA here is from genome assembly GCA_031439585.1 of Pterocarpus macrocarpus. Lineage (NCBI taxonomy): Eukaryota > Viridiplantae > Streptophyta > Magnoliopsida > Fabales > Fabaceae > Pterocarpus > Pterocarpus macrocarpus. The sequence goes on along the minus strand of CM062516.1, from coordinate 12,501,730 downwards.
CAAAACAATTTATTTACAAAATTGCCACTGCCTCTTCACTTTTTTCTAAAACAAAAAAACCAAAAACAACTTAAAATTATTTTCTACTTTCTCATTTTAAAACCCGTGCCTTGTTTTTTTTATTTTTAAAATCAACACACATAAAACAACTTACCAAACTGTTTTTTTTTTTTAAATTGAAAACAGTTTTGGAAAATCGTTTCCAAACAGCCCCTAATTAACACTAGATTTATAAAACAGAGATAAACATGTAAAATATAGAAGAGAGATTAGTCATCAGGATATTACACCTATTATATGTGGTCTAGAGTGGGCCACATGGCCCAAATTACACGGTTCAACGTGGACCACACACCTAAAGGGTCAATCATCGTTGCTTTTTCTACAAATATCTCCCTAAAAACACTAAGTCTCATCATTTTACTCTCCTTTTAGCCCACCTTTGGCCAAAGCCTCCTTCTCTCTTTCTCTCCTCCGTTTTACTCAAAAAATCTCACAAACCCTTAGTTCCTTCTTGTTCCTTCAACATCTACTTGATTCCTAAGCTTGTTTGTGATTTTCTAAACCACATAAGGGCCAAAATCCTTCCTCTTGAACCATATCAAGTTGCAGCCAAGGAAAAGAAAGAAGAAACTTTGGTGTGATCTTGAGATTCTAAGGTGGTTTTAGAGTTGGTAGAAGCAAAATTTAAAGCCTTTTTAAGCTTGAAAATGAAATAGGCTCCTAAACCACCTTATATATGGTTATACAGTTAGATGAGCTAGGGTTTTGTATTCTCTTGTTTCTCATATTCCTTAGTAAGAAATGATGTTCTTTAGACTCATATTAATGAGTTAGAACTAGTGAAACTCAAGTTAATGTGAGGAACAAGCTAGGAACTTAAAGATCTTCATAAATAGAAAACAGGAAACCAAGACAACTCTGGATAGTACTAGGTCTGTGAGCCATATCTTGAGCTAGGATTCTTTGAAGTAAAACCAATTTTAGATAAAACCTAACTCATAGGAAAGTATACCCACGAAATTTGAGGTCCATTGGACTTAAGATAAATAAGTTATGAATTTTTGAAGTAATCTATGGGAGTGACATGGATTTGAGCAAGGTATGTTCTAATGAGTCTAACTTGCTCTGTGGACCTTCAAATTAAGTGCAATCAATTTTGTCAGAAAGCTAACACAACCTATAAATTTTTTAGATTTAAACCCCAGTGGATTGCTCCCAAAAATTCCACAAAGTTACCCCATGCTCTATGAGTACCGAAATAGGACAGCCACAATATAGAGCTTATAACTTGAGTTCTGCTTAACTAAATTGAGTGGGATTTCATTAGTTTGAAAAAAAGTTTGAAGGGAGTGTAAGCATATAAAATTTCAAAGCAAAATCATAAGAAATATATTTTTTGTGATTTTCCGATTTCTAATGTCCGAATCTACCCCAAAATAGGGCAGTAATGAATCAAAAGCAAATATCATAAACTATATTTATCAAAACTTAGTAGGAATAAAGAGGTTTGAAAATAAACTAATAGAGCAATATTTCTACAGAATTTGAGATCAAACGGTTAAATTGAAATTTTGGCATAATTTGAAAGTTTAGGCAGAATCTAAGGAACTTAAGCAAGATTTTGTTAAAATACCTATAACTTCTTATAAAGATCTCCAAACTATGTAAAACCAAGTCTAATTGAAATGATGAAGATTATATGCTAATTTCACTACTATGTTGATACCAAGGTCCCATTATTCCTTGGAATTCTTGTTATGAGGCATTCCTTGCCATATGTGAATAGAGACCTTGATCCATGTGTTCGAATGGTTTTCTCCTATGATTGGCTATTTTATCTGATGTAGTAAACTTTGTGGACTCTCATATTATAACTGTCATACTGCTAAAGTTTTAGTAGAAAAGATTTAAAAGTAAGTATATGGTATGAACATATATGCATTCAAATATCTCCATGAATCATTATGACCAAAGAATGCATATAAACATAAGAATTAACAAAGTATGTGAACAGATGATGCATGCTAAGAACATGAGCAAATAAGAGTTCTTCATTTGAAAGTAGTTATGAGATTCTTCCACTTGAAGGTAGTTATATTAAGACTATGAGATCCCTTCACTTGGAGGTAGTTATGAGATTCCTCCACTTGAAGGCAATTATATTAAGATTATGAGGTCCCTCTACTTTGCAGGTAGTTGGCCAAAATGAGATCTGTTCAATTTAGAGGCACGTGGATTCCTTTGTCGGTTATTACTGCATGGTGACGGTCATGAAATGAGCTCATCTTCTAGATCAGTCTATTCAAGGGCAGTAATGATTAAAAGCACATCCTGAGTAAGAAAGTAAATGAGAAAGTGCATCAAGTTATCCATTCATAAGTATATAGCTTATTTGCTTTTATTTGATAATTAATATGTCAGAACAAAACATCATTATTAGATGAATGATTATTGCCATGCTTGAGCCAAGCGTTTGAGTTAAAATTAATATGCTTCAAAGTGATATATTTTATGAACTTAATAAATGAACTTTTCCCTAAGTATGATGAGACC